>JAJJMC010025361.1:5144946-5355123 GCA_023531435.1 Papaver californicum | reverse complement strand
ACCACCAACACTAACATTCCACCACCAACACCACACCACCACCACCATTCCAAAAACACCACCACCAACACCTCACCACCACCACCATTTCACAAACACCACCACCACCAACACCAAACCACCACCACTCAACACCACCACCACCACCACCATTCCAAAAACACCACCATCGCCAACACTAACATTCCACCACCACCACGACCTCCATTCCACCACCACCACCTACCATCTCTAACATCACCACCACCAACTCAAGCCAAGTTGACACCAAAATCAGGTGTGTTGACATAATAATATGGTGTCAACAAGCCAAAGTTGATACCTGATGCGTGTCGTGTGTGCAATCAAATTAGTGATCTTGTTTCCACTTAATTAAAGAATAATATAATGGAAGTCAAGTTCGTTCCCACGAGAAGCGAGGCGTTGAAATTTTCAAATGTCACAAAGGGGGGTTTTGTTTTGGTTTTGAAGAAAGTAAACAAAAAAGCAATTAGAAAATTAAGTTGTAAGCAATAGAGAGAGATATGATCGAGGAATCCTTCTTCGTTACTAAACATTCATCAAAGTAGTATACTCATATATTCATTGTTAATCATCAATTATCACCAACCGTAGAATAACAATAAACTCTGTTATCCCCAAAATTCCTTGTATCACTGGATACAGAAGCGCTCGACTACTAGATTTTATTCGTCTGAGCCACCCAGAATAATATCTCAAGGTGTAACTCAATCGAATGCTTTAGGTCTTGTGAATTTAGCTTGATCCTAGCATCAAACACATAAGCTCGGTCTGCTTACTAGTGTTTTTTCTACACGCAATTGCTCTATAGAATCCCTCTGTAAGGTCTCGCGTTCTCTACTTGTATAAGAGGTGTTCGACTATTACACGTATCTGACAAATCTCAATTTAGCTTTAGATTAATTAACAAACTGAATTAGTTGGCCACCTAAACAATCTATCAATCAAGCATAAACATTCATATTAGTAAAAACAAACGATAATCATGTGATAATTAGAAGAATATATTTATATGCTAAATTAAATCATGTAATAGAACTTAGAATTCATCCTCAATCAATTAGATTTTTAGCTACTCATGGGTGTGGAAGCATCCATGTTATACATAAGAGTAAAGAATTCGTTACGATGGTGAAACCGCTCCAAACCCTAGCTTTTGCTCCTTGTCTTGCTGATCTCAAGACTTGCAAAGTTGTGTAAAAGGTGTCTTCTTAGGGTTATGAAAGTCTTCTTATATAGTCTTCATCATATCTAGGTGTTAGAGTCCTAATGGGACCATGATACCTTGATTTAGAAGTCAAAAACATGTCTTAGAAGTGGCTCCCATTATCCTACAATTAGTAGACTCATCCTCCACCTTTCTACCGATTATTTTTGTGAAGTATATAGTGTTTTTATGTTCCCAAACCGTCCACAATCGGTAGTTTCGACCCATTCATTATCTACCAATTATTTTTATGAAGTATAAAGAGAAATCATGTCCAAAACGGTCCATAACCGGTAGGCACGGGCTCCCATTATCTACCGATTATTTTGCTGTGTGTTTCACTCATTTGTTTCAGGATGTTTTGCTCATAATTTTCTCATATGAACTCGGAATGACCTCATTCTTTTTGCGTTGACTTCGTCTTTAAATTATCTTAAAGATGATTATAAGAAAATCTATCTTTGAACAAGTTGAACTTGGTATTTGTACCTTTTTATCTTGTAAAACTCAACTTCCTTGTTCATTTTATGTCGCAATGAATTCTTTTTCTTCTTGTTTGGTCTTGCGACACTTTAATACTTGTAGTACTTCACTTCTTAGATCTTTTGTAGCTATTTTCATTCTGATTGGGATGATTCACCTAATAGAAACAAATAAAACAAACAGGAGTAATAACAAGTAATATGCAAGAATTATAACAAATATTAGTATGGATTTGACAATAAAATCATGCAAATTATGCACTTATTAAATTCCCCCACACTTAGATTTTGCTAGTCTTAGAGCAAACTACAATTTAAGCTAAACTAAACTAAGCTAAATACAACAACTCCATTTCGTTGAGGACACAGTTGCACTTAGCATATGCAACAAGCCTTTAAACCCCTAGGTTTCCCTAGTGGACGATTCATAGTCTCGTGAGGGTTTACAAGAGATATACCCATAAAACCTACTCCAACTTCCAAATGTTCCAGAGCACATGCATCCAAAGAGCTACAAAGACATAAAGTTTATACACACTAACAATAAGAAGTTATAAGTATAAAGAACACTATTCTCATGCTTAACTCTTGAGTTAGGAGAAAACCAGCATATGAAAGAATCCAGGTTCGAGAGCGATCGAGTTAGCAATTCTGATGACACCCTCATGATTGACAGAAATAACACTCAAGAGATAAAAAAATAGTGGTGAAACTGGTGCGAGGTTGGGTAGCTCATCATTCTACCCATAATTTGTGCAGATGAAACACTCTAAACGTACAATTGAAGGTTTGGTGCCTCACTCATGGGTATTGAATGATCAACTTCTCAATACTATATTCCCTACCAGCAGTTTAGTTCCCTTTTTGTCATCTCTAGCCTCTCAACAACTGAGAACTCCGAATATAGTTCTCTAATACTTCTAAGTTTATTTGTTTTGGTGAGAAATCTGTATGTAGACTTAGCTAGAAGTATACAAAGTGACTCTAAAACATCTAAAAGTTGGAGGTTTTCATGCAAATATGTACAAAAAAAAATTAAAAATTATACTTACAAAGTGAATACTAAAAATCTAAATGCTTAACCACTCCCCCACACTTAAACTTTACATTGTCCTCAATGTAAATTGAGTCTTCCAATGTAAAATCAAGATGGTAAATTCCTAATATGATATGCAAAACTAAGAAAAATCAAAAGATAAGGATAGAAATACAAAACCAATGGGTTGTCTCTCATGAAGCGCTTTGTTTAAAGTCGTCATCCCGACTCTCTACTCGCCTGTATTATTTCTCAAGAGGGAGAAAATCATAAAGCTCAATCTCTTTGACATCCACCGTAGTGAAACCTTCATAGTATGGCTTTAATCAATGGACATTGATCTTAAATATTTTCCTAGTTTTGGGACTAGAGACTTCAATTGCACCATGAGGAAAGATATTAGTAACAACAAACGGTCCCACCCATCGGGACCTTAGCTTACCAAGAAATAATTTAAGACAAGAATTGAATAAAAGAACTTTCTGCCCCACAACAAAAAATTTCCGAGAAATCATCTTGTCGTGAAAAAACTTCATCTTTTCCTTGTATATACGAGATTCTCATAAGCATCATTACGTATCTCCTCTAGCTCATTAATTTGTAGTTGCCTTTTTTTTTCAGCTTTATCATACTCCATGTTGCACATCTTTATTTCCCATAAAGCTTTATGCTCAAGTTCAACCGGGAGATGACAGGTTTTGCCATAAACCAACCGATATGGAAACATACCAATCGGTGTTTTTTATGCCGTTATGTACGCCCATAACACATCGTTGTGCCTCAAGCTCCAATATTTTCGTGTAGTATTAATGGTTTTCTCTAGAATATATTTGATCTCACGATTTGAAATTTCAGCTTGCCCACTAGTTTGTGGGTGATACTGCATACCTACCTTGTGAGTAATGTTGTACTTCGTAAGGAGATCATGGAAGGATTTTCGAAAGTGTGAACCTCCGTCACTAATAATCACATTGATGGTTTTCGTAATAGTGGTAAATAAAGTATCGTTCGCTCGGACTTGTAAAAAATGATTTTAGATTTAATAAACTAATTTTAAACTAAAAGTATACACAAAATATAATATTCACAAATATTGAGGTTACAGATTTCACCATTAACCAGTTAAAGTGATTCAAATTTATCAGTATTGATGCAATTCTTACATTTAATTTGATTCTAAAATATTGCAACAAGTAGATTTTCAAAATAACAATTGTATAACAAAAGCATGGAACATCTAAAACCTAGGTCAAGCATGTACCATCTAACGAAATCACAACTTCTTAATAAAAATCATTAAATCAATTTTTAACCAAGGCAAATAATCATAAAAGAAATTGCAAAATTAATTAAAATAGAAATATACCACTTTTCTTGGAACAATGGCTTCCTCCATCACCTCAGCAAAGGGGTTTAGCTCCTCATGTTGAAAACACTCTCAAATTACTCATTCATTGCTCAAAAAGGTGTTTACAAATGGTGAAAAAGAGTGAAATTAATGAAAACAGTGAATTTGCAACATTAATAAACGTTACAGACTCACTGTTACATAGGGATAACTGTTTCCTGAAGATAAACGTTGCAAAGTTAAAAGCTTTAGCAAAAGAATCTTCAACCTTTTCGCCACGGAAACTTCAACCCTATGGTAACTTTTTCTTCATCATGATCATGAGCAAATTTTTCTGGATTTTTGATTTTTATGCTCTGGCCTCTACAGACCCCCCCCACCCCCACCCCACCCCACCCCACCCCCCCAAATCTCTTCTATTCGACCCCTTTATATACTACAACACCATATCTATTCAATAACTCTTCAGAATCTTCTCATTTAAACAAAATCTTCTTGGCAGAGAGGGAAACATAAACTCTAGTTGATTCTGATATTTTGTTGCCTCTTTTCTTTACTGCATTCGATGTCCTAAAAGATATTGAACGATAAGGACAAAAAAATCACGTGAGATTTGGATAAAATCCCAAAGTTACCGAGATTTGATTTTCTCCCTGTTTCCAAATACAACCCGAGAGAATATTTCCTTTTAACATTCCTTTCCTGATTTAATTTCAAATATCATTTGTATGAGATTTTAAGCCATGTACAACTCTTATAGGGGGATAGTCAAATGAGATTTATATAGAATTTCATATATTTTTATTTTTAGTGACTCCCAGAGACTCTCTGGAAATATAGAGATTTTCAGTGATTTTAAAAGAGTGTTGTAGAGAGTCTCTGCGACTTGTAGATACAAATCTAGTGGATTTTTAGAGAGTCTTTGTGATTTATAGAGATAAAAATATGTAAAATATCTAATCATAAATTCAAAACATCTACCAAATTTTTTATTATGCACGTTACACAATTGACACAAGTACCATGAATACCTAGTAAAATTTATGTCATTTGTCAAAATTAAAAGCTCATTGTTGTCCTGTGCCTAAGTTTTCATTCTCTTTATTTCACTCATCCCACATTTTATTTGCTATACTATCTCGCCACTGATTAGCATCTTTTCGTTGTTGTCTCTGAGATTGATTTTGGGAAAGATTGTTCTTTTACGAATAATCCCATTGATGTATTATGAGTAGATGTTTACTACTTGATTCTGGTAAAAAAAAGGTTAATGATTCCTAAAATTAATTTTTGATGTGATCATTTTATTTGGGTTGATTGTGATTTTTTTATTTTTTCATATAAAATCAAACAATTCCAGGGAATGGCGGAAGAAGACAGAGGGGGAAGGAAGAAGAAGATAAAGGCTGAGGAATGAGGAAAAAGAAGAAGATAAGGCAGGAGGGAGTTAAGGAATAGTCGTGGATGGATTTTGGTTATTTGATAAGGCTGGGGAATGAGGACCTTTGGATTATATTTGTTCTATCCAAATTTTCAAGTCTCTCAAAATATCACCTTTAAGGGAGAGATTTCGCTCATGCCTATTTTCATCAAAAAAGTCTCCCAAAATCCCAATAAGTAACAAATCAATGATTTTGAAGTCTATATCTAATAACAAGAGTGTTTGAGTGACTCTTACCAAATCTTAATCCAATAACATGGTGTTCTTAGAGAATTTAAAAGACTTAGAAAAAGTCTCTATCCAATAACAAGAGAGTTTGGGAGACTATCTCATAATCTCAATTGACTAACAACATATTTGAAAATTCTCTATAAATCTTTATAAGTCACATTTGACTACCCCCTGGTTAGTCTTTAGGTAAGAGTATAATCATCCTTCAAAACCTCTTTAATTCACGTATAAAATCTTCACGCAAATTCAATGGTTTTCCCGCCAAAATTTGTTTTTGAATTGAAAAGAAAGTTGGCGCCCCTAACCAAGGCATGGGTGCCTTTATCACTTTTGGGTGCCTTTATCAATTTGATATGGGTGCCTCTAACACTTTTTTGAGGTACTCTTACCATTTTCAAGCCATATTTTCCACAATTGTTTATTTCCACAAAAATACCTAAAAACACATAAATAATAATATTAGTACAAAATATGAGAACTATTAATACAAATATGAGATCAAATAAGACACATAAATGTGTCTATCAAATACCCCCAAACTTATATTTTGCTAGTCCTCGAGCAAATCTAATCTAGAAAATAAAGATCGTAACTCACTTTCGCAGGCATCACGATTGCACTTAGCGTGTGCAACAAGCCTTTAAACCCATAGGTGTCTCTATCAGACGAGTTTTGTCTCGTGAGGGTTTACAAGAGGTGTACCCACAAAACCTTTTACTCCAAAGCTTAGCTACCTGTGAATGATTGAGGGTAAACACTAAACAAGCTATTTAGTTGGCATACTAAATTCTTCGGCTATGGGAATCATTACCTTAGATTGATTCCAATTGTTGTACATGAGTTTTCACTCAGCGTACTAAAATTCATACAATAATTCAAAACTCTACTTAGATAGTCTTTCAACCACGATACTCAGAATCTATCAAAGTACAATCATATGAAAAGTTTTAGAAGATGGATATAGACAAAATGATGTTTGCACATGTTGACTAAGGTGAACTGTGTTTCCCATATCTTTCTGAAGGTCACTGCCAGGATGAACCCTAATGGATTGAGATATCCTCCCACTGGTCTTAATCCTTATACTAATATCGACTCAACTGGTATATACAAGGGCCCCAGCAGTCGATTTATTGAAAAATAAAACAATTATCTTTATACTGACAACATGATTAGATCTTTTGAATCTAAGCCCATAGTCCTTTCATCATATTACATGATAATTCCCATGGATCCTGCATTCCACGCTTGCTTAGGCGACGGAGACAGAGAGAACACACATATATTGCTATCAAAGTGTCAATACTGAATTTTTTTATTTTTTTTAATTATTTTTTTGAATAATACTATAAATAATACAATAATGGTGCTTGATATCAAACACTCAACTTCATCCTAACAGCGATAACAATTCGATGTTGGTGCCCCACCAAATCACTTAGAGAAACACAAAAATTGCAAAAATAAAACCAGAAGGTGATATGGTCGAGATAGACTCTGAGATATGATGACAACTATCATGTTATTTCTAACACCTGAGCTAGGCATCCTTTTATGAATAGACCATTTAACTAGGCACACCAATTCCTATAAAAAAAAGCTAAGTTTCCATCTATCTAGAATAGTTAGTGTCATCCTGAATTGTTCACAAGTTTTTAGACTTTGGAGTTTCATATTTCACTAAAAGTTTCTACCTTACCCCAAACTTAAATCTAACATTGTCCTCAATGTTCTAAAGATAAATAATTAAATATATGAACAAGGAGAAACTGTTACCAATCGAAGTAAAGGAGTTAAGGAAAGATATTACCGTGTCACATGAGCATGGGTTACCTCCCAAAAAGTGCTAAGTTTAAAGTCTTCAGCCAGACTAAGAAAGAATTAATCACCTCATTAAATCATATAGCAATAGTCGGAACAAGTGTGGGTCATCTGAATAAAATAATATTATACAAAATAGAAAGAAATTACAGCAGGTCAAGAAAGTGGACAATCCGAGCACACCCTTATCTCTATCTAGTATCTTGTTTAAGACAACTACATTTAGTTGAGGTTGAGGTTCAGGTTCGGGCTCTATGAAAGGGTCTAGATAAATCTCTTTAGGTTGAATTTCCTCATAGGAAGGATCCATAGGATCAGGTTGTAGAGTCTGGAAAAACTCAAATAATAAATTTAATGCACATAATAATAACCTGAATAATTGTGGATCCTCAAAGTCAATCATATTTGACCCACACAGTTGACTACAATGAAGGTGTTCATTCTTAAGCACAAGTGTTGATTCTAATCTCCTAAAGTAATTAGGCTTTGTCTCAAAACTTAATAACTGACACATTTGAAATTCAAACGTTTCCACATATGGAAGAAAATATTTTGGTGGTAAAACAAAGTCAATCTTGGTATTATTGCCTAGGTGAACCACATCGACCAGAGGATGGGTTTCTAAATAATGAACTTCTTTTTGGACATCAAAAGGCTCAGAGAATCTAGTTTGAAGATGATCTTGAAATCTAGTAGAGATATCAATTAGTTTATGCACAATATCAGAAACACGGGAGTCCTCTGGGTATTTAGATGCAAAGTGATCCAACAAAACTTTAGAATCACACAATTCTAACTCTAAATTAGGTAACTTTTGGAAGTCTAGGGGTCTAGAAACAACCTCTAAGTCGGGTGAATGATCTTGTGAGATAGATTCATCTATGGAATTAGGCAAATCATCTACACAATCATCCACAGGGTCATCTATATATTCTGTGTGGAACGGAGAGTCACTACAAGACTGATCATCATCAACATATAATCTCTGGCATTCCAGAACTCTCAATCTTTGCTCCAAACTAAGCGGTCTACTCCTCATATATCATTAGAAGTGATTCTTCTATAGAGGTATTTGGATCACTAGCTTTCAACTTCTCGAGGGCATCCTTCAAAGACAAAGAATCATCTGTACCCCCAAACTTAGGGTGGACATTAATCTCAGATGGACTAAAAACTATTGGTTGGATTCTAGGGTCCTTAAGGTCAGAACTATACTCAACTTCCTCTATCATATTAAAATTCTCTAAGAGTCTATCATCTTCGTCAGAAACTATTGTCTTCGAATCGTTAGACTCTAAATCACTAGTCTCAGGACAAACTCGTTTCTCTAAACCATTATCGGCTTCAAAACAAGAAAATTCTACATCTTCTAAAACAGTAGTATCTCTAGTCAAATCCT
The DNA here is from genome assembly GCA_023531435.1 of Papaver californicum. NCBI lineage: Eukaryota > Viridiplantae > Streptophyta > Magnoliopsida > Ranunculales > Papaveraceae > Papaver > Papaver californicum. The sequence continues at coordinate 5,346,137 of JAJJMC010025361.1, read as the reverse complement.
TTTCCTTTTGAATATGTGAATAATCATTAAAATTATTTGGATTTGAAACAGAAATAAAACTATCACTATGAAGCACAATTGGAGTGACAATTTCTTGATCACTCTACCTGTATATTTCAAGTTCTTCACCAATACTATCCTCATCATCATAATAATATGAAGATGTTTGAACCTCGTCTAAATAAGTAGTGTTACCAATTCTATCCTCATCCTTTTGACTAGGTGAATAATTATCAATGGTATCAAAATATGAGAAATTAAGATCATTTTGAGTAATATTATTCTTTGCAGAAATTTCGTTCACATTTAATACGAACCTATTTCTATCCTCAGTCATCTATTTTATGATTCTTCTTGTATCCTCAGTCAAATCCTTGACGAAATTCTCTATAGAAACAACTAGATCATAAAGATTGCTAGGTCGTAACTGCTCATGTGATTCTTCTAGAGGCATAATAGGTTCATTATAAGTACTAGATTGCACATGCTTTAGGGCATCCCTCCAAGACAAAGAACTCGAATTTTGCTCATTTTCATGTTCATAAGACGGGTGTATGTACTAATAGTAATTGGGATCACCTTGGTATGAACCATAACCTTCAGAAGGTTGGTAGTGGTCCCAAGTACTATCCACACTATGGTCATAGTAAGGGTAATTCCCATTCTGAAACTCAATCGGATATTCATTGTATTGGCTATCATAATACCAGTTTGATATTTTCTAACAAAAATTTCCTAATAAGTTTACAAAAAATCCAAGAAAATAAATCCTAACAGGAAGGGGTTATATACATACACAAACAAGGCCGACTCAACCAAATCAAACCTACTGAATCTAGAAAACGAAAAGCATGATGGCTCCACTTAGATTGTTTTTAGATCAGCTTTTATTCTTCCAAAAGGCAACTAGTTACAGTTTTAGCGAATCTCTCAGAACGATCCGAATTAGATTAAGTCGAATAGAAACAGGATAAGCTCTAAGGAGCTTTGATAACCCTGTCTCTTTGGCAACTTTTCCCTGGGTTACAAGTTGTCTCTAATCAACTTAAAATAATCTTCCTGAACTTTAAGTTAGGCTAACAAAGTAACCAACACAGTCCTTTTGAATTATTTTCCAATAAGCTCGATACCCTATCGGTCTTCTTTGTAGTCAAATTTGAAGGATTAGATTCGCGTTAGGTAACGTGTTCCTAAGGCGGGAAAGAAGGAAACGATGATGAAATCCGAGTCCTTATCTTATATGGACAATCCTTGTCCTTTACTAGAAAATAAATCCGTATTCAATTCTCAACATATATGCATATGAAGGAATACAGTAAACCCACTTGCAGGGTATTCGTGGGTTGATCGAGTCTTACCTCCCGTACCAGACGGGGGATGAATCGGTTGTAGTCGACTCTGGCCACCGACTCCTGTGTCAGTGTACGAACCCGAGGGGACGAGACAATATCGTAATTGTCGTCCTTCCCTGTTGCAGTTTATATTTAAATACCCTTCCGTAGGGTTTAAAATAATAATAATAAAGTTCAAAAGTCCAAAGTCCAAAGTCCAAAAATAAGAAAAAACATAAAAATACCTAAAATAATTACAAACATAATATGAATTTCCTAATACAGTTTTCTAAAAGGAAAAATAAAAACCCGAAAAAAAAAATTAACTAAAAAATTCTTGTCTTCTTTTTCCGTTCTCTTTGCTTTGTCTTTGACTCCAAGTCTTTAATCAATCAATATAATCTTTAGCTCCAATTTCTTTTTGATCCAAAACCTATAATACAAAAAAAATACCCAAAAACGTAAAATAGAACAAATAAAAATAAATAAAATAAAAATATAACTAAACTAATTAACCTAAAAAAAATCTAAAAACAATTCTAAAACAAGTCCGCGTCGGCGGCGCCAAAAAGTGATGGTTTTCGTAATAGTGGTAAATAAAGTATCGATCGCTCGGACTTGTGAAGACTGATTTTAGATTTAATAAACTAATTTTAAACTAAAAGTATACACAAACTATAATATTCACAAATACTGAGGTTACGGATTTCACCATTAACAAATTAAAGTGATTCAAACTTATCAATATTCATGCAATTCTTATATTTAATTTGATTCTAAAATATTGCAACAAGTAGATTTCAAAATAACAATTGTATAACAAAAGCATGGAACATCTAAAACCTAGGTCAAACATGTACCATCTAACGAAATCACAACTGCTTAACAAAAATCATTAAATCAATTTTTAACCAAGGCAAATAATCATAAAAGAAATTGTAAAAATTAATTAAAATAGAAATATACCACTTTTCTTGGAACAATGGCTTCCTCCATCACCTCAGCAAAGGGGTTTATCTCCTCATGTTGAAAACACTCTCAAAATACTCATTCATTTCTCAAAAAGGGGTTTACAAATGGTGAAAAAGAGTGAAAATAATGAAAAAAATGAATTTGCAATGTTTATAAAAGTAACAGACTCACTGTTACAGTGGGATAACTGTTTCCTGAAGATAAACGTTGTAAATGAAGATATCCTTTGCAAAGTTAAAAGCTTTAGCAAAAGAATCTTCAACCTTTTCGCCACGGAAACTTCAACCCTATGGCAACGTTTTCTTCATCTTCTTCATCATGATCATGAGCATATTTTTCTAGAATTTTGATTTTTACGCTCTGGCCTCTCCAGACCCCCCCCCCCCCCTAAAGAAATCTCTTCTATTCGACCCCTTTATATACTACAACACCATATCTCTTCAATAATTCTTCCGAATCTTCTCCTTTAAACAAAATCTTCTTGGCGAAGAGGGAAACATAAACTCTCGTTGATTCTGATATTTTGTTTCCTCTTTTTTTTACTATATTCGATGTCCTAAAAGATATTGAACGAGAATGACACAAAAATCACGTGAGATTTGGATAAAATCCCAAAGTTACCGAGATTTGATTTTTTCCTTATTTACAAATACAACCCGAGATAATATTTCCTTTTAACATTCCTTTCCTGATTTAACTTCAAATATCAATTGTATGAGATTTTAAGCCGTGTATAACTCTTAGTCTTTAGGTAAGAGTATAATCATCCTTCAAAACCTCTTTAATTCACGCATAAAATCTTCACGCAAATTCAATAGTTTTCCTGCCAAAATTTGTTTTTGAATTGAAAAGAAAGTGGGCGCCCCTAACCAAAGCTTGGGTGCCTTTATCAATTGGAGGTGGGTGCCTTTAACACTTTTCTGAGGTACTTTTAACATTTTCAAGCCATCTTTTCCATAATTGTTTAATTCCACAAAAATACCTAAAAACACATAAATAATAATATTAGTACAAAATATGAGAACTATTAATACAAATATGAAATCAAATAAGACACATAAATGTGTCTATCACACACGTGGTGTGCCATGTCTAGTGAAAATATTTTCCTTCACGAACTCACAAACAACTTGAGAATCATTAGTAGGGGTGGCTTTAGCTTCCACCCATTTCGAAACATAATCCACAACAAAAAGTATATAAAATTTTCCATACGAATTAACAAAAGGGCCCATAAAATCAATTCTTCACACATCAAATATTTATATAGGGAGGATCGGTGTAATTCTCATTTGGTGTCGAGCACCTAGATTGCCCATTTGTTGACATCTATCACAAGATTTGCAAAAAGCATATGCATCTTCAAACAGGTGGGCCAATAAAAGCCACTCTCAAGAACTTTCAGAGCGGTACGTTTAGAACCAAAATGCCCACCACAAGCATAAGAATGACAAAAATTCATAATGGATTGAAATTCGGAGTTAGGTACACACCTGCGGATAATATGATCAACACAGTATTTCCACAAGTAGGGCTCATACCACACATACTGCTTGGCTATCTTCTTAAGCTTCATCTTTTAAAAACTAGACATCGTACTAGGTACCTGTCTCATAACCAAGTAGTTCACTATATCAGCGTACCAAGGTGTTGAATCTTCTATTGAGAAAAGTTGTTTTCTGGGAAACGATCTTGTAAGGGAAGTTCTTCTTCGGAAACACTAAGTCTACTAAGATGATCTGCAACTGCGTTCTCATCACCTTTTTTGTCTCTAATTTCTATGTCAAATTCTTGCAATAACAGAATCCACCGTATAAGCCTTGGCTTAGCTTCTTTCTTCTTGAGTAGGTATCTAAGTGCTGCATGATCAGAATATAAAACCACTTTTGTACCCACAAAGTATGATCTAAATTTTTCTAGTGCAAAAACTATAGCCAACAACTCTTTCTCAGTGGTAGAATAGTTGATTTGCGTATTGTTTAGGGTCCTAGATGCATAGTAAATCACGTGGGATAATTTATCCACCCTTTGACCCAAAATGGCTCCAAATACATAGTCACTCGCATCACACATCAACTCAAACGGTAAACTCCAATTGGGTGACTTAATTATTGGTGCAGTTGTCAACAACTCTTTCATCTGTCAAAGGCATCCTTGCACTCCTGGTCGAAGTTGAAAATAGCCTCTTTTTACAACAATTTGCACATCGACATTGGGATTTCAGAGAAATCCTTGATAAACCACCTGTAAAAACCTGCATGACCAAGAAACGAGCGAATCTCCCTCACCGAAGTGGGGTATTTTAAGTTTCTTATTAAGTCTATCTTTGTTTGTCTACTTCGAGCCCTCGAGAGGACACAATGTGACCGAGCACTATACCATGATTTACCATAAAGTGACCTTTCTCCCAGTTTAGAACAAGGTTAGTGTCTATGCATCTTTTACGCACAAGTTCGAGATTTTATAAGCAAATATCAAATGAATCGCCATAAACAGTAAAATCATCCATAAATACCTCAATGATGTGTTCCACGTAGTCAGAGAATATACTAACCATACATCTCTGAAAAGTGGCAGGCGCATTGCAAAGACCAAACGACATCCTTTTATATACAAATTTACTAAAAGGACAAGTAAAAGTAGTCTTCTCTTGATCCTCCGGTGCAATAACAATATGATTGTATCCCGAGTAACCATCCAAAAGGCAATAATGTAAATGTCCCGACAACCTCTCTAACATCTGATCAATGAAAGGCAAAGGAAAATGATCCTTTTGGATAGCAGAATTAAGCTTTCTATAGTCTATACATACTCTCCATCATGTTTGAACTCGTGTAGGAACAAGTTCGTCATCTTGATTTATGATAACAGTAACACCATACTTCTTATGTACCACCTATACCGGACTAACCCATTTGCTGTCAGAAATTGGGTAAATCACCCCCACACTTAGCAATTTGAGGATCTCTTTCTTCACGACCTCCATCATTGGGGGGTTAAGCTTACGTTGAACATCACGTACTGGCTTAACATCGTATTCCATTAGGATTATATGCATGCATATGGATGGAATAATGCCTTTGATGTCAGCAATTGTCCAACCAATGGTTGTTTTGTGCTCTTTCAGAACCCTAAGTAGACGTTCTTCTTGTATGTCAGTAAGGTTCTTTGCAATGATTACCAGAAGCTCTTCTTTATCACCCAAGTAAGCATACTTTAAGTGATCGGAAGAGGCTTCAATTCTATTTTAGGTGCCTTCATAATAGAAGGTAAAGGAACCTCATCAGTTAAGGGTTAAGAAATATATGAAATATTACCCGTTTGAGATTCTTGTAATGCCGTCAAGGCACCACACATCTCCACTAGCTCTTTGGATAATTTAACATCAAAGTTTGTCTTCCCATGAACGTCAAATTCAATTTTATTACACAACACGGCCTCAAGTTCATCTTCATTTTTCAAATCAAACATTTGATGTGCTAGCGAACCAATAACATCAATAGAGAAAGCGGAGTGAAAATCACAAGGATAATGCATAGCTTCAAATATGTTGAAGCGAATAATATCCTTATCAAATTCCATAGTGAGTGTACCACTATCAACATCAATCTTCGTCTTTGCAATTTTCATTAACGGTCTCCCAAGTAATAACGAAGTAGATGAACTGTTTTTTCCATTCTGCATATCCACAATATAGAAATCAACCATAAAAATTAACTCATTCACTTGAAATAACACGTCCTCCATGAGTCCCTTAGGATATATATTGGACTTGTTTGTTAATTGAATGGTAATCCCTGTCTCTTTTAAAGGTACAAGATTTAAAGAATCATAAATATCGGCTGACATAACACTTATGGATGCTCCTAAATCAAGTAAATAAAGCTCAAACCTCTTAGTACCAATAGTATTTGGCACCGTAAAGCCTCCAGGATCCGTACACTTTGCAGACATCTTCTTTGGCAACATAGCCATATCACTCTAGCCACCTTAATAACTTCATTAGGAATCAACCTATCCTTCTTTGTACAGAAATCCTTCAAAAACTTGGCATATCTAAGCATAGTTTTTATGACTTCAATAAATGGGATGTTGGTTTGCACCTTCTTGAAGATATCCATGATCTCCTTATCTTGAGCTTCTTTCTTGGATTTGTTAAAACAACTAAGAAAATGAGGTGGTGTGGTAAAAGTGGGAACCGTGTCCTTAGGTTGGCCGGTTGAGATTGGCTTTTCCTTTGGTACGGTTTCTACCTCTACTTCTTTTCCTACGTCGTCACTACCTATTTTTGTTATTGTGGATCTTCAACTTTCCTCTCACTCAGAGTCATAACATTGACGTGCTCTCTTGGGTTCATAACAGGTTTTGATGGAAACTTTGTTGATGTTTGTCCCTCTAATCTGCTCACTGTTGTAGCCAACTGACCCATTTGTGTTTGCAGATCTTTAATGGCTGAGTCGGTTTTCAACTGGTTCTGATTAGTTTTATATTGACTTTTTTGGAATAGGGAGATTAAAGTATCAATCTTAGAGTCTTGATCATGAGAATGTGGTTGGAATTATGGTTGTTGAAAACCATTTTGTCGCCCATAAGATGGCATAGGAGCTGCATCCTTCTTGTTCACATAACTGAATTTTGGGTGATCTTTCCAACAAGGATTGTAAGTATTAGTGTATGGATCATACCTTGGCCTTGGATTAGGGAATAAAGCATTAACCTCGGCCTCTTTTTCATATGGTGGAGCAACTACAGAGGTTATATGATGAATTTCCTTTTCAATAATAGTCAATCGATGCTCTATATTTGAAGACTCTCCTATCTCGCTAACTCTTCTGACATTCGAGTCATTTCTTGTATAAAATTTTTGTGCATTCGAAGCCATACTCTCAATCAAACTAGTTTCCTGGGATATTGTCTTTTCAGTAAGTGAATCACCAGCGGCTGCATCAATCAAATTCCTATGTTCTGGAAGTAATCCTTCATAAAAGTACTGAATGATGAGTGTTGAGGATATGTTGTGGTGAGGGAAACTAACCTTTTGTACCTTTTCCAGTATTCATGAAGAGACTCCCCAGTAATCTGTAAAATGTTACTAATCTCTTTACGAACAGCGGATGCCTTAGAAACAGAAAAATACTTCTATAGAAATAGCTTTTTCATCTCATTCCATGTTGTAGCACTCCCTGGAGGAAGTTAATACAGCCACTATTCGGCTAGATCTATTAAAGAAAATGGAAAAGCTTGTAACATAGCCTTATTATTGTCTCCGGTACCTTGCCTAAGACTTGTCATCTTGTGCTGAAATACTTGGAGATTACGGTTTGGATCTTCGCCTGGAAGTCCCTTGAACTTTGGAAAATGATGAATAAGATTCGACTTCATCTCCACTGTGTCAGTTAGAGTAATACACAATGGTTGCGAATCTAAGCATGAAGATGTCAACTCTCGTAGCTTCTTCTTCGGAGGTTGAGGACCACCCATATTTTCTATGGGATTTTCCTCTTTGTCTGAATCTGTAAATTCACTTGGTGAAGAACTAGGAGGAAGCGGAGTGTTCACTGCTTGAACGAAGTCTTTCTTTAGTAAAGTGCCTGATCGAAGACGTATACCAATGGGACTTGGTTTTCTCTCCTTAAGCATTCACCACAGAGATTGTTCCTGAAACCAAAAATATCAAGAAAAAAAGTTAAAAACTAAAATAAACCTAAAAACAAAAATAAACGAAAATAAATAATAACTAAAACCAACTGCTTCCCTGGAAGCGGCTCAAAATTTGATACGTGTCGTGTGCGCAATTAAATTAGTGATCTTATTTCCATTTAATTAAAGAATAATATAATTGAAGTCAATTTCGTTTCCACGAGGAACGAGGTGTTGAAATTGTCAAATGTTATAAGGGTTTTTTTTTTGGGTTTTGAAGAAAGTAAACAAGAAAGCAATTAAAAGCTAAGTTGTAAGCAACGGAGAGAGATATGATCGAGGAATCCTTCTTCGTTACTAAACATTTATCAAAGTAGTATAATCATCTATTCACTGTTAATCACCAATTATCACCAACCATAGAATAACAATAAGCTCTGTTATCCCCAAAATTCCTTGTATCACTGGATACGGAAGCGCTCGACTACCAGATTCTATTCGTATGAGCCACCCAAAATAAGCTCTCAGGGTGTAACTCAATCGAATGCTTTAGGTATTGTGAATTTAGGTTGATCCTAGCATCAAACACATAAGCTCGGTCTGCTTACTAGTGTTGTTTCTACACGCAATTGCTCCACAGAATCCCTCTGTAAGGTCTCGCGTCCTCTACTTGTATAAGAGTTGTTCGACTATTACACGTATCTCACAAATCTCAATTTAGTTTTAGATTAATTAACAAACTGAATTAGTTGGCCACCTAAACAATCTATCAATCAAGCATAAACATTCATATTAGTAAAAACAAACGATAATCATGTGATAATTAGAAGAATATATTTATATGCTAAATTAAATCATGTAATAGAACTTAGAATTCATCCTCAATCAATTAGATTTTTAGCTACTCATGGGTGTGGAAGCATCCATGTTATACATAAGAGTAAAGAATTCGTTACGATGGTAAAACCGCTCCAAAACCTAGCTTTTGCTCCTTGTGTTGCTGATCTCCTCCAAGACTTGCAAAGTTATGTAAAAGGTGTCTTCTTAGGGTTATGAAATTCTTCTCATATAGTCTTTATCATATCTAGGTGTTAGAGTCCTAATGGGACCATGATACCTTGATTTAGAAGTAAAAAACGTGAAAGAACACAATGAGCTCATAATATCAGGTCTTGTTTGAAAATAGGCCACATAATCTACTCATTATCAAATATGCAATTCATTAAAGATATACCAAAGCAAAGCACATAAATTGAACCAAGTTGACACCAAAATTATAGTCTAACGTGTATTCTCCATTGATAATAGATCAAATATTAAGCCTAACATGAAGAACTAGTGCATACTACGTACAACAAAAGCCGCCACCACCACAACCTCTACAACAAACAACCACCAGCAACACCAATGCCACAACCATCAGCTAAACGACGAAAGGACTTAAGAAACAAAACATAGAAATTAGACCACCTTCTCAAGTAGATAATGGAGTAAACAATTTTGATTTAAAACCTAGCTTGGCTAAATAATGATTTTTTTTTCTTATTTGTAAATATGAATACCAAAATCAAAACGAAAAGAGAATGTAAATAAGTTCTGAATATAAGATTAAGAAAGAATACATACTGAAATAGTTTTGAAAGAGAAAATACCTTGTCGTGATACTTTCTGTAGTGGCGTTGGTGAAGGAAGTGATAATAACCAGAAGTATCACCACCACCAACATCTTCCAACCACCACAATCACACCCAATCTCCACCACCACCATCACCACAACATCAACAACCAGAACCACCATTATTTCTACCGCCAATATCATCATTAATTCCAACTTCACCACCAATAACAATCATGTTACAATACCACCACCACTAGAAACTTAAACAAGAGAAAGAAGATAATCACTGCAATCCCATTTTATCTCCATCACCAATTAGAAATCGATGTTACTTGAATTTCGATCTGTAGAACGAATCAAAAAATCACACCTCCTCCATCACCACCATCATCATCATCATTACTTCTTAAGACTCCAATAATTCGAACAAGTTCAACTCTAATATTACCAGGAATCAAAACCTAAAATCAGCTTTCGATCTCTTTGAATCTGACTTCAAAAATTAATCTTCTGAAAAAAAGAAAGTCTCTCGGAACATGAACCATCTGTTGCTGATAATAATTTTTGGTTGAATCTGATAATACTTTTAGATTAAATTCTAAATCTGTTGGCGGCAGCGAAGGTGGTGCTGGTGGTGGTGGTGATGGTGATGGCTGGAGAGAGAGAAGAGAGGCAGAAATTCTTTAGATTTAAAACAGGAAATACGGAAAAGTAGACTGATATAGGAGGGTATTTGTGGATTATGATTTAATGGGATTCCCTTTTAGAAGGCGGAGGGTATAATTATAATTGATAAGGGTATTTGTGAAGGTTCGTGAAATGTAGGGGTATTTATTCAATTCCCATAAGTAGATATTGTATATGATATCGATATCGACATTTGAGTTGAATTTGACGGTATAAGAAACTGGAGCAGAGGGGGTAAAAATAAAATCCTATAGTGTGGGACTAAAATATAAATAATAATTTTATCGAAGGATTTAAAAAGTTTATAAGTCTATAAGATACTGTTAAAAACTACTTATTTCGTTTTAAAATGATAGACTTGCTTGGTTTGACGTAAAAATTAAGGAAATCAATCATGTGAGCCACTTTTTAGCGTTTTTTTCTTTCTTTGAAAGAGAAATGAAAAAGGAATTTTTTTATGTGGATAAAATAATAATTTTAAAATATTTAATTTTCTATTTATAAAAATAAATTTATTTTTTTAACATATAATAACCTTATCTATCATTTTTAAAAAATCTGTCATTTTAAAACAGGAGAAGTTGATAGCATGTAGGAGCAGTTATACCCACTTGCCGCGTAAAGTTCCCTCTGCCTCTGAATCATGAACCAATAAACATGTGCGTCCATATGCTTAAAATAACAAAAGCTATAATTAATTTTGTACTATCAACATTAAAGACATACCCATTTATATATATAAAAAAAGTCCTCTTTCTTTGATAGTTACCATATCGATACATCTAGTAATTAACCACTTTAATTATAGCATGATGATAAAATTAACCATATCGAGGGCTTGAAAGTGGGTATGCGGCACGATTGATTAAGAAAGATTAAAGATAAATATATTCTTCATTAATTGTTTATTGGTCATCACAGATTCACAATAACACTACATCAACACGGCAACTATCTCTATATCTGCTGCCTATGCTATGTTGTTATTTAGAGAGCCAATGTTAACTCTGCTGCTGCTCAACAACAAAAATTTGTTCCGAACAAGAAAAAATTACCATTATGAAAAAGCTGAGGATTTGGGAGAAATTATGTCACTTAGTTGGGATATCATCATCATCCTCTCATAATTATCATACCAAGAGAAAACTATCATCAGTACATTTTGGTTTTCCATTCGTCGTTGCAGTTTCAGTACTTGTTCTTACGGCTACTATCTTATTCATGTTCTTATCTATATCCCCATCGCCATTGAATCCCATTGTTGAGGGTAATGTTATTAGGTTTTACCACAAATTTTCATTCCCACATTGGCCTTTTTATACATCAAACAGTAGTAATAGTAGTAGTAACATTATTACAATAGACAGTGCTCTTGCAATGTCAAATAACTTTTCTAGTGGTGGTAATAATAGTAGTAGTAGTAGTAGTGGTAGTAGTAGAATGTCATGTGATGAGAAGAAACATGGAAATGTTGATGACTCTTCTAGCTATGGTGAGTGCGATATGTTCGATGGCGAATGGATGAAGTCTAAAAATCAGAGACCATATTATTCTCCTGGTTCTTGTCCATTTATCAAAACCGAACCTTTTGCTTGTCACGAAAATGGAAGACCTGATGATCAGTTCCTCCAGTGGGAATGGCAATGGTCACCGAAGCAAGCGAATGCAAATTGTAATTATATCCCCAGGTAAATCTATCTATCTGCCTTTTCGAATTCCTGCATAGGATCTTAAATATGTAGATGGCCTTGTTTTAATCATTATTTTTCTTTACATTTTTGAAGGTCCCTCAACGCGACGGATTTCCTTGAAAGGTTGAGGGGGAAACGACTAGTATTTGTTGGCGATTCTTTGAATAGGAATATGTATGTTTCTCTGGTATGCATCTTTTGGAATGTCATATCAGATAAGAGCAGAGTTTATAGGCCTCCAGGGAATGTACCTTTCGAGTCCAGGGGAGATTTGTCTCTAGTATTCGAGGCAAGTCTTTCAACTGAAGTTGTCGGTTTGTCTTTAGACTCTTTACTGATAGATACTGATAAAATTGTATATGTATGCTTGAACATGAAATGTAGGACTATAACTGTACCGTCGTATTTGTGTGGACTGCATTTTTGGTTGAGGAGACAAATTCATTGGCTCGTAGAAGCCAAAACACATCCAAACCAAAGCCAAAGACTCTAAGATTGGATTTGATTGATGAGGTCGCGTCGTCAGTCTACCGGGATGCTGATATTGTAGTTTTTGGTTCATGGCATTGGTGGGTTAAAGCGAAAACTAATAACGGGTAAGTAGCATGAGAATTCGTTTTTTTTTTTTTTTGCCAGGAAAATGAATGTGTCACAGAATACAAGTTTGAAATTGCAGAATCAACTATTTTCAAGAAGGCAATTACTTATACCCAAAAATGGAGATTGATAAAGCCTACAAGAAAGCACTTACTACTTGGAGAAGATGGATTGACAAGAATATTGATGCTGCCAAAACTCAAGTTGTTTTCAGAGGACATTCACTTTCCCATTACGTGTCAGTAGACTATTAATACTATTCCATTTTTGTTAATTGTAATCTCATTCTCTTGATTCGTGATTCATCTAACACTACTTAGTCTATTATGTGTGCAGAGGAGGTAGATGGAATACAGGTGGACATTGCCACTTAGAAAAGGAGCCGATCATGAGTAGCGAAACATACGTACATCCATCACCTTCGCAAGCGAAAATACTAGAAGACGTCCTAGGACGAATGAAGACTCCTGTTATGTATCTAAATATCAGTAAACTTACTTATTATCGATCAGATGGACACCCATCTCTTTATGCGAAAAATTACACCGTTAAAGAGAGAATTGCAGTTCTTGAAATTCAGGATTGTAGTCATTGGTGTTTACCTGGTGTAGCTGATACATGGAATGATTTATTGTATGCTTTCCTTTTGAGTGCTGGTAAAGGATCTTTTGCCCGCTTTTAATAAGAAACGGCACATTCAACTTCAAAAATCGGACAATGTTTGGACTCGCGATGTTCACACATTTAGTTTTACCTCTCTTTTCTAGCCAATTAGCTCAGTGGAGTTGTGATTATTTGGCAACTGGATTGAATATGTTTGTTAGTTCTTGCAATAACTTTGTGCCGTGTATAAGCCCATGGTCTCATTTGTAGTTAACCCATTGTTGTTTTCCGTCAGAGCAAAGTACTGTAGACTACTTTGGTTCAGGGAATCATCGCTTTAACTGCTCTCTTTCCATCGATCACTCACTCAAATTCGTCTACACGACTATACTCGGCTAAACCAAAATCAGTTTTCAGTTCGCTGATTCAAATATGGACTCCATTTCGATTCGCAATTAAGCTACGGAAATACACATAAGCCTTTCCATGCCTGTTGGTGACGCACTGACGCTACAGCTGACATACACATAAGCCAAAAAGATTGCACAGACCAAATCCTCGCACATCAGCAAAACCGGATTTTATCCGTCGGTTTTAGTACTTATTTCTCAACAGCCACGCATCATATGATTGCTATTACGGGACAGGATAACTAAGAGTCTAAGGCCATGGTAAGCTCACGCATATCATTACATGCCAATTAACAGTATTTTTTTTTTGTTTTTTCCTTGAAGATGGAAGTCTAGGTTTTAGTTAAGAATATATCAACTAGTCTTATGCAGTACTACATTTTACACTTGAATTAGAAGATCAAGGACCACTTTCCATTTTACATCTGATTCAAATTAATACCCGTTTTACATTTCAGTCATTGTTTTTTATTTTTTGTTTTTTTTGTTTTTAATATCTTCTTTACTGGTAAAAGCATACCTAAGTTTAGAAAGTTTACCAACAAAAATAAAAGTTCAGAAAGAAGATAAAAAATAAATTCAAAATATTGAACTATTGAATCAAATGGAAAGAAAAGAACTAAATAATTTTAATTAAATTAAAAATTAAAAATTAAAATATTGTTTATCTAAGACTTATTTTATGAGCAGGTATAAGTATAAAAAAAAATTACAAAAATGTTAATGTCGTTGGCGAAATATAAATAAGAACCTTTAATTAGGGGATACCTTACAAATTTAGGGATACTAAAAAAATAGGGATATCTTAAAGTAATATTAGAAACCCCTTATCCGTAGTTTTTTCATAATACCTAAATCACCCTTGATTAATTAGTTGTTAGTTAATAGATTGTCTAAAATAAAACTTAAAATTATGGTTAGATTGTTATTTGTTAGCTATAGAGAAATAGAGAGAGGAGGAGAAGAAGAAGAAGTGTATGAACATTTGAGATTTGTAGAGATTTGATAGAAATGAGAAATTCTAGTCAGAGATTTGATGTTGGGAAACCTTCGTCTCAACAAGGAAAAGGTGTTTACGTTGCTTTTGATAACGATTCTCAATTGTAACATTTTGTAGATAATCAAATTTTCATCTATGAAAACCCCTAAATCTAATCTAGATACTTTTTAGCATGAAAGTTCAAGTCAAGAACTAGCCTAGGAAAATGAAGAAGTTATAGGTCCAAATGCTCCCAATACTCAGGTATAGGTCCAAATGAGAAAGAAAATGATTTTTTAAGTTTGAATCGGCATGATTGTTGAGTTGAAAAGCTCGCAGTCGGCATGGTTGAAGTTTAATAACAATGTCGATTTCTCACAATCGGTATGGTATTCAAACCCGGTATCATGCCAACACGAGGTATTCCCCCATGAAAGTTATGCTTGGATTGATGTACAGTCGGCATAGTAAAATATTAGAAGCTATGACGACTTCCCACTAAAACTGGATAATATATTTACGCCTTTGTCAGCATAGTTGAAGATATCTTAATATACCGACTGTGTCCAATAGTATGCCCAAAAAGGTTATTCTTGACTTCACAGTCGGCATCATAAGATGTGACACCAACTATGCCGACTGTGGTAAAAAACTGGTCAGTATTCTTTGATCTGAGTCGGCATCGAGGATAACTGTCTATAATGCCGACTAGGAACATTTTTTTTTTTTTTTTAATTTCAATTATTTACATTTGACATTGTATGTAGCTATCAAGCATGCCGACTGTTGGAAAACATTAGAGAGAAATTTTTGTAGTGAGTCGGCATTGAGGGTAACTCTATCTACAATAACGACTCGGTCATTTAATATATTTTGCAATTCAAACTTTTTACAGTCGGCATTGCTTCTACTTATCGAGCATACCAACTATTCAACTCTTTTATATTTCAGTTCGACTAACTTATTTTTGTGTGTGGTTAGATCGTACTTGCCGCTGATGCTGTTCCTAAGTATGTGCGATAGTTGGGTCCAGATACTTCAGAGCATTATGCGATTGATTTGGTAAGTTACACTATGACTTGGCAAGTTTATATTTGTATTTGTTACAAGATATATAACTTGTTGTGTTTTTGCATAATGTAGGAACTCACAAGTAAAGATGAGGCAATTGAATGGGATATAGATCAACTCTCAAGAATAAGTGTGTATTAGTCAGAAACAATCAAGGAAAATTAACTCGTTTTGAGATGGCTTGTGAGAGAGGTGGGAAGTACGTTAGCTTTCTGAAAAAGAGATATGTGTATCTAAAGAAGACTACAAGGGTATACAAGACTAGGACGAGAAAGGATGATTTCCCCTTCAAGCTTATATTAAATTTGCATAGAAATATGGAAAAGTAAAGTGATGTGCAGTCGTCATAACCAAGGATTTGCATATTTACGTTGGGAAATCCGTAGTTGAAGTTGACACCCGATCAATTCGAGGAAGTAAAGAGATTGACTAAAACATGCATGACATCAAGTCAAAGCCTTAGCGGTATCAAGGCGAAGGATGAAACTAACGGGTCTTATTTAAGTACCATTTACAACGCACGAGCAAGTATAAGAATACGGGAATGAAAAGGTAGATCGTTAATCCAAGAATTTCTAAAGTTATCCACTTATTTCAACTACACGCATAAACTAACAAAGGGGCCAGATGGCAAGGTCCTTAATATATTCATTACGCATCTATTGATGGAACAATTGGCTCAATCATTCTTCCTGGTTCTATGATGGACTGCACTTACAAGACAATCAAATATCATATTTCGTTGTTCAACATCGTGGGTCGTACATCGGACAAGGTAACATTCACGTTGTCTTGATGTTTTATGAGAGACAAGAAGAGTCATAACTAAATTTGGGCCTTACGACAGTTGAAGTTACTATTCAGGGGCAATGATCTTCCAAGGGTTATAATAACAAATAATGAACAAACATTAATGACCGCGATCTCTGATGTTTTCCCGGATACACAAGATTTCCTTTGTATATTCCATGTAGTGAACAATGTGAAAAAACGTTGTCATGCGGTTATTGAACCACCAAAGCAAGATATTCAGAAGTCAAATAAAGAAGAAGAGGAGGAAGAAGTTCGAATAAGCCAACTATCACCCGAAGAACAAGAGAAATAAGGAGAAAACTAAATATATGGTGGGCAAAGAACACAAACAAAATCATTTCAAATGGTTGAGTTCTAGGGGAGTGTGATGCCTTGGTTTGGTCCAAATCCGAGGGCATATATAAAAAGAATTTGAAGACGTTTACTGCTCATTGGAACGATAAGTACCCAAGTGTGGTAAAATATTACAGGACCCAATGGTTGGATTTGTACAAAGAAAAATTTGTGCAGGCATGGACCAACCGATATAGTATTGCAGAGTCCGCTCACGGACGATTGAAGAAACTCTTAGATTCAAGTCAAAGAATCTTGTTACAGTGACTGAGACAGTGCAACAATATTTCAAAAATGATATCGATAGAATTAAGAAAAGCATTTGAGAAAAGCTCAATGGAGAGGATGACATTACATTTGAAAATTTGATCTGGGGAATAGAATACAGTGTGTCATATTGAGCAATAGTGTATATGATGAGATAATTAAATTGGGAGAGACAATATGGCCGTTATTACAAGGTGAGGATCGTACATGACAAATCATTCTTGGTGAAAAAATGGTCCGTTATAGAATGCAACGTCAGCAAGCCTTAAAATGTAATGGTGGACTTCTCTATCCTCCTTCTAAGGATTAAACACTACCTTATCGGTCGTCATCGCGTCCAAAGCCAATATCATTTCTACTAATCGAGATTTGTTACCTGGATTTGGACCCCCTTTGAACTCGTAACTACGAGCTCTAGGATGATCTGTCTCTCAATCCTAGTTTTTAATCAAGTAACTCAATTCAGTGAACAATTTTAGGAAGTGTCCATACGCCCAAACCTATGTCAAGATAAAGGAATATATAAGAATTAACATGTTCTTAAATAAATAAAAGACACAACAACAATTAAATTACCTGGAGAATAGTGAAATTCTCGAAAAATTTGTTAATGGTCGCCTTAGAGGCCTTCCGCATCTCTGCCAAAAAATATGCAACCATTTTAGTGCCCCACGAGTAGTTGCGGACTTGAGACATAGGATCCAACAGCTGCAAGAAGTTGGAATTCACTTGGTTTCCAATGGTGTCATGAAGATCCTTGTGCCCAAGATGTACAGCATATATGCAGCGGTTGTACGAGGAATATCTACGGGATCCAATCTTCCTTGGGCTTCTTTCTCCAGTTTCCCTCCAAATGTTTGCTTGAGCATCAGTAGTTTGAACATCTTCACTTTATAATTACCAGAAATGTGGAAACTTTATCTTCAAGTCTTTTTGTCCCAACCGAATAGCTTGTGGGTCAGAACATGCAACTACTCTTATTCCAACTCCTTGGTGTAATTTCCTTCTAGAACAAATTTTCCTTGCACATGAAGGCCTAGAATATTTTGAGCATCCTCAAGGATCAAAGTCATCTCGCCACAGGGGAAATGCATGGTATCATTTCTCCGTAAAACCTCTCCAAGAAGCAATTCAAAGTGACAGTATCATTCTCCACGTAATTAGTAACCACAGGTAACAACCTAGATTATTTAACCAGGACTTTAACACCTTTACATTCCTTCTCCAAATCCCAAACAGCCATCGATTGGTGTCATCAAACATGTATCACATTCTTGTGATCCTATAAAGAAAAACAACACAAACATAAATAAACGATCATAAAATTATTAATACTTAAAAGAAAACATAAGGTGGATAATCTTACATATGTGGAGTCTTTGTAGTCGAATAACAATTCATTATCATAAGGTTCACCCCAAAAATTGTTATATGTGCGCTTAGATAGCATATCGTCAGGATGAGGAACATGACTATTTTTTTCTTTCTTTTCCTTCTTCAACTCCTCCTTCAATCCCTTTTGAAGCAGGACCTTGATCACCTTCATCCTCCTCCTCATCTTCGGAATGATGATTTGATCGTAACTCTTCTTCACTGGGTTCCCCGATTGATAATACATTATGGTTCCTCGGGACATGTTCAATGCCTCTCTTTCTAGCGCCCAAACATTTATGACGCTTATTACGAGGAGGAATGGACTCGGGAGAGGCAACATGATTCTTGAGGCCCAAACTTCCTTGCCAACCTTCTTAAGTCCTTTCTTAAGAGATGGAGCTTCCTTTCCATTTTCGATGAAGGGGGTAATAAAGAAAATAAATAAAAGAGAGGTTTTTTTCAGACTTCAAAATATTCCTAGGAATACCTACTATGAACAGTGATAATTATTTAGACTTCGGTTTCCCGACTATAAATAAAAATCAGAATTAAACTTGAACAAGTTTAACAAAATAATTTTACTAATAAAATTTAACTGTCTAGAACAACAACTTGAAGATAGGGTTGCACAAGAACCGGTCCGGACAGACAAACCGGACCGGAACCGACAGTTTTTTAACCGAACCGAGCTGAACCGTTCATCCAACGGTCGGTAACAGTTTGAGAAACCATAACGGTAGGATCTTCGGCTCGGCCAACAGTTTGAACCCTTAAACCGGCCGAGCCGAACCGAAAAACCGGTCAACTAAAACCATTGATCTGGATAGATCCTATCCATCGACTAAAATATATTTATACCCTTAAATAACTTACTAGACCTAAACCTTAACATTTATACTCCGCCTTTTCTCTTCTTCTATCTTTTCTCTTCTCCATCACCACTCACAGACAATAACTTCTCCATCACCGCTCAAGACAATAACGCCTCCATACCATCATCATTCACAGTCACAGACAATAACGCCACCCTTCATTGATTTGATTTCGTTTGAATTTGGGGGTTCTCATGAAATTACTTGATTGTCAAAAAAATCAGATCTAAAAAATCAGTTGTTGAGATTTGTTGAAGCGTCTGAATACAGAAATGGAGTTGAATCTCCGGCGACGACATCATCATCAGTTCGATCTACTTAGATGATATTCTTGATATTTGTATAGTTTTACAATAAGATTGACTTCTTATATATTTGTGCCTATTGAATCTAGAGATGAATGTGGAATTAAAGTGGTGAAATTGGATCTATCTCTGCAACTGTGTAAATTAAACTAGGTTATCATTTTGTTGACAGTATCATAGATGAATTTTGATTGCATATGAGTTTTAGGAACATAGACATTGTTGATGTTACTGTCTATTTATCTTCTTTTTTATTTATACGAATCGTATAATTTATCTTGATTCAGATCTTTTACTAGTTGATATTTAGAAATTATGAATCGGCAAATAACCGACAAAATACTGAATAAAATCGGACCGAATCGGCCGGTTCAAAAACCGAACCGGTTACAGGACGGTTCGGTTACGGTTTACAAAATGTAAACCAAGGTCTGGTCAGTTCGGCCTACGGTTTTGGGAAAAAATCGGACCGAACGACCGTTGTGCACCCTTACTTGAAGACTCTTAAATAAACTTTGGGAAAAACCCTAAATTGTGCAACAAGAAGGATGATAAAACCCAATAAACCGACTCAAACCCTAATTTGTTATTTTTAGTAAATTTTGGTCAACCTAAAATAATGAAAGTACTCTTAAAATAAAACTATTTGCCGCAAACGGCGACCCAAACGGACTCCTAACGAAGAAGTTATAAATAAAACAAAAAAATCCGAAAATAGCAAAAACGCCTGTTTGAAGCCTAAACGATGGAATTTTGGCTAAAATCTGAAGACCATGAGACGAAGTCGTGTCTTTATCCTTGGCCCGTTTCCAATCAAAATGGACCCCTCTTGAGCTAAATTATGACACTCGGGTTTTTAGCTTCCGAATTGGTTATAGCTTGCTCGTCTGCATCATTCTCCCAGGGTTGAGAGAAACTCGCCCTCGAATTTTGATAATTTTCGTCGTCTGAATTATCTCCATGCTACGGCACCAAGTGTTTGAAATTAAAAACATCAGAAGTAAAGATATGGCTAGGCAGATTCAACTTATAGGCATTTGGATTAATCTTAGAAATAATTTCTACTGGACCAATCTTTCATGCCTTCAGTTTGTTATACTCACCCACAAAGAAACGGTCCTTTGTTAATATTGCCCATGTAAAATCTTCTACTTCAAAATTTACATCTTTGTGCTTTATATCTGCCGCCTGCTTATACTTCTCATTAGCGCGAAGTAACTGTTCTTCAGCCAACTTGTGAACCTGTTGCAACTGTTGGATACGCTCTTCGGCTCGAGCTTCAATTTTTTTTTAAATCAGGAACAGGTGATAAATCTACTGGTGCTCGTGGGTTGTATCCATAAACAACCTCAAAAAGGCTCATACCCAGATTACGGTTTGCAGATCCATTAAACGTAAACTTAGATTGACAAAGTTTATGACCAAATCTTCAGATTTTCTCCAACCAGACATCGCAGTATATCCCAATGAACGATTCACCACTTCTGTTTGTCCATCACTCCGAGGAAGATATGCACTACTAAAATTAAACCTTATGTTAGCTAACTTCTACAAATTCTTCCAAAAATAACTCAGATATTTTGTGTCTCGATCAGATACAATGGTACTTGGCTATTCATGTAGACGATATATTTCTCATAAAAATAATTCAGCTACCTTTAACGCATTAGTAGTCTTCTTGCAAGCAATAAAGTGTGCCATTTTAGAAAAACGGTCAACCACTAAAAATATTGAATCATTACCCCGTTGAGTTCTTGGCAAACCCAATACGAAATCCATATTCAAATTTGTCCAAGGCTGACTTGAAACTTTCAGCGGCATATACAAACATGCATTAGACGTTTCTCCCTTTGATGTTTGACAGATTTGACATCTCAACAAATCTTCCGACCTCACGCCTCATTGTAGGCCAATAGTACGACTTCGAAACAGTTGAAAAGTCTTGTCCCTGCCCATGTCCCCTTCGTCATGTAACTCCTTAATAATCTTCAATCGGAGGGTAGAATCAGGAATACACAACTGTTTACCTTTAAAGAGAAATCCTTCATGCTTAAGGTAATCACTTCGTTTTCCTGAACTGATATCATCCACAATTTCCATAAAGTTTGGATCGGTTAGAATATGATCAGAATATGAGTCAAAATCAATTAACTCAGTTCGCATGGTGTTGAGTATCATACTCCTTCGTTTTAAGGCATCGACAACTTGATTCTGTGACCCAGCTTTGTGCTTCAGTACAAAAGTGAACTCTTGCAAATAACCATCCCACTTACCATGTCTGGAAGAAAGCTTCTCTTCATTGTTGATTGCTTTAAAGAATCATGATCAGAAAACATAATGAAATCTTTATGAATTAGATAGTGACGCCAATGTTTTAAAGCTTGAACTATAGCATAAAACTCTACATCATAAGTACTATAGTTGAGCTTAGCACCATTCAACTTTTCACTAAAATAAGCTACAGGTCGTCTTTGTTGACTCAAAACGGCTCCAATTCCCACCTTCGATGCATCACAGTGTAGTTCAAACGGCTTGCTGAAATCAGGTAACACCAACAGTGGTACAGTTATCATCTTTGTATTGACTTTAAAGGCTTTGTCAGCTTCCTTAGACCATGAAAACTTTCCTCCTTTCATGCACTTTAGTAATGGGTCCCATAATGGTGCTGAAATGGGGAATAAAACGCCGGTAAAAAGAAGCGAAACCATGGAAACTCCTCACCTCATGTAACGTAGTAGGTGTAGTCCAATTTCTCATGGCTTCAACCTTAGATTCATCTACCTTGATTCCATCCTTGGTCACAACATAAACGATAAATAGAACTCAATCTGTCATGAATGAACACTTCTTGATGGCCGTAAATAATTTCTCCCGGCGTAGAACTGAGAGCACTTCACGATGATGTTGAACATGCAAGTCCATGTTAGCACTATAAATAAGAATATCATCGAAATAAACAACTACAAAAGTGCCGATAAAGGGTCTGAGTACTTGATTCATGATATGCATGAATGTACTTGGCGCATTGGTCAACTTGAATGGCATAACCATTCACCCATATAATCCTTCTCGAGTTTTCAAAGTAGTCTTCCACTCATCACCTTCACGAATTTTGATCTGACGGTACTCACTCTTCAAGTCGAATTTTCTAAACACCTTCTCTCTACACAACTGGTCTAGCAAGTCATCCAATATAGGAATTGGAAAACGGTATTTGACTGTGATTTTGTTGATGGCTCAACTGTCAACACACATCCTCCACGTTCCATCTTTCTTTGGAATCAGCAAGGCTGGTACTGCACAAGGACTTAGACTCTGTCGGATCAATCCTTTCTGTAGCAACTCTTCCACTTGACAATAAAGTTCTTCATGCTCCTTAGGACTCATTCTGTAATGCGCTTTATTTGGAAAGATTGATCCAGGAACTAGGTCAATACGATGTTGAATATCCCGGAGAGGTGATAGCTCATCAGGAAACTCATTAAGAAAAACATCCATAAATTCTTTAATTAAAGGTTGAGATGCAATGGGGATACTACTTGCATCCTGTTTTTCTTCTTTTCCAACCAACACATACAATTCACCTGCATCTTCTACCTCATCTTAAAACTGCTTGAACGACAAGAGATTGGTAGCTTCTCTAGTAGATGGTGTAGGTGCAATCTCTTTACTGGGTACAAGTACTATACGTACATCGTTCCATAAATATATGTAGGTATTCTTATACCCGTCATGAATACTTTTCCTGTCAAAATCCCATGGACGACCCAACAACAAGTGACAAGCATCCATACTGGTAACCTCATACCATATTTTATTTTTATATTTGTTACCAATTAAAAAGAAATCAAACAACATTTGTTTACTTTTACCTCATTCCCTTTCTTAAGCCAAGAAATCTTGAATGGATGTGGATGTGCCTTAGTTTCCATCTTGAATCTTTTCACGACCTTTTCATCAGCAATATTCTCGCAACTCCCAGGATCAATAACTAGACGACAAACTTTCCTTCGATCGTACATGTTGACTGGAATATATTGTTACGTAACCAGCTAGCGCCATCATCTTTACGTGGAGTGATACACTTCTTCTTACCACAAATTTCACTCCTTTATCTCCATCAACTACTTCATCGATAGGTTCAGAATCATCCTTAGGATCCTCCTCATAATCAGTTACCCATGCATCTTCTTCACAGTCGTTCTCAGTGAAAAAGACCTTGGTTGCTCGTTCTACTTTGTGACAGTCACTGGCTTTATACCCAGATTCTCCGCACTTATTCCACCTGCCTCCAAAAATGTTAACTGGGGTTTTATTTGGTGTAGATGAAGAATTAAGTTTACTAGCAGTACTAGGTGTTGAAATACTACGGTTACTCGTTGGAGATGCTGCCACATTGATATCCCAATTTGAGATTTTATGGGTTACTTGTTTCTCTATATGCCTTGCTCTATGATGTGCATCCAAAATAGAGAAACAATCAAACATGTTGAGTGTATCCTGATATTGTTGAGGGAGACGACCTACATAATGAGCGACTGTTTGCTCATCTTATTCTGACAAGTCGTTAAGAGAAAGTAGTCGATAAAAATCCTTGGTGTACTCGTCTACAGATAGTACTCTTTTGTGTAGGTTTTGCAGCTGTTGGTACATCAATCCAATATAGTTATGAAGTAAAATTTTTGTTATCATGTGTTTATTCAACTTCTCCCACGATACTAACTTCTGTTTTCCCTTACGAATGCGTTGCAATTTATGTTGTTGCCACCATGAATTAGCCCTCCCACGAAACATAGTCGCTACCAACAAACCTCGTTTGTTATCTGGTACTTCTTTAAATTCCAATACTTCCTCAACCGTATTCAACCAAGAGAGAAACTCTTCAGGTTCCAAGCCACCATAAAATTCTGGGATCTCTACTTTTATTCCTTCCTTCCGACGATCAAAATCTTCTCGTTGAATTATTCTACCTTCGCGATATCCTCTAGCAAAAAGGTTGGCGTTATCTTCTTCTACATGCCGAAGGTTATATCGACCCAACAAATCTTGGACGTCTTCAATGAATTCTTCTCTAGATCTTCATGGAATGAAATCTTATGGACCTCCTCATCGACCTCGACCTCGACCACGACCGATTGCTACTCTTGGTTGCATCTTATCAACCCTAGAATCGACTTTTCTCTGGTAACCAACTGATGCAACAGATAATAAAGAAAAGAAAGAAAATAGAGGTTTTGTTCAGACTTCAAAATATTCCTAGGAATACCGACTATGAACAACGTTAATTATTTAGACTTCGGTTTCCCGACTATAAATAAAAATCAGAAATAAACTTGAACAAGTTTAAGAAAACAATTTTATTAATCAAATTCAACTGTCTAGAACAATAACTTGTAGACTTTTAAATAGACTTTGGGAAAAACCTGACTTGTGCAATAAGAAAGGATGAAAAAACTCAAAAAACTGACTCAAACCCTAATTTGCTATTTTTGGCAAATTCTGGTCGACCTAAAATAATGAAAGTAATCTTAAAATAAACTATTTTCCGCAAACAGCGACCCCAACGGACTCTTAACGAAGAAATTATGAATAAAATAAAAACTTTCCTAAAATAGCAAAAACACCTGTTTGAAGCCCCAAACAATGGAATTTGGCTAAAATATGAAGACCATAAGACGAAGTCGTGTCATGTCTTGATCGTTCGCCCGTTTCAATCAAAATGGACCCCTCTTGAGCTAAATTACGACACTCGGGTTTTTAGCCTCCAAATAGGCTATATCTTGCTCGTCTGCATCATTTTCTTTTGGAAGATGTATTACCTTTATACCTAAATGTGCAAACAATCCATCGCACAAACACAAAGTGATCATTTGAAGCATACACTTGTTGTTGCAAAATCGACAGCCGATACAAAAATTGCAACAACCGATATTGTTATTTACAAATCGATAATGTTGGTTGTTGGAAAAAAAGCTTCAAAAAAGATGTATATTAGTCGTCATTAGCTGTTATTCAGTCTAACTATACCGACTCTACATATTTTCTATTAAACTAACAGTTGGCATTGATAAAATGTGTATCAACTATACCGACAATATATATTTTCTCAACAGAGAATTTATAATGTTAGTCAGCATTGTTAGAAAAAAATTCGTCGACCATACCAATAGAACACATGAAAAATATCATGTCACAATGGCTAGGGCATTTGGTATGGTATTCATATTAATAAAGTAATACTTCAGGAAATCAATGCTGACAGTCACAGCCGGTATGGTATTCATCAAACAAACAATACCGACTGTGAGTGTGTAACTAAAATTGAAGACCTAAGTTTTCTAACCTATTTTACCAAGTTCAAATCAATTAAAACAGTAAATAAACGGTTGAGAACCACTTACTTTCTCATCAAAACCATTTCACTAAGTAGTTGATCGTCTGAATCTTCTTCTTCTAGTTGATTTGCAATTGCGGCTAATTTATCTTTAAGATTTTATGCGGCTTTTTGTTTAACCGCATCTGAGATTCCAGGATTAGGTATATGTATAAAATATTGTTTTGTTCGTGTCATTTTTATAGATGGAATTAATCGACGAACAAATTGGGATTTTTAATATGCCCTATTTTTGAAAGTTGTTTACCAATTCGTCCCTTTTTTTTAAAACTTACAAATTTGTCCCGTTAATTACAAAAATTTCTGTCCAGTAACATGTTAAGTGGTGTTAAATGACGGGTGGAAATTTTATAGACATTTATACCCTTAATTCAATTTCTGAATTTAACCTGACGAACCCTGAATATACTAAAACCCTAAGGAAAAGGAAATGGTGAACCCTGTCGAGAAATGAGTCGACGATCAAAAACCATTATTGAACACCAAAATAATTAATCGAACCTTTAAAAATTGAATCCCAAAATTGAAATCAAAACGGAAACCACAAATTGATTCCTTAAAAGAATTAATTGAACCTGGAAAAATGAAAAGCCAAATTGAAATCAAACTATAAACCCTAAATTTAAACCCAAAAATAATTAATTAAACCTGGAAAAAATGAAACCCCATATTGAAATCAAAGTTGAAACCCCAAATTGAATTCCTAATTGAACCCTGAAAGAAATAATTGAATCTGTAAACATTGAAATCTCAAATTTAGATCAAAACAAAAATTCAAATTTAAATCAAAACAGAAACCCCAAATTGAAAACCTTGAAAACCCCAAATTAGAATTGTGATTTCTGCACCAACACCAAAAACTAATCATATCAGCAAAATCAAAAACAAAAGCTAATTAGACCCTTTCTCTTCAATTTTTCTTTCTTTCATAAAAATCCGAAAATCAAAGCCCTAAAATAATTTGTTATATAATATAATCTTCTGCATCCTCTTCAATTAACCCACGTATTGAAAATCTTAGTTAAATGACCTAAACGTATCATTGATTTTGAACAAAAACAAAAAAAATAATTTTTTTAAAAACACAGTGGAGAAGACGAGGTGGGCCTCGTAGAGAAAGAAAGAAAACCAACCAAATGGTCTTGCAATTTAAAAAACCATGTATACGTCTCAAGGATAAAATTGTCAGTTGCTTTTTATAAACATAATTTGTAGTAAAAAACCAAGGTGATCATACTTAGCATACAAAAACTCCTTCCATATTATTTGTTTTAAATAAAAACCATTTGAAATATAAATGATACAAAAACCCCGTTTCCTCTAATAATGTGTAATTTTAGTTTTAAGTTAATTTTAAAATATCCAAGTTGCTCTTCCCTATATAATCTATGTGTTTCAAAATGAAATATTAGCAGAAATCAAATCTTTAGTGAGAGAAAATCAAATCTTCTCCAAATATAACCTAATCAGATTCAGGAAGAAAATATTTCTCTCCCAAAATCTTCGTTTCTTCTTAGATTCTAGGGTTTCAATTCAAACAGATCTTCTCAAAATAAATCGATTTTAATAAGTCTCAGCTTCAGATCTCGCTTTCATTTCAGTTTAATTGAAGAAGAAAAGACAAGTTACAAGTAGTCGAATCATTCATCAGGTAATTTTTATTTTTATTTTACTTGATTTTGATTTTCTTATTATGATTTTGATTGTATTTTAATTTTCGAGTTGATATTGATTATGAAACTTTTCAGTTTGTTCTTCGAATCATTCATCAGTGAGATTAGATATTGGTTTGAAGAATCCAACTGAAGTTACAATTTATCCTTCCAATTTGATCATATTCTCATTCGGCTCAAGCTATTGTTTTAGTTGAATCATTCATCGGAGACTGAAATTTAACTTTTCAGGTAATCGATTTTTTTTTTTTTGTTTGAATTTTCGAGTTTATGTTGATTATGAAACTCATATCCATTTGTTTTTACGATTAATTTCGTTATGTTGTTGATGTTCTTATTCAAATCTATTGGAATAAAAATTGTTATGTTGTTGATGTTCTTATCCAAATTTTGTTGTTGTTGTTGTTGATTATGAAATTTGTCTCGCGGTTATATCTCACAAAGAGGATACATTATCGTTTCGTATTGGTCTACAAGCATCTGTTTTTGATTTGAAGGGTAGTATATGTTCAAGTTAGTGTCAATTCTCTGTTCTTTCTATAGAAATTTTCCACATAGTCGGTGATCAGAAAAACGTTATCAATTGGGATTTTGATCTCCAATCGGTTGCTCTATTTACTTTGATTAATAAGCTTCCATCTCTTGAGTTACATGTAAGGCATAGAGATGAGATCTAGTTCTAGTTCAGGAAGTTCAGTAATTATACCTTTTAAGCAGCTACGAAGTTCAGGAATAACACCTTTTAAGCAGCCACGAAGTTTAGGAATTATACCTTTCGAGCATCCAGGACTTACAAATTTAGTTGATTATGATGTCCGTAATAAAGTTAAAGAACCGTTGAAGTCTGCGCTTTGGTTAGGAATTTTTCAGGGTGTCAATCAGGTGTTTACGGGAGGTGTTCAACAAGTTCGTTCTGATTTGTTGAAATATCATGCAACATCTGGGTATTCATTCAAGATGACAAGGAATGAGAAGTTTAGGATTGGTGCATGTTGTGCTAAGAAGGAAGAAGAGAAATGTGAATGGCATATATATGTTGTTTCTATTGATGGTGTTGAAAGTAGCCCTTTTATTATCAAGGAGTTATATAAGAAGCATACTTGTTTTGGTGGAGTTGTAAACAAACCACATATGTCAAAGAAATTAATAATAGCTTGATTCTCGAAGAGATCAAACAGAATCCAAAGAAGAAGACAAATGATATTATGAATTAGTTTACATGAGAGTATGGATTTGATATTAGTCGTTATTATGCATATGCAGGGAAGAGGCATGCATTGAATATTACATGGGGAGAGAACGAGAAATCATTTATCTACTTGAAATGGTATACCAACAAATTGATTGAAACCAATCTCGGATCTTGTGTTGCTTTGGAAGTTGTAAATGGGACTCAAAAATTTCAGATATTGTTTATCTCTTTCGGAGCATGCATTCTTGGATTCGATTATTGTCGTCCTTTATTATTCCTTGATGCAACCTATTTGAAGAGAAAATACCTTGGTCATATCATGGAAGTAACATGTCTAACCGGGAATGACGGTAAGTTTCTTAAACATTCTATTTGTTTCTGTTGGTTTCATCATTTTTATATACTGGGATATTTTTTCCTGTTCTGTTTCAGAAATCTATCCTTTAGCTTATGTTGTGGTTTCATCGGAGAATGATGCGAACTGGAAATGGTTTTTGGAGAATTTAAATAGAGTCCCTTCTCCTCTGCGCAAAAAGCTTACTTTTGTGAGTGATCGAGGTAGTGGTTTGGTGAATCAAATTCCTGATGTATTCCCTGATGTTGTTCATGGCTGGTGTTATTAGCATATGAAGAAAAATATCAATACATACTTGCTGAAGGCCAATAAGGTTTATAACAATTATGTGCTGGGATTGTTTAAAAAATGTGTGTATGATAATACACATACAGAATTTTCAGAGAACTGAGAGAAGTTTTTGCAGGTCAAAAATCAGAAGTTATAAGATTATATGAGTAGAACTCCGGTTGATAAATGGGAAATTGTTTATTTCTCGGGTCGTCGTTATGGTAGGTTGTGTTCGAATATCGCTGAGAGTTTCAAAAGTTCGATCCTTGAAGAGAGAGAAAAGCCTATAGACATCATGGTTGATGAGATCAGAGTGAAGCTTATGAATCAAATGTGTGTACGTCACGAGGAATGTGCAACCTTATTGAAGTGACGAGAAACTTTATGTACATAATTTGAAATTGAGCTCTACAAAAAAAGGATGCACGGTCGTGAATACAGTGTCATCAAGTCGTTGCAATATGTGTTTGAAGTTCCTTAACATTAACACAAAAGGTCGATTTGCAAAGAAGAACATGTTCTTGCAACCGCTGGCGCATCAACGGTTTCCCTTGTGCCCACGCTATCCGTTGTATCATGATAAATGAAGAAGATCTGTATAAGTATGTCGAATTCTACTTTACAGTCATATGCAAGAGAAATTAATCTTCTCCCCACATTTAAAAAGCCTGCGATTGTGTCTCCAAAATCTGTTGTTCTTGGCCCTGATGCTCTACCACAATCAGGTCGTCCAAGGAAGAAGAAGAGAAATCCTAATACAGTTCAGTTCCCAATAAGAAGATGAGAACTTTTGGTAGCTTCCATGTTTTGACTACCATAACTGAAGGAAATGCCATGTGCATCAGATTTGAAGTCATTTCGACTACAATTCATCGACTTTTATTTTCACTTTTCGTTTAGACTACTATATGTTTTAATCTACAGTTTCTGATTTACTTATTTTTCTATATTTTTTACAGTTAAACATGTTAATTTTCTACAGGTGTTTCATGTTTGTTTATTTTTAGATTAAGTTTGTCAGAGTTGCAGGCTTTTATAATTTGTTGGAACCAAAATAGTTTTCATAGTTTGTCACATGATTCAGTATTTTTTTCACCTCTAATATATGGAAGTTTTTCTGGTTCCATCTTTTTTTTCATCTGGAATAAGATGAAACCAAAAAAAATGATTGAATATTTTTTGGTTCCATCATTTTTGTTTACGTATATGATATGTTTATTCAATGCCTAAGGTTTATCTTTTCTACATTATGTTGAAACACTTTTTGGTTTCAAAATTTTTGTTTTATCAACTGAGATCTTTATAAACATACAAACTGAGATGTTTTTATAAAAGTTCCAAGTATTTTAAACAAAAACTAAAATCATTACACAAGTACTTTAAACTAAAACTAAAACTGTAATTTTTTTAATTGAAAACTAAAACTGTCAACTTTAAGTTGTAACTTTGGCCTCATAGTCTGCACCTTTGTCAAGGAGGATCTTGTAAGCCAGCTTTCGCCTCATATTCTGCACCTTTTGTTTTATATGCGCTTCAGACGAAAATTTTCCTTTCAAAAGGCTCTTCATGTAATAGCAAAAATGAAGGCCGCCATCATTCCTCAAATTAAAAAAACAAGATCTTTAAATTGAACAAAACAAAAAAGGAGTGAAATGAAGATAGTGAAGAGAAAATCTCTAAACACAACTTCTTTTAAATCACTTACACATCTTGCTGACAACACAAAGGGGTGTTCAAAATGAATTCTTTTGATTGAGTTGTCGGGTCTAGTGAGAGCTTTGCAACATGTTGTTTGAATGCTGACACCATTTTTTCTTTCATGCTTTCATCACTTTTGCTGCATTCATATTCAGTTTCTTCTATGGATTTGTAGTGAGAGAATTCTCCAGTCTCATTATCAAAAGATAGCAATGTCCAGTAGTACAATTTTTCACTAAGTTTTGTGAGAAATGGAACGAATATAAATTTTGGAATTTAATCCATGTTGTCGATGAAAGCTTCAATGGCAGAGCGAAAAATTTTCCCGATTGAGTGTAACGTATGAAATTCTGTAAAAAATAAAAAATCAAGTTCTAATTTGGTTTCAGAAAAACACTTGTATAAGAGAATTTAGAGGAAACTTACACAGACATATGTGCTTAGATTACTGCTCTTTTGTACTTAAGAGTACCATCTGGTTTCAACTATTTATTTGATATGTTCTTTTGCAATTTCAGCATTTAGAATTCAATCATATCTTCGGCGACGTCACCCTTTCTTATCAAGTTATTCATATTCCTTCCCGTTATGTACAATCCAAGCTCTTTTTTCTCCCATGCCATGTCACTGTTGTTAAATTGTTGAAAAACAAATTAATGATTAAAGAAGAAGAAAAGAAACTGAAAGAAATGTATTTTCATTTTGGTTTCAACATTGAAATTATAAAACCAAAAAACTGAAAAGTATGAATGCCACTTACCTTTTATTATGCATTTTAAAATATATGGACACGAGCGGTTTCTGATTTGAATCGAGTACCTGCATAATCTTCAAGTTGTCAACTGCTTTCAACTTCACCTCCTTTTTTCCGTTTGTTTCTTCTCCGACTTTTTAGAGAGCTTTGTGTTAACACAATGACTCTTGTTTCTTTGTTTCTTCTTAACTTCCCCAGGTGTATAATTATGCATCTTAACAGTGCTTGCATATTCTTTTTCTTTTTCCTCATTCTTGATATTATGTTACTCACCTTTTTTTCGGGACTGACGTCTTCATGCTCACTATCTTCTTTGTCACTGTCACTTTGCGTCAATCCCAAACTTAAATGAGGCATATCATCTTCTAAATCAATTACATCTTTTTTGCATGTGTATAACTGAGTAGTAGCACATGCCTTGACTTTCTGGCTTTGATATAGAACCTTTCTTTGCCTATTCATCTTTCATTTGTTGAAGAACACTTTCATCAATTGAACCCTAAGTTGACACTTCAATTTCGATCTTTGTCTTTGACGAAGAACTTTTCTTGGCTTCCAATTCTACCTGCCCAGCCACCTTGATATCTTCTATTGTGTTTTAAGTCAATTCAAAAACTTCTTCTATTACACTCTTCAATCCAGTATTCGACAAAAAAGATTCAACTTGTTCAGCCACCTTGATATCTTCAGCTGTGTTTGGAGTTATCTCCAAACTTCTTCTATTATATTATATGTCGCTTGCTTCGCTTTATTGATTTCATATTCAACTTGCTCATCCACCTTCAATTCTTCAATTGTGTTCGGAGTTAACTCTGAAACCTCTTCAATCAGCTGCTGAACTTTGCCTTCAGATGATGAAACCTTTTCTGGTTCCATCACTTGTTGCTCCTTAACTTTGCCTTCAGGTGATGAAACCTTTTCTGGTTCCATCAAACAACCTTCAAAATATTTAACTAAACATTGAATCTGAACTTCATGTGATGAAACCTTTTCTGGTTCCATTGCATCATCTTGTTGTGTTTCTTCAGGCAGATTCATTACCTGCAAGATTTATTGAGTTCAAAAAAATCAGATTCATTGACAACAAACAAATCAAATCAAAGTAAATTATCACCTCAGCATTATCTTCGAAAACAACATTGTCATATTTTTTCTTTTTTTTACCATCTTCAACCAATAAATCCTTTTCTGGTTCAATCACAACATCGCCAGCATCTTGTTGTGTTTCTTCTTCCCGCAAAACCCTTTCTTTTTCTATCATGTCATCCACAATCATTATAGCTTTGTTTATCATGTCCTGCGATATTAACATATCTAACTTAATATAATTCTCAAATGAAACTTTTCTGGTTTCATTAAAAAAGAAATTCATACCAATCTATTCAAATGGAACTATCATTAACCCAACACACACAAATAAACAAAATCATATTTAACACATCTAAGATTTAACATATCACCTCCACATGTTCTTCACGGTTCGAAACCGTTTCAGGTACCGTTTCCTCAGGGTTCGAAATCGTTTATGTTTTATCTGTTTTACGTTTCTATCTCACATAAGTCTCCTTCACTGGTTGTAACCTCTCCTCAGCATCATATTTGGACAATATTGTTTGATCTTCTTCAGAAAGCCCATTGTTACCAACGGTTGTAAGTTTTTAAATCAAAATTCTCTCCCACTTATATTTAGCCTTGTAAGGGTTATCTTCATTTCCAGTTCCAACGTTCTCTTTATTTTGTGCAGGCTTTTCATTTCTAACACCAACATTCTCTTCACTTGCAGTACGCTAGTCATTACCATCACCAACCGACAGTTCACGTACAATACGCTCGTCATTTCCTTTACCAACCTACAGGTCACGATCAATATACTCTTCAACAAGAATATCTTTTTCCTCTATGCGCTGGACCAAGCGTATTTCTTGTTCATTATATGGAAGCAAGAACGACCCCTGACAGTGAACCACATTCTTCTGCAGAACACAAGAAAAATGATGGAACTTTTTTTGATTTCATCATTTTTTTTTTCATCTGGAATAAGGTGGAATTAAATAAAGGATATAACCTTTTTTGGTTCCATCATTTTTTTTTCATCTGGAATAAGGTGGAACCAAATAAATGATGAAAATTTTTAAGTCTCAGACATTAAAAAGTATAAACAAAAAAGAATTATGTTGTTTTTACCTTTGAGAAAATTTCTAGTTTTTTGCTAAGATCATCGAAATTATTCACTACTTCCTTGCATATTCCATCTAGGTTCCATGTAGCAAACCTTGCGTACATGTCGTGCGCATCCTTTCTTAAGGTGATGTTTGACATCTCAGAAAACCAATACTGAAAAAAAAATACACACAACATTCAAATTAGTAATCAAACTAGGGAAAAATAAAAAACAAACAACTTATGAATCAAAAGAAACAAAAATTAACTTACCAATAGGTAAATTATGCAACCAAGTACATCATCAACTTGTTTGGCTTTTATTACAGACTCAATTAGATACTCATAGAAAACATCTGGCCAACACACCTTATTCATCTCAAATACTTGGTATAAGTATTTTGAAGTCATATTCTGCCCACCTTTGTTTGGGACAAATATTGATACTAAGAGATAGAGGACGAATAACTTGACGAAGTCTTCATCTTTGATTTCATCCGCTGCAGTTTCCATCATAGCTCTCAGAATATCATTTTTCCTTATCTTCTTATCTCCCTTAAAGTACTCAACTGTAAACATGTTTACCTTTTTCTTCATCTCATCATCTTTGGCTATATTTACATCCTTCATCATTTGTAGACCAAAAATCACAGCGAATTGTTCCGGTGTGGTCTGTAATATCATGTTCTTTGCTCTTATTAACTTAAAACAATCTGGTTTCACATGCTTCACACTCTTATAAGATGAACCTAAGATCATCTAAATTGCTTTCGTCATTTTCTTTAATTTTTCTTCTTGTAGTGTACCTTCGTAGAACGGTTTGAAGAAACGCAAAAATGGACAAGCAACAAGGTCCTTCATGTGTTGTTCCTTTTTTGTATCAAATATTTTATGGTAGGTGCCTCCGTACACAAATGATGCAACGAGTACCTATACGGTTCTATTTTTTTCCCTGATGTTAAACCAGAAGTAAACCATAAGCACCAGCAAAGTTGGTTTCAACCATACAGTGAAATGATGTAACCAATTTCGGTTCCATCAAAATAGCCATTAAGTAAAAAAACACCAACAGAGTTGGTTTCAACCATACAGTGAAAATGATGAAACCAAAACTGAACATAATTGAATCGTGAATAAATAAGGTGAAAACAAATGTAATTGAAACCTAATTATGAAACCAGTGATTTCGAAACAGATGAAACCTAAACCTATTTTATGATACAAACATATGATAATAAATAAAACCTAATTACGCAAATTCATTGATGAAACCAAAATTGAAAAACCAAAAATCATTGATGCATGTTGATTTTCAACCATAAATAATCACTGAAGAACAATGAAACTTCGATTTACCTTTCGGAGAATCTTGTTTCTTCACTGTTTTCTTAATTATTTTTTTTGTCGATCTTTTCATCTTTCTTTTTCTCTTGTTTCTTCATCATTTTTGATTTTGTTCAGTGATTTTGTTTCGATTTTAGGTTAAGTTGAAATTATGACAGAATAGAATAGACAGTGAATAGAATAGACAGATCTGAGTTAATAGTAGGAGGAGGAGGTGGGAAAGAGAGTAAAGCTACTGATGACGATGACAACAGCTTCAGAATAGAAATTCAGATTTTGATTTTGATTCTGAAGGTACTGGTGGTGATGCAGATGATGATGATGATGATGATGATGATGATGATGACGATAAGGATGAGGATGATATGGATGAAGATGAAGATGATACTGATTCAGGAGATGGTTTTGATGATTTTGATTTATCGGAATTGGGTGAAATTAGGGAAGTGGTTGAAGGGGGGAAAAATGCCGTTACCAATTGAATGAGAAGAAACAAATGAGAGTAGTTTAAGGAAGGGTAGTTTAGACAGTTGATTTCAAATGGGTTTTTGTGAACATTTTGTTTTTTTGGGTTTTTTGTTGTTGGATAATGACATATTTGGGTTTATAATCCACGAACTATTTTATAAAATTGACAATTGTCTAGCTTTTGACTATTCAAACTTTGCACCTCAACTGGTCCCATAAATTTATCTATCTAATACAGTTAACATTGGATGGTGAGGTAAATTTGAAAATGTTGAGTCATGTTGATAAATCGTCTCATTAAGTTGGGACAGGTTTAACTAATTCCTGAAGAAATTTTGAATTCGACGATAAAACGAAACGGTTATAGAGAGGAGGAGGAGTGGATTAGAACTGGTTTTGTTTTTATAACTGAAATTAGGCGATAATGTATTAGGTTTTTTTATTAAGATTAAGAATAAAGGATATGTTGGTAAATTCATTACTAAAAAAACCCCTTAGCAGATTTATTAAAAATAAAGGATATATTTGTA
The DNA here is from genome assembly GCA_023531435.1 of Papaver californicum. NCBI lineage: Eukaryota > Viridiplantae > Streptophyta > Magnoliopsida > Ranunculales > Papaveraceae > Papaver > Papaver californicum. The sequence goes on along the minus strand of JAJJMC010025361.1, from coordinate 5,309,736 downwards.
AAATCACCATTAAAAAAAATCCTTAGCATATTTTCTAGGTTGGCACAATCTAAAATATCCCCAAATTTATAGGGGTATTCCCCAATTAAAGATTCATAAATAACAGTTAATTGTCAAGAAACTGAAGTGAACCAAATAGGCAAATACACACCCTGACTTGAACAATGAGGAAGACTCACTGTCATGCACCCCCAATATGAACTACACTGCAAGCAATGGATACAATTGGTTGATGAAATATAATGGGGGTTCAAATCCATCAAATTTTAGCTTTGTGTGGAAGAAGCAAGTTCCACCAAAAGTGTAGCTTTTTGCTTGGTTTGTAGTACAAAATGCTATACCAACAGTCGACAATTTAAATATAAGAGGGTGTGAAATTGACTCAACTGCTTGTTGTTTATGCAACAGTATGAGTGAAAGCGTAGTTCATCTTCTATTGAACTGTACTTTCGCAAAAGGGGTTTGGAATTATTTTACTACTCATATGTCTCAGAATTGGATGCATAAAGATTCAATAAAAGTACATACGGAAAGCTGGCAATTTGGTAATGGGATTAGTCTTGCAAGGAAAGTCTGGATTGTGATTCCTTTTGCAATAATTGGGGCATTATGGGCTGAAAGGAACTTGAGGGTGATGGCAAAGAGAAGAAATAGAAACATGGAAACAACAATTAATGAAGTAAAGCGTCTTATTTTCAAATGGGGTTCTCTTCGCAACTGGTTTAAATTCATCACGTTCATGGAGTTAGTTATGAATTAGGAAGTAGTGTTTGACTGTAATTAGGACTGTAAGTTGTAGATTTGGCATGTTTAGATTGAAGCAGGTTGTTTTTTTTTTGTTTTTTTTTCTTTTTCAATAAAGCTTAATCTTCTTTGCCTAAAAAAAAAAAAATACACACCCTGACAGATAAGATATAAAAACAACAAAACCAAGCAAAACTTATACTACTATTAAATACTAGTATCAGATTGGTTGTCAATTGTATTAAGGTTGTTGTAGTGAGTTATCGAATTTCGCTGGGATTTCCAAACTCCATGGGTTGTTTCCACTTGGTACCGGTAAACCCTGGAATTCGGTAACCCGGTAGCAGCCTTATATTTTATCATGGGAACTTTGCTGGCTAGTCCAAAATACTCGGACCGAGTTAACCATAAGTCCACCCGGGAAAACCAATTTATCCATGAGTCCAAAAACGTTTTGAAAACTACCAATTACAGTTATACCCATCACGTTTAATAATCCCATGAACTCCACCTCCTACACTACTCGCATTCTTAACGGAAATTTAGTTTCAGCTACTCCAGCCACCACTTCATTACTTCTCTAAAACCTAGGAAAAAATCAAAATCAAAAAACACCTGAAACCAAATCCAAAAACAGAGACCAAAAAACAAAAATCAAAATTTGTAATAGCAGGCTTTGATTTCTTTGAGAATTATACAACTCAAACCTAAGCTACTGTCAGCATTATATGATGTGATTTTATATAGTGGTAAAAAGAGGTTCGATTCTCGAACTTGTGAAGGTAAAGATTTTAGAAAATATTAAACTTAATCTAAACTAATAAAAATCAGGAAATTAAACTAGAGAATATTTTTAGAAAATATGGAGAAAACTAGGAATCAAGATTCAGTTATTTCTAACAATTCATGTGATTAATCATGTAATTCTTTTTAACAATTTAATTCAAGTTTGCCAAAAATATGTTTCCTAAAAGAATAATTGTAAATCCTAAGCATGAGACATCAAGAGTAATTAACTAAGCATGACCCATCAAAAGAGAACACAACTATTTAATAAAAACCATTTTTTTTAATTTAAATCCATGCAAATAATAATAAAAGAATTATAAATAATTAATTAAAAATAGACTTACCACATAAAATTGAGAGAAAAACCTCCTCCATCATCCCAGTAAATAAACTTAGCCCATTGAGAAGAAAACTTGCTCAAAAGATCTTTTCATTGCTCAAAATATCAATTACAAGGTTGAATAATAGTGCAACAGCTGAACAGACGCGTTTATAAGTGTTACAGAACAAGGTTCAGCCGTTGCAAAAGGCTAAGGCAATTGAAAAGGGAAAGGAAACTCAAAACTATAGGCAACAGAACAGCAACACTTAAAAGTGTTGCTGTGTCTTCTTCTTCGGCAGCGATGGGATGAAGAACACGGTCACCGGCGGTGACCGGTGCAGCAGCAGTTGGCCGGCGATGACCGGAAGTGGCCGGAAACTTACTGTTTCGATCTCTAGGGTTTTCTACTTGATTTCTTCGGCTTCTCTTCATATATATAGGGTGTAGGAACCCTAGGGAGAGTTCTAAACCTAATAGAACTCTTTAAAATCTATCCAAATCTTCACAAATCCGATTCCAAACCGGAATCCATTTTTCCGTCCAAATTCATGATTGTGCAATATTCTCCGGGCGTAAATCACTCTAACTTGATGTGTTTGAGTTGTTCTTGGACTCTTGTAGCTTTTGTATCAATTTGGAAGCAAAATAACTCGAAAATCACGTTGATTTTGAGTGTACAGTTGAAACGGTGTTGCTGCCGATGAGTCCCGATGAGTCACCGATCCAGCCGAGTTGACCCGCTGAGTTGGCCCGATCCAACTCAGCCCGATCCAAGGGTGTCCCTTATCCATTCTTGGGGTGCCAATAACACTTGTCCCGGGTGCCTTTATCACTTTTTAAGCCAATTTTTCCACAAATCTTTATTCCTCAAATGTACCTACAAAAGCATAAAAACACGTAATATTTGCAAAATCGAATACTAACTTAATAGAAACTAAGGTGCAATTTAGACACTAAAATGTGTCTATCATTATACTACTTCATATTTTCCACATAAATGGGTACCAAGAGAAAAATCAACAAAAGAATAAAAGAAACAGTGATTGAAGAACACGATACTCCTCAATATCCACCACGGAAGAAGAACAAGAAAGCTTCTACAGTAGATTCTATACTAACAAAATCAAAAAAGAAGAAGAACAATGAAGTTGTTGATTCTCCAACAACATAAAAAAAAAAACGAAACAAACTATTGTTGATTCTCCAGCAAAATCAAAAAAGAAGAAGAATAAAGAAGTTATCGATTCTCAAACAAGATAAAAAAAAATGAAACAAATTGTTGTTGATTCTCCAGCAAAATCAAAAAAGAAGAAGAACAATGAAGTTGTTGATTCTCCAGCAACATCGGAAAAAAATGAAACACATGTTGTTGATTCTCCATCTACAAAGAAGAAGAAGAAAGATCTTTTCGTTTGTTCTCCATTAACATCACAGAAGAAGAAGAAGGGTGTTGTTGTTTCTGGTAAAAAAGGTACTTATTCTAATCATCGGTGCATATCAATATATAACGTACTTTTTTCATGTTATAGGAGTTAGATCTAGCATACAACATTGGTACATATCAATATATTTTTTTTCTTCATGTTATAGCACATAGATCTAGCATGCACCATAGGTTATATATTGATATGTACTTGGTTTTTAGTATATACTGATCAGTACATATCATTATATACTTATTTTCATGTTATAGCATCTGGATCTTGATTGCATGATAAGTATATTGATATGTACTTTATTCTAGATATTGAATTGGATCAGTACATATCAATATATACTTTGTTTATGTTATAGATATAAAGCATATATATCGATGTATAATGTTCTATATTATAACATCTAGATCTTGCATACAGGATAAGTATGTATTGATATGTACTTTGTTCTAATCTTGAATTGGATCAGTACATATCAATGTATACTTTGTTCATAATATAGCAGATAGTAAATATATACGTTGTTTTATATTATAGTACATATTGATATATTGTAGGGTTATTGACAGTGTGTTCATTATACAGGTGGTGTGAAGAAAACCACAAAGAAGACAAAAGCACATGCACCTGCACCTGCTAGATATACAGAAGTGGTTTCATGGGGATTTTCTCACTTGTTGAAGCAATCAAGGCTGAAAAGCTTGAGTTGAGTGAAACTCAGTTGCGGATAATTAGTGAGCAATCATATGGGAACCTTTTTTTGATGTTCTGGTACACAAATCTTGGTGCAGATCATTGGATGAAGAATGAAACTGCTGTGATCAATCTTATAAAGTGTTTTAAGAGAAGTAAAGTTGCGGATGAGCTCACACTTGAGTTCAAAAGGCATGGAGTTTCACATATTCTAACATCCACTCCTGAAGAAGTAGGTGTTATCTTTGGAATGCCAAGAGCAGGAAAAAGACAACATGAAGATATAATGCTGACATCAAGGGGTGGATATCGAAACAACGGTTTCTTCCAAAGGTTCTTTGGTGATGTACAAAAGACTAAAAGGGTGAATAGAGTGAGAATACAGGAAGAAGTCTTGAAACTTCTAAGAAAAAAACCAGCAACTAAGAAGAAAGAAAATGAAAAAGTTGAAGAATCTGAAGAAAAGCAAAGTGATGAAGAAAATGAAGAAGAAGAAATTGAAGAAGATATTGAAGAAGGGAGTGAGGAAAAAACTGAAGAAGTGAGATATGCTGAAGACCTTGTAAGGCTTATATGCCTGTTCATGTGTATCACTTTGTTGTTCACAACAAAAGATGCACATGCCTTGAATGAAAAGTACATTGGTCTTGTGGAGGATCCCGAGGATGCAAAGAATGTGTCATGGCCAGATTTGATACATTCTTACCTAGAAAATTCACTAGATGACAATGAAAATGCAGTCAAGAATACTACTGGGTGTCTGAACTATTTGTTGGTAAGAATACGTACTAAAAATCTTTTTAGTAGTTTACTCAATAAAAATCATGATTTCCTTTTAACTTTGTTTTGGTGATTTTTTTTTTCCAAAACAGATTTGGTATGCAGAGCATACATATTTGCTGGAACAGGAGGAAATAAAGACGATTCCAGAAAAAATGTTTGTTCCAAGAGCTGTCAAATGGAATCTGTCAAAGTTATGTGCTGCACTCCAAAAATACATTGATACAACTAAATATGAGGTAAGAAAAATATGTACTTATTTACTATATTTATGATGCTGTATTATCCTACAGTATATAATGATATGTATTGAATGTATGATGTTTGTTATCCTACAGTATATATTGATATGTACCTCATGAAAAAAATTGTTTTTATAGTACATATTTTGTTGTTTTGGTACAGTTCAATGAAAATTTCAAGGTTCAATACACCAATGAAGAAAAGCAAATTCTAAATAGAATCACAAGAAGAATTGCAGAAGAGAAGAGTGAAGATGAAAAGGAAGAAGATAAAGAAGAAACTGCAGGGAAGGAAGTGGAGGAAGATAATTGGAAAGGAAGATATGAAGATTTGAGAAAGACAATCTTTGAAAAATGGGGTGAAGCGAACACCATGCAACATGAGGATGGACCGCTTGATGCGTCAAATCTTCTGCAAATATTGAATGACATATACATGAAAGCTTCTCCCATGCAGCCTGAAAATGAATAAGAGTTTCAAGACTCAATTGATGGGAGTCCCACTCATTTAGGTACTGATCCAACAGGAGAATTCCAATCTCCTACTACTCCAGCAGATCCTCTTTGTGAAAACATAACAGAATGTGAAGTAGTTTTGGAAGAAGAAGTGCCAACTGTTCAGATTCCAATAGAAGATGAACAAAATGATGTGAGTGACACCACCTTCAAAAGGGTACCATTTAATGTTGCATTTTCAACACCACCTTCAGTGCACAAATTCTGTGGTGTTGATGTTAATGTTATTAAAACATGGGTTAAATCTGACTTGGAGAAAGAGGTAAAAGAGATGCAGGAGAAAAGTAACTCACAGGTAAGTAATGCTGGCTAGTTTAAATCTTTATTACAAATGTGTTTATCAATATAACTGTAAATATCAATATGTACTTGATTACAAATGTGTTTTATTATTGTCATATAACTATATATATCAATATGTACTTGATTACAAATGTGTTTTATTATTCTCATATAACTGTACATATCAATATGTATTTAACTATCATGAATAAAACTCTATGGTTGCAGGATGATTTATCTGGACTTCAACAAGAAGCAATGAAAAAGGTGGTTGAAGTTATAGACCAGAGTCTTGAAACGATTAAAGGGATGTCGCAGAACCCAGATGAACAAGACGTTGAAACCCTGGTCGACATCTTCGTCGACATAAAAATCCCTTTGTTTACTGAGATGGCTAAGATGGAAGACATCGAAAAGTTCACATTTGAAGAATTTTTGGACTTAGCCATTTCCAGAAGGGAAGTTTATGATGAAGAATATGCATCTCTCAACCAAGACAATGGTAGTGTTTCAAGCCATACTCTGTTTTGGATTGACATTCGAAAAAAAATTGATAATTTATTTGGAAATGATTTGCGACGTGTAGAAGTTCGACAAGTTACAGCTGATCCAAACCAAATTACACCAAAGAATAATGCGATTCAAGTAACACCTGAGCAGGAAAGTGACCAAGAGGTATATCTTCTACTTGTGGTAATTTACCTTTCTTGTCATTGTTTGAAAAAATATGATTATAGTACTGAAAATCTGGATTCAAAAATGCAGGAACATGAAGTTAAAACAACCCAAACGTCAAGCGACGTGCCACTAGCAACCAAACTTTCCAAGATGACTGCTGCCAAAGCGAAAGCAAAACCAAAGGTTCTTGCAAAGAATTCAGTACCAATTAGAGAAGAAGTTAGCAGGAGGGTAACTCGTGCCAATCCTGGAAAGAAGATAGATCCATTATCTGATAGTGGAAGTATGTTTTTTGAAAAAAAGAATCCAAAAACTGAGAAACGAAAAAAGACGATAAAGATAGGAAAAGACAACAAAGCTCATAAAGCTTAAAAACCAAGAATGAAGTTCATGGATCTTCACAAGTCACCACTCTATGAGAATATGACATATCAACAAATAGAGATTCTACTTCGATACTTTGAGAAAGGAAAGGGAATGTATGTACTTTCCACCCTTCATTTTACTTTTAAATCAAGTAAGTTTTGCAATATATATCAAAAAAACTTACTTAAATATGTGTTTTTGTTATAAATGTGCATCTCAGTTGCTTGGAGAGTAGAGAATGGAGGTGGTATCTGCGTCAGCGGGGCTATAATGGAAGATTTGATCTTCAAAAGAGCATTAGAGTAAGATCTTCTCAACTATGCTCAATAAAAGATTCAACTGGCGTCTGAAGACGACCAAGCAAATGCTTAGGAAGAAAGAAAATACTTTAAGATGTTGCACCTGGATCCAGCTGCTTGGGTATGTGTTGTTTTCTTCTTTTATACTTTTGAACATTGGATATGAAAAAAAGTATATATTTATATATAATTTTGTGAAATAACCTATTAAACGTTTCCAATTTTCAGTATCATGTCGACAAGCCAGACACTTTAAAGGGAGCAGAAGTGACTGATGTTATTATGCCAATCTTGAAAATGAGCAATGACATCGAGAAGATCCTTGTACCGATATGCCATGGCAACAAGCATTGGACCCTGCTAGAGTTTGAGTTTGAAACAGAGAAATTTATCCATTCCAACTCATCTGTGGCATTCAGGGATCATTGCTATGAGAATGCTAAGAAAATGTCTGAGTACCTGTTCAACCCAATCAATCAGTTCTTGGATGAGTATCAAAGAAATATGGTGAGCACCGTAAGGTTGACTGACTATGGTTGTCCACAACAAGGAATCTGGACAGACTGCCTTCTGTATGTGATGCATTTTATAAAGAGGAGATCAAAGATTGATCGTGATGAAAAAAGTTTGGGAGATGACGAACAATTGATGAAGAAAATTCAGATGAAAGAATCAAGTTAGCATGCAGTTTGTTGACAGCCACTCATCTTGAAATCAGTTGGGAACCCTCCCAATAAAAATAAATGTTTAACTGCAGAGTAATTCAGATATGTTTGTAGATCTTGGTCTGAGGAGATAAGTTGGTGCATTTTAGTGAGAGTTAAGGTTTTGTATATGAAATGTATTGTAGTGGATAGTCTTTCTACGCAGTATGTATTTCAGTAAATTTCTTATTGTGTTTACTGTAGAACTTGGTTTCTACCTATTGAACTTGGTTTTTAGTTATTATGTTTATATCAGGATCTTATTATGTTTATATATATGTGATGATCTTTATTAGCATTGTTAGTTTTCTATTTAATTTTAGAGTTATATAGAAAGGCAGAACATACTGATATGTGCTAGGAAGTACATATTGATATGTACTTTGTTCTGAAACTCTAAACCAATAGATTCATATTCTAAAACAAATACATATTAACATGTACTATGAAGTACATATTGATATGAATTTAAAAAATTACTTTGTCTATGTACATTTTTTTGTGTTTTAATAACAACTGCAAGATTACTAAAATCACATTCTGTCGTTAAGAACATAATTCAGTTGGCACACAAACAAGTTCTGAAAAAAGAAACCTAAGAAAATGCGACAAGTATCTTCTAAAAGAATTTAAATCCCAAATGTACTAAAAAAAACTGTAATGAAATTAATTCTCATCTGTATATTGGTACTGACGGATAACATTGCATGTAGCCTTGTTGTGATGAGCTTTCAATTTACAATTTGAACATGTAACAGGATTTTTGCTCCTCTCCCATGCACTCTTGATGCGGTTCTTTTTTCTTCTTCCTGGAGGAGCGCTAACTACTATTGGTGGCAGAATATTATCTTCTGCGGTATACTCATCAGGCCTGTGGTATATTGGAAAACATAAATAAGAAAAATCTACTATACTTGTGCAGTTTTTGTTGATGTATGTTACACTAAATATCAATATGTATTATGCTAGTTCTAGTTTATGGTTTATATGTACTGCTTAAAACCATCCTCATGTATGATACTACCATAAAAAAAATCAATATGTACTGCTTAAAAACTTACCTGTTGTGATTAATAACAGATCTAATACCGATTGAATATAGCTGGCGATAACAACTAACTTTGAAGTATTCATCAATATAATCAAGGAACTTTCCCCCATATGCAGCAATAGCTGCAGTAGCATGCGAGCATGGAAAACCATACACGCGCCATCTTTGGCAAGTACAACTATTTTGTTGTAGATCTACCATATGAGACCTGCACACAAGAAAACAAGCATATTATTTACGCAGTATAAATTGATATTTTCCCTACACACACAAAAAAGAATATAATCTGCACAATACATATTTGATATTTTCCCTAAAAACTAGTTTAGTGGATATCTCAGTTCAAAAGAGCATGTTACCTAAAAAACTAACCTTGGGGAATGAACTTCAAAGACATGCGCATATGACTGACTAACTTTCCAAGGACGACCAATTTGAATGTGTAGTTCAAGTAAGGATTGATATACAAGGGTTAAGAGTTCCGGATCCATCAAAAGACTTTCTTCACGACGTTCATAGATCAACTCCATTACCCGTAGCTTACACGACAAATAAAATTAAAAAACAACAAACATATTATACATATATACTTCTAGTATTACAAGAAACTTATAAAAACCTGATTGTGTCAGAGAAGCACAAGGAGGTAACTTCTTCTCGCGGCGAATCCAGTTATTAAAAGACTCGGCAATGCTTGAAGAAGTATGACCATACCTGCATCCTGGGAGTATGCACTAGACCACTTTTCCCTAGGAATGTTACGACAGTATTGAGCAACCCAAGGCCTTCCTAGATAAACAATTTCTTGAAGACCTTCTTTATATCTTATTGGAGAAAGCGCATATGTTGCTTTTGGAAACAGTCCATCACTTCTTTATATTTTTCATCATCCTTACTGATGGGTAAGTTCTTTTTCAAGTGGAAAAAACAATAGCTATGATAAGAATCAGGGAAAACTTCAGGAATTGCATTCAACAAACCTTCACCTGGGTCAGTCAAAAATGTGATGGGACGATGGTCCACAACTTTTTTAAGATTGTCCATAAACCAATACCAATTATCATTATCTTCGCCAGGAACTAATGCATATTCAAAAGGATAAAAACCTGGGAAAAAAATATAACAGACCATATCAATATGTACTTCATGTCTGCACCTTCAAATTATGTTATACCTACAATATATATCAATATTTACCTTATGTATGATGTGTATGATCCTAAAGTACATAAAAACAGTTACATATCAAAATATGTACCATATAAAAAAGTTACCTTGATTGTCGTTAAGACATCTCGCGGCCATTAGACCTCCTTTAAACCTCCCCGTAAGAAATATCGCATCACAAAAGATCATTGGACGACAAAGTTTATAACCCTTTCTACAAGCTCCAAAGCAAATAAAAAGTCTGTGGAATCTCTTTGTTGCGTTGTTGAAATCAAAATCAATATAAGACCCTGGGTTGGTTTCCCGAACAGCAGTGACCCACCAAGCAAGATTAATGTATGACTTTACATCGTCACCAAAAATTATTTGATGCGATAACTCTAATGCATGATATGCGTGGTGATACTTGATGTTGATCCTTCCACCAACTTTAATATAATCCATAATCTCTTGCGGCTTTATGAAAGGGTTGTGCTTGACACGCTTATGAACTAAATTATTTACAAGCTTCCTCGAAACAGTTGGACTCCTCAACCTATAACCAGCACCACAAGTGTGCCTACCCACGTAATACTTTATCTTAAATACATCCAAAGACCCATTCATGGCAACCGCGTGAAGCATCCAAGAGCAACAATCATTGCTGCATCTCAGTGTGAATCTCTCAAGGTCATTCTTCAAAAAAAATTTAACCTTATATCCAGTCCTAAAATAATATTTCTCACATGCTAACCGAACAACTTCAACACCACCACTGAAGAGATGGTTTTTATCTTCAAAACGATTCTCCCAACCATCATAAAAAAGAACACTTGCAACCTCTTTAGAATCTTTCAAATAATTGTTCCTAGCACTCAAAACCAACTCAGCATTGTTGTCAAGATCAACACTTCTCAAAGAACTAGATGCACCAGATAACACAACATCAACATGCAACTCAAAGAAATCTGAATTCTTCGTAAAATGTAATGCATCAAGCCCTTGAAGAGATACATCATCAAGGACAGGGACTTTCACTCCATTTTCAACATAATTAACAATAATAGTTGATGGAGTCAACTAGCTCCATGCATTACAAATAGTAAACTTCAAATCTTCCAAAGTCGAAGATAACGTAACCAAATATGCAATGTGGTGTTGCTTGTGGTATACATGAGAGTAGCAAAAGGTATTTGGATTAGAACCAACACCTGACATGTTGAACCTGAAGAAATGTAATCCAAATAAAATAACACAAACATAAAAATCAAAACATATATTTTAAGATGATAGGAATACTAAATCACAGTACAACATAATATGTATTATTTTAGAAGTATCACACATATTATAGATTCACACATAACAGACAAACAAAAGCATATTATATGCAGTGCAAACAAATATGTATCGATTCAAAAATGGTATACCATACAGTAAATATAACAAAAATAGCATACTATAAAAACAGTATATATCAAAAAAATTAGAAAAAACAGTACGTATTAATATGTACTGAAGAATCATTCAAAACATCCAGAAGAAAGAACATAAATCATGATTTCCTGAAAAAATAAAAGAAAACCAAATAAAACCTATTATCAAACAACATGTAAAAAAACTGAATACGACGATCTAATGAACAAAATAGAACATTACAAAAATCAGTTTCAAAAATCAAAAGAAAAACTAAAACACGAAGAAAAAAAACGAGATCGATCATGATATTCAACAAAATGTACATCATAGAAATCGTAACCATCGGGATTTCAGTGTAATAAAACAAACAGAATCATGAAATCAAGTTGATTATCATGATTTCAGTTGAAAAAAACAAAAACAGAACAAAGCATAACAAAATTTATAAGAGCAGAGAAGAAGATTACAGAAAAATACCTGGAGATTTAAAATCAAAACCCTAAAACTGAAAAACAACAACTGAAGCAAAGAGAGAAGAAATCGAATTTGTGAGCTGCCGAATTTTTTTTGGAAGATTTGATTTCGGCTCAATTATACGTTCGAACAAGAAAGGGTAAATATGGAATATTCAAAATGTAATTTTCATTACATTCACGTGAGTTGGACGAGCAATTCACAAAATCAGTCCAAAAACTTATTTTTAGACTAGGGGTTAAACCAGGTTAGATAATAGGATTACACGGTAAACGAATCATGTATCTAGGATTATATAGTAATTCCTAGTTTTATCATTTCCTCCGTGTGATCAAATTGCTTGTATTTAAAATGCTGAGAGTTCGACTCCCTTCCCATGCAGTAATAGGTGCTGGAGTTTATTAATCAATCAAAGGACTCCTCACGAAACTACTCGAGAGAGGTTTTATAAATATATATTCATCCCATCTCAATTTGAAATAATATCTAATCTAATCAAAACTAGAGAAGGCAGAGAGCTAATGGAGAACAGAGAAATTCAATATATCTCAACCAGCACCATCCATCCAGCAAATGAATGCGGTAATCAGAGAAATCAAAAGATAGAGTTAACTGTATGGGATCTCATGTTACTCCCACATCAATACATGCAAAGAGGTCTTATCTACTACTACCCTAAAGAACAAGAAAGGGATCAAGAAACAACATGCATGGCCATGACCATTAGTCATTTGAAGACGTCTCTCTCGAGAATCTTAGACCATTTTTTCCCTTTTGCAGGTCGTCTCGCTACCACAAAACACTGTGATGATATGAACTGTGATGATAATACCACCTTCACCTCTGTCTACATCGACTGCAATTCTTCTGGTGTAGATTTTATCCATGCTGTTGCAAGAGTAACAGTATCTGATATCGTCACGCCTAACTACATTCCTCGCATTGTTCGTTCATTCTTCATTCTTAAAGGAGTAATGAATTATGAGGGTCAGTCTCAACCATTGCTCTCTCTACAAGTTACAGAATTGATTGATGGTATCTTCATTGGGTGCAGCATAAACCATAGCATCTGTGATGGCTCATCATTTTGGCATTTCTTTAATTCATGGTCTGAAATCTCAAGAGGTGGTGTCTCGTCAGATAAAAATATCCCGTGTGCTCCCGTTCTCAAACGCTGGTTTCTAAAGACCACAGATTATCCAATTCGTCTTCCTTTCTCCATTGAGGACAAACATTTCGTAGAAAAATATAGGTACACTACTCCACCTGCATTTGAAGTGAGAATCTTTCACTTCACAAAAGAATATATTGCAAAATTAAAGGCAGAAGCCAATTCGATATCAGAGGAGGAGAGTCATACTGATATAATCGTCTTATCCTCCTTTCAAGCTTTGCTAGCTCACGTTTGGATTGCTGTAACCCGAGCTAGACGTTTAGATCCAGAAGAGATGACTAGTTATCAACTGGTAATAGGTAACAGGGCTAGGTTAAATCCACCTTTGCCTAACAACTATTTCGGAAACTCTTTTCTAGTTGGAGAAGCCACCAGTAAGGTGAGTGACTTGCTTGAAAGGGGAATCCGTTGGGGTGCTTTGTTATTGAAGAAAGTGGTTATGTCCAATGAAGATACAAAAATTCGAAGTTACTGTGACGCATGGATGGATAAACCTGAATTGTTGGCTCTTAACGATAAGGTATCACCAAACACATTGATGACAGGGGGGTCACCAAGGTTCAACATGTATGGTAATAATTTTGGTTGGGGAGACCCAGTTGTAGTTGGTGGTGGGATTTCTAACAAACGTCCAGGAGAAATCACAGCAATTCCTGGATCCGTTCAAGGCAGTGTAGACCTTGAAGTTTACCATTCGCTTGAAACTTTGAAGGCTATGGGAGATGATGTTGAGTTCATGGATGCTGTCGAGAAAAGCTCAACGTAAAGGACACGTAAGTTGCCAAGTTTGGATGACAACAAATGTTGTAGTTTATGGCTCAAAAGGTATGTGAGTCGATGGGTGATGTCAAATAGTTCCAAAATCTGAACAGACTTTCTTTGTCTTTTATATGTATGCCACATGCAACCACCGTGTGCAATGGAATAGTTCCAAAATTTGAACAGATTTTCTTGTATCTCTTTTATGTATGACCTGTCCAACTACCATAATTTAAAAAATGGAAAAAAAGAAAAGAAAAGAAAAAGAGAAACCCACTTGAAATTAGAAAACGGAAAACTTACTTGAGCAATTTGGTCGATAAGGTCTTGCCTCTTTGGTTATAAGTACATCCATTACTCTTCACTTAGAAAATTCAAGATCTCTGCACAACACAAACTGAGAGAAAAGAAGAAATTAAGAATGAGTAGATCTCATAAAAATCTTAGACACATTTCTACATCCATTGTTAGGCCAGCGAGTAGACAAGCCAACGAGAGGACTCCTCAAAGGATAGACTTAACTGTATGGGATCTCACCTTGCTCTCACATCAGTATATGCAAAGGGGTCTTCTCTACATTAAACCTACACCAAAAGAATATCACTATTCAAACCAAGAGGAAGAAAAAAAGTATAAACACCATCATCACACACCTCAAGAACTCCCTAGCAAAATATCTTGACCATTTCTATCCTTTTGCAGGTCGCCTTGCTACGACAATACATGATGATAATGAAGATGCCAAGTACTCTGTTTACATCAACTGTGACTTCTGGTGCAGAATCTATTCATGCCGCCATGGATGTAACTCTAGCTGAAATCATCAGCCCGGTTTATGTTCCCCTGGACATAGTCCGATCCTTCTTCTCCCTTGAAGGATTGCTGAACTATAATGGTCTATCCAAACCGTTGCTTTCTATACAGGTAACAGAACTAATAGACGGCATCTTTATAGGGTGTAGCATAAACCATAGTGTCTGTGATGGCACATCGTTTTGCATTTCTTCAATTCATGGTCTGAGATGTGTAAAGGAGGTGGTGATGGCTCAAATCATCATGATCACATCTCACGCCTGCCTATTCTCAAGCATCGGTATCCCAAATTTTTCCGCGATGATCTTGGGGCATGTTGTGTCCACATTTCCAATTTAGCACTGAACCTTTAAGAAATGAAGCATCACTAGTTAAAAAAAGATTTTGTAACATGACTTTATTAAACTACTAAGGGCATCCACGGTGGCAGAGTATAACCAAAGAGTAAAGAGTAAAATTTTTATTTTTTGATCCGGCAAAACAACGACCCAGAGACTAAAAATGATCGGGCAATTTTCCAGTATAAAGCTTGTTGTTGGGCGGTTTTCTAGCTTAACGCTTGTTGGGACGGGCGGTTGCTTAGCGTAACACTTGATGTGGGACGGACATCTAGCTGAACGCTTGATGTGGGGCGGTAACACAAGATAACGCCTGATGATAGACGGATTCCTAGGACCACGCCCAAGAGACGGGCGCTTTACTAGACAAACGCCTGATGGAGCGGTGAGCCAGCATTACGCCTGATCGATTGTGTACATGTGCGAGGGAAATGTGTGCGGTAAAACACAGACGGTGCCCTAGCATCCCGTCTAGAAATCAAATGGACTCCTAACATCCCGCTTGATTAAATTGGTGTGATTAACTTTAGTCTAGTTAAACTTTAGTAATATAATTATACTTAGATTAACTTTAGTTGTTTAACTTCATTAACTTTAGATTAAAGCTTAATTAGTTTATTCATTAGTTTAAGTAGAGATGTCTGATGTAATTGATTGAGGTTGCTAGTCATTCTCTGTATTTTGATGTTGCGATAAACTGTCCGAAAGATATCTATTTACTCCTTTGTTTTTCAACTTGATCCATAACTCTAATTGAGTCTACAGCTTTGAATGAGTCTTGAAGTAGAATCCAATCCCTACTCTAGAAGGAAGAAGTGCTAAAGCTAGTAATGCTATTATAAAAACTACTAAAACTCTAACTAAGAAACAAACGAATTGCAGACTCAAACTAGATTACATTAATGTCTTAGAAAAGAAACGAAATTAATTTTCTTGCAAAGTAAAGTACAACAAAACTGAAGAAAAAAGTTAAGTAAATGTGTCAAGTTCACCGGCCGATTCTCATATCAAATAGGATTTGCTTGCTGCTGAGAAATAAGTGAAACTGTAGTTGTGATACAATCCTTGGATATCAGTATTCATGGTTTCCATCATGCGGCGATTCTGATTATGCTGCTTGCTCAGGATTCATAACCAGTGCACCAAAGATGACTGTAAAACAACATGACTAAGATGTTAGTTGAGAAGTTGCATAAAATTGTCAATCCAGCTGAATTGGGTACTGAATTAGTTGGTTGGGTAACATGCATACGAGAGCTAATGCTGAAGGATGAAAGCTAAGTTGTTGAGTTCTATTGTTGAAGATTTAAAGCTCCAAAAAAACTGGTATCCCAGACCAATTTGAATAAAACCATATCAAGGATATACTTTAAATGGACTTAAAATATGATGCAAAAAATAGGTTCAAGGATAGAACATGCTCCTTGGAATACAATGCAACTAAAACATGAACAAATCAAGCCTTTGCAACCAAAAACGAAACCTGAACTAAATAAAATACTATAAAGGATCTCTGCAACCCAAGGCAACACTAGCCAGGGGAAACAAAACATGGGTTTGAGCAAAACGGATAGGATATCATCCAAAAAAACAAACCACCTATGAACTGAGATTAAACTATTGGTTGAAACAAGATTCCTTTACTTCTAAAAAACTATAAAGAGGTGAAGGGTTCTTCACTAGCCTTGGAAAGGATAAAAAGAACAACAGGAACCAGATACATATGCTATAAAAAGGCTTACAAACTTCAAAAAAGGAAAAAGAAAATTGAGGTGAAAAAACAATTGTAATAGATTATGGATCAGGTTAAAGAGAATAAGAGGATTGCTATTGGGTTTTCAGTGAGAAGGATATGGGAGTCAAAGGGTTCACAGGGATCAAAAGGGACGGAAGGCTAAATCAAAAATCTTCCGGTAGAAAAATCCTGTATTACCTCATAGATAAAGGTTGAAAAGGATATTGCATCTGGGACCCAAAGCCGGAAGGACTATCGAAGAAGGCCAAACCATGAGAAAACTAGAGAAAATCCCAAACGCAGCAGCAGCTTAACTCAGAAATAGGATGAAACTCCATGAATAAGACTGGTTATCATAAGATGGCAGCAAATGACCTAATTGATGCAAAAGGGCGGGTGCAACGAGATTTAGCTGATGAAATCTGCTAATCCATGGCGGTTGAATTTGGGTTTGAAGAAAATAACGATGTTTCAAATTTTGTTTAGGTTTTTACTTTGGGTTTTTCTTCTTGAGCCAAATTCGATTTGAATAATCTAATCTAAACTAAAACTTGTTGATTGAAATTGTTACTTCTCAGATCTAAGAAGATATGAGCAATTTAGGTTGTCGGAAAAAAAAGGTTCTCTCTGCCGGAAATCACTTTTTTTAGAGAGAGGGCTTTGTAGACTTTTCTGATTCGATTTAACTGCATCACTAATAATAGTAGTCCCCTAATAATATTGTTTGTAGTCCATTTCACAGATGATGTAATGTATTCATCACCTTTAGGTTATCTCTTTCCTACTTCAAAAAAAAAGTTATCTCTTTTCAAGTGCAGTTGCTGGAATCTTTTTTGTTATTGCCCATTTTATTGCCTCCAATAGAGTATGGGATTCACCTTGTTCTTAGCAGCTGCGTATTCTATTAAACACCATCCCGCATCATTATTTTCGGGTATTATCCGTATCCGACCTTGTTCCCCATTTTTACGGGTAAAACATACCCAAGGGGATGGGTTTGGATGGGGAAAATTGTCATCCCTAAGAGAATCTCCAATGCAAGGGGTCAAGGTCATCCTAGGTGGAGGTGTTATTAACACCTTCTGTCTTGTGGGTCATTGCTAAATGACCAAAAAAAAGATAAAATTTTTTTACCTAAAGTTCATCTCCAATACCCGAGGTCTTATTTAACACTTTTTGTTCAAATTTAGAGGCAAAATAATGATATAGACTTAAGACCCAAGGTCATGAAGAAATTCTAATCTAAACTCTCTTCTTTACCCCCACTTAGTCATGTCATCTTTATTTATGACCTTGACCCTTGCATTAGAGGTGGAAATTTGGTAGAAAAAGTCTTAAATCCTAGGTGTCATGCTTTTTTTAAAACCTTTACCCGTTGCATTGGAGATGCTCTAAGGGGTAGGGTTGTACATGGTTCCGGTTAAATCGCTAAACCGAACTGAACCACACCGTTAAAGGAAAAATTGAACTGATCCATTTATGTAATGGTGTGGGGCAATTTTAAAAATGTGTAAACCGCTCTTAGTGGTTTCGGTTTTGGTTTAGTGCAAAACCGAACCGATACACCGTTGGTAAAACCGTTAATTTATAGTCATTGATATAATTTCTAATATTTAATTTAGACCATTCATTTGACCCTTATATATTCTTCTCATTAATTCCTGAATTCTAATGTTCTTCGTTTTGTTGGCACGATTGTCATATAGTTAAAGACTGCATTTTTGTTGTTAATGAAGTTTTGTAACAAAAAATTTCTTTTAATATAATAAAAAATAATTTTAATAAAATAAATTTTTTTTATAACTTGCATTATTAGTTATCTGGAACTGGCAGAATTTTTCAGTTTCTAAAACCGGCTGTTTGGAACCGAACCGAGATGGTTGGTTTCAAAACCGAACCGTTTATTAAATGGTGTGGGACGGTTTCATAAATAGAAAAACCGAGTCTCATGGTTTCGGTTCTGGTTTAGAAGAAAACCGAACCGAACTGTACCATGTACAGTCCTACTAAGGGGGCTAAAAAAATTATGGGATTTTATCCAAAAAAATTTTTTAGCTATTTTACATTACCCCTTTTTAAATCATTAATAGGTAAAACCTCCCTTAACCTAGATGTACCATAACATACCAGTTAAATGGGCACGTGACGTGCACGTGCATGTCAGAATAAGATATTAAATTTGTAAAACTCAACAATACCCTTTTGGCCAAATTGGAAACTGAACGCGTGGCATAAAATGAGCAATTTAATCTTACGGTTGTAAACAGTTAATATTAGTGAACGGTTTGAAATCAATCTTGGGTTGATGTGGTGTAGATATTTCACGTCCCATACATTTCACTTTCTTTCTCAAAATATCTTTTCTTCTTTTTCCATATCTTCCATCAAAAGCTTTGATTTTCCTATAGGCTTTGTAGAATTCATCAGCTATCTCTCAAATACCCCTTAATTACCTTCAATCATGACTTAATTTGTTGAGAGAAGTGTGAGTGTTATTTGTTGAGAGAAGAATTATTTTTATATACAATATAACCCAACAAATAATTATGACTCAATTTCCAAAAATCAAGTCATTGGGTACACAATGTTATGCTCAAAACTCCAGTCGGCATTGCTTTAAAATACACAAACAATACCGACAACAAGTCATTCAGCATCTGAGAATCCAAAGTGTTCAGTCGGCATTGGTTTTATATGTGTTGAGCATTTCGACTAACCACAATTGAGTTTCATAAAGGAAATAAGTATTCGGTCGGTATTGAATCCAATTTTCTCGACAATGCTGGTTGTGGCACAACGGTCAGTTATTTAGCCGTTTGAGGCGTAGTCCATGTAGATTTACATATAAAACGTCTTCATTGTTCTACTCTTACACATATTTACCCTAAAATCAATATAAACTTATTTTCAAAATACCAAACCTTCCATTCACATTAGAAGATGGTCTAATGCTTGTTAAAGCGTTCATTCCGACATTTCTCGAGCGACCTAGCGAAATGAATTTAATGTTTTGGAAAAGAGTGAAAGAATTCTTGGTGGATTTAGACGGAAATCCTAATCACCGTAAATAGAAAGACTCGGCTGATCGATTCGACTACTATATCTGAAGGAAGATGAAAAAGTACATTAGAGTACGTAGATATATTGACCAATATCATCCCAGCGCTAGACTTGCGGAAAAAGTGAGTATATCAACATATTAGGTTGTTCTTAGGATTTTTAATTATTTTGCATACTTTTCTTATGTTAGTGTTATTATTGATTCTTTCAGAAGAGACGTGCTCTAAGTTTGTGGGAGACATGTAACGACCGACCCTTTCTACATTATGATTGTTATCGATACTTTAAGTGTTGATCTCCGGGATACATTAGATTATTAACCAATTAGATTCAATTATGTTTGTTTTATTCCTTGAACTTATTTTTTATCACGTAATGAATGAAAAAAAAAATGTTTAATAGTTACCTAATACAATGGCGCATGTCCAAAGGAGGTTAGAATTGTAGTCGTATATCAGTGTTGTCGGCTTCAAATTTTATCATAAACTCAATACCGACTACTCTGTTGGCATATCTTGGTTGTCAAAAACAATACCCATTCATATCTCCAAATTAGGTCAGGGTAAGTTAGGTTAATCGGCATATTCAAGTTTTCATATTCCATGCCGACAGTGAGATGATTTAAACAAACTATGTCGTATGATGAAAACTATACATAAAAAAAGCTATAAGACTCTACTATGCCGACAAAAGACTCTACTATTCCGACAAATTTGTCTGTTTATAATTAAAATAAAAAAACTATGCCAACTTTTAATTAGAAAATTGATGGAAAAAACATATGAACAATCTAATGCTGACAGAAGAGTCGAGCATACCGACAGAGGACTCTGCTATGCCGACAAGTAACCTAGCAATGCCGACTAACATTTTACCATGCTGACCATCTGTTTTTTCTAAAGATTAATTGTATTGTTCAAATCAAACATAGACCTTAAACTAACAATCCTTAGTGTTATGACCCAAATAATAGTACCATAATTCAAACAAACAAACTTAAACCAAATCAACATTGTTTAATGCGTCCAAATTAACTAAGCTTTAAATTGTTTAAAGCAAACATATATAAATCACTCCCGCCTAGACTTCTTCACCACCCGCTTCTTCTTCTTTTTAACAAACATCTGCCTCGCATTAACATTCTTAACGTTCTTTAGTTTCTCATCGACCTGACGCATTTCTTCAAGGGTCAGCGCCTCTCCTTTATTAACTTTGCAACTAAAGAGTTTTATAATGCCACCGATTCGCTTTCGTTATTTTTCATATTCATACATACAACATATACTTATCATATAAGAACAAAATACATCATTTTCCATTTGAATAAGAAAACGACATATATACCTAAAAAAAGTATAAGAAAAAAGATACATACCACAATTGATAAAAGCTTTATGATTGAGATTGAGAAGATGTTGGAGTAGAAGTTGGAGCAGGGTTTGGCTTCTTTTTTTTCCTGGGGAGGGACTTCAACATTTTCCGGACATACCATGTAACCATGACCAAATTCTCTGAATTTTCTATTATAGTAGGGTTCTGCTTCACCATTGATACTAACAATCCAACCACTCGCATTCACCTGACAATCATTGAGCTTATCCCTCCTATGTTTATGGATTGGTTTTGGTGTGTAGGCTACGCCGTTTTGTATGAGCTTGAACTACACTCATTAAATTGATGCGAGAAAATATAATTTGGAGGATATAAAACACTACACGTTTTTTGGTACCCTACTTGCCTCATTATACGAAAAGAATTGTACATGACAAATCCTCTTGGGTGAAACAACGGTCCGTTATAAAGGCAATATCATTAGCTCTTTGGATGTAGTGGTGCTCTTCTATATCCTATTTGTAAGGATAAAACACTACCTTATCGAACGTACCACATCCAATGCTAATTTCATTTTTATCAATCGTTTATTGTTACCTGTCTTTGGACCCCCTTTGAATTGGTATCTAAAAGCTCTAGGCCGCTCTTGTTGTGAATCCCATCAAGATTGATAGTCAAATATTGCTTATCCTTGAAAAATGTTGGTAAGTGTTCATACGCCCATACCTATGTTAAGATAATAGAGTTTATAAGAATCAACACGATGAAAATATACTTGAAAAAAAAAGGACAACAACGATTAAATTGTTTCGAGCTTACCTGGAGGAGAGTCATATTCCCGAAAAAGTCCCTGCAAGTTGCCTTAGAGGCCTTCCACATCTCACTCAACAAATATGCAACCACTGTAGTACCCCACAAGTAGTTGGGGACCTAATCCAAAGGATGAAACAATTGAAGAAAGTTGGTATTCACCCGGTTTCCATCAGTGTCAGGGAAGATCCTCGTTCCCAAGATATACAACATATAGGAAGCGGTTGTACGACTAATATCTTCGGGACCCAATCTTTCATTTTTTTCTCTCTCCACTGTCCCTCCAAAGCTTTCCTTGAACATTTTGAGTTTGAAAGTCTTTGTAGTATAACCACTACTGGTATGGAAACTTTGTATTGAAGTGTCGACGTCCCAACCGAACAACTCCTTGGTTAGAACATGTAACTGCTCCCATCCCAAGTCCTTGGTATAATTTCCTTCTGTAACAGTTGTACTTCGCAATCGAAGGCCTAGAATTTGTTGAGCATCATCGGGGTTCACAGTCATCTCGCCAAAGTGGAAATGCATGGTATCGGTTTTTCCTTAAAACCGCTCCAAAAAATAATTCACCGTGATAGCATCATAATTCACGTAACTAGTAATCGCAGGATACAGACCGGAATGTTCAACTAAGTATCTAACACGCTGACATTCCTTATCCAAATCCCAAAGAGGACCCGATTGGTGTCTGCATATACGCACTGCATCCTTGTGATCCTACAAAAAAAATACAAACATAAATAAAAGATCATAAATTCTTTAATCCTTAAAAGAAAACATAAAGTGGTTCATCTTACACATTATGAATAGATTATATGAGCCCAAGAGTCTTTGTAACCAAATAAAAAATCTTTCTTTAGTAGTTCACCCCATAAATTTTCATCTTCACGAGAAGGTAACATATCTTCAGGATCAAGAATATGAGTCTTTTTATCTTTCGTTTCTTCTTCTTCAACTCCTACCTCAACCGTTTTCGCTTTCCCTTTCCTTTTTGGAGGCAGAACTACATAAGCTACATCCTCCTCCTCCTCATTATCATCAAGCACTTTCCCTTTCCCTTTCCCTTTTGCAGGTGGTACTACATCAACTACATCCTCCTCCTTATCATCATCTTGGGTCCCAAGAAACTCTGCTTCAATGGGTTCCCGGATTATTAATTTACTATGGTCCCTTGTGACATGCTCAGTGCCTGTCTTTCCAGCACCTAAACGTTTACGCACATTACGAGAAGGAATGAAATCATAGAGGTAAGAAGATTGTTCCCTGTTGAAGTGCCAACTTCCTTGGTAATCTTCTTAGATACTTTCTTAGGAGCAAGAGGTTCATTTTCCTACAATACATCAAAAATAAATAAAAAAATAAGCATTTTATGTTTCACAGTCGGTATTGTTGAAAATCGAGTATGCCGCCTAAGACAAGAATTACTCTTACACTATACATGTTCAATCGGCATAGAATAAGATGCAAACAAACTAAACGAACTGAGTAGGTTTTCTTTACAGAGAACTTGTAAAGTTTCAGTCGGCGTTGTCATAAAAATCAAAAACCATACCGCCAGAAGACATGCAAACTTTCTGAGTGTATGCTTATGGCAGCCAGTAGAGTCTTCAAACTAAAACTTTAAAAACTCAATACCGACAGTATCAGTCGGTTTAGTATTCAAACCTAATATTCAACAAAACAATACCAACAATCTACGTCAGTATGGTATTCATCTAAAAATTAATGTTGGCAGACACAATCAAACTAAAATTGAAGATCTGATTTTTCAATTCTAACCTATTTTAACAAGTTCAAATCATCAAAAACACTAAATAAAAGATTGGGAACCATTTACTTTCTCATTGAAGTCATTTGATTGAGCGTTAGATTATCCTCCTCTTCTTGTTCTTCCAATTGAGTTGCAATGGATGCTAACTTATCTTTCAGATTTTGTTGCGCTTTTCTTGGAGTCGTTGCAGCGTTTCCTAGATTAGGTTTAGGTCTAAAGCACTATTTCGATCTATCCATGTTCTATTTATAGATGTAATGAATTGACGATTTTTTTTTTTTTTGAATTCAACGATTAATCGACGATGAAAACGAAACGGTTATGGAGAAGTTATAGAGTAGTTAATGTGAAAGAGAGGAAGGAGGAGAATGTGGACAGAATAAGGGAAGAAGAATAAAAATGTTTTTGATTTATCACACAAATTGAGGGATAATTGATTAGAGATATTATTAAGACAAAACTTGGTATAAAAAACCAAGGTGAACAAATTTACCATGCATAAAACCCTCACATATTATCTTTTATAAAGAAAAAAAAAATTCATTAAAAATGAGACAAAAAACCCATTTCACTTAATACTAATTAAATTTAGATTTTAATTCTTTTCAGTATACCCGAGATGCCCTTCCATATATAACCTAGGTATGTTAATTTTCTTCTTCTTCTTCTTCTTCTTCATCTCCCCACCATCATCACCAAAAACAACAATACTTCCTCCGCCACCATCACCAGCAGCGACAATACCTTCTCCTCCACAACAACACCTTCGTATCCTTCACCAACACCTCTCTTCTTATTCTTCTCCTCTCCACCACCATCACCAGCAGCAACAATACCTCCTCCGCCACCATCACCAGCAACAACAGTACCTCCTCTGCCACAACAGCACCTTCATATCCTTCACCAACAACACCTCCTCCTTTCCCATTGCTTCCTCGTCGTTATTGTTTCTCCTCCACCAATATATGTCCAAATCCACCAATAACAACACCTCTTCTTCCTCCTTTTATCCTCTACAAACATCACCAACACCTCCAGATCGTCATCGCCGAAAATCTTCAACAAAATATAATGATATATCATCATTGTCAAAATTTGGGTTTTTTGTTGGTGAAATGTCAGGAAAACTATGAAACCTTTTGGGGTTTCATAGTTTTTTCATCATTTTGTTTTCATCTGTAATTTTATTTGAATGAAAAAAAAAAACTATGAAACCCCAAAAGGTTTCATCGTTTGTTTTGTTTCATCTACTATAGATGAAAAAACTATGAAACCCCAAAAGGTTTCATCGTTTGTTTTGTTTCATCTGTAGTAAGATGAAACAAAAAAAATGTAATTGATATGTATGAAACCTTATTCGGTTTCATTGTTTTTTTATATGTTGAGACATGTTTTCTTCAGAAAAATGTAATTGAAATGGATGAAACCTTATTCGGTTTTATAGTATTTTTTTCATCTGTTTTTTTTTTATTTGAATGAAAAAAGAAAACCTATGAAACCTTTTCTGGTTTCATAGTGTTTTTTTCATCTGTTTTTTTTTTATTTGAATGAAAAAAGAAAAACTATGAAACCCCAAAAGGTTTCATCGTTTTTTTTCATCTGAAATTTTATTGAACGAAAAAAAACGATGAAACCAAAACTGAACATAATTGAATCATAAATAAATAAGGGTGAAAACAAATGAAATTGAAACTTTCTATCTTTGAACCTAAGTATGAAAGATTGATTTCGAAACAGATGAAACCTAAACCTAACAGATGATGAACCCATTTTTGATTTTGATCTATGAATTTTTTTTGTTTTAGGTTGAAAATGTTGCTGATGATAATGAACAACCGTTTCGTCAATATTTTGAAATTGGTTTGATTCTGATTCTAGTTGTAGATGATGCAGATGAGGATGATGAAGTTAATTATGATGAAGATGAAGACGAGGATGATGAAGATGAAGACGAGGATGATGAAGATGAAGACGAAGCTACTGATGATGAAATTGTTACTGATGATGATTTCTATCTTTTCATCTTTTCAATGTCTGAGTCGACTAATGTTGGCAATAGATGATGAAGATGAAGACGAGGAAATGGAAGAGTTTTTCGTGGTTAATGGGGTGCGCGGGCGTGTTTTTGTTAATGGATTTGGGTTGTATTATAAGCAAGGATAATATGGAAAGTTGGTTTACAATGGGGTTTCTGTGTCAAATTTGTTTTATTGGGTTTAATGTACTTGGATAGTGACACCTTTGGGCCTATAACCCACGACCTGTTATTAAGATTAAGGATATTATTAAGATAATGGGTATCATAGTAAAATTGCCACTACAAAATATTTTCTAAAACCTCTTAACATGATTTCTAAGTTGGGAGAATCCAAAGTAACCCACAATTAAACGTTCTTAATTTTAGAGATTGTGAATTTGTTTAGCTTGTCAAGTGGTAGTTATTTTTTCTTTGGAGGTTGTTTTCAGAAATTCCTAAATGTAGAAGTGGCATCATAAATTATTCACATTCTCTTAATTTCATTTCGCAGTTTTCTTCTAGTTAATCATCATATTATCATCATTATTGATTCTTAACATCAATCTATTGATGGTTATTATGGTATTTTCCTTTCTTATAGCTTGTGGGCTTGATTTCTCGTTTTACCTATGGATATTGGAGATGCGCAACACACGAAAGAATTTGAAAATGGAAATGGTCCCAAGAGGTTCATATATGACGAACTTGTTTGTTCCTCGAAATGCTAGCGCACTATATTTCACTCGACTTTCGAAGACATTCGTTATCTTTGGGTTACAACTAATTGAGAATGGCATCGAGGGAAAGTCAATTATATGAAGAACAAGAAGTCATCGCCGACAGAAATAAACCTTATTTAATCTGTAACCATAGTTTATTTGTTAATTATTTTATTATCAAAATCTAATAGCTTCTCCAACAATGAAGGTAGATGTTTCAAATGTGGCATTACTTTTAAGACATCCTCTAGATATAAAGTCCTAAATATTAGGGGAATAAATGTTTTATCCCCAACCCATAAAGTTTTCAACTATTTTTTACTTATTTGTAGGTATACAATTGGTTAAAATTATTTCCATTTTTGTTAATATATAAAAGTGTCAAGACATCCTCTAGGTGAATGTCTAAAACTAGAGGTTCACTTAGAGGATGTCTAACTTTTTTTGGGCCAGATCATCCTCACATCAATAGGTTGGAGATAACTTTTTATAAATATAATTGTGTATCTTATATGGATTAAAACTTTTTTCTTCATATACAATCTATTGGACAAGCTCTAATGTATGATGATTTGTAGAAGTTGTTATGATATGCTAACTATTAACTGAGCCTTGTTGCCTATGAAAATGAATAAAATATTAGATCATTCACCTAACAAAATGTGATAGATGGTTTTTTCACATTAGAAAAATTGATAGTTTGATTTTTCACCCTCTAATAGTAGAATTTGAAAATTACAATTATTACTGCTAGTTGAAAATTTTATTTTTCACAATTTAGTAGTAATCGTAATTTTTACATGTTAAAATCAGTTTTGTTTGTGAAAAATCGTAATTATCACCAGAATCCTTTCAAAGCAAACCAAAAAAAAAACGAAGATTTTTTTAAGATCCAAAATAAAAAATAATAATAATAATAATAATAATAATAATCAAAAGAGTATATTAACGAGAGAGAATTAGATAACAACCATAATTGATCGGAAATAATGAGATAAATAAACTGTAATTGACCGGAAATAATGCTATAAATAATTTCCATTTAATTTCTTAGAAAAGTAAGGTAAAAAGGGTATTTTAGCTGTCCCAAGAATGATAAAATAGAAAGTATACGTAAAACTTACCATTTTCAAATAAAAATCTTATAATATAGGTTTTTCATATAGAACATCTTAATGATAGGATTTTAAAAGAGAGAACTCATTCTTGGGTTTTCCATAAATCTTCACATATATAATTCATTAAATCCGTGTAGTGCACGGGCAAAAAATTAGTACGTTAAATTTGTAAATTTTATTTTTTCTAGATATATTTCTTTATATTAGTAACTATTAATAATTTTGTGCATTCTCAAAAATATTAATACAAAGGTTCCACTGTAAACTCCTTCTGCCCGGTATAAAAAAGAGGACGTGTCTAGCAGTGTATATTCATTGCTGAATTTTTGGTTTCTTTTTTTTGCTAGACAAACAGAAAAACAACAAAAAAAAGGAACAAAAAGAGGAACAAACAAACATACTATAAAGCAGGAAAAAAGTATGCTAAGCAGGGAGGGGGAAAGAGAAGCCACCAATCACCACTATGGTTAGATGAAGCAAACTTTTCCAATGAATTAGATGTTATATTATCTTCCTTTCTGACATACTCGATCGAATATTCTTCAAACTGAGATAGATTTTCAATAATATCACCTACAAGAATTCTAATTCTCCAGGGGATTCTCCTTTGCTTCTTAGAAAGAAAAAATACCACTTGTTGAGAATTTTTTATTGGTAGGTGTCTAAAAAACTTTAATTAATATCAATTAGTTATTATTGCTTTATTATTTTTCTTGTAAATTTCGTATTTTATATTTGTGTTGAGTTTTATAGGTACATTAGAGTCATGTGACTTAAAAGAAGATAAAAAAATGCTTAATTCGTTGCTCGGTCAAATTGGCGTCGCTGCCGGGGAGCAATCGATAGTTCTAGTTGTTATTTAATTTTCTGATTTTGCATTTAGTTTTCATTCTAGTTTCTTTTACTAATTTGTTTCTTCTAGAATCTTATTTCAGGTACAATCAATCATTCTTTTGCGTGCTCACAATTGGTTAGTGGTATTCATCACTTGTCTAGAACAAGAGGTAACTTCTTTAAACGAGTTGTGCGTATAATTTTTTATAGGATTTTATCAATATGAATCATTTTGGAAATAACATATATGGTTCACAAGAAAAAATACTCTATGGTGATCAGTTTGAATCTCATTCTTATAACTTCCAACCATATGTGGGATATGATCAAAACCAATATTTTGGTTACAATCATCCTGCAAAACCCTGTGATAATTCTCATGCATACCAACAACCTTATAGCGGGTATGTAAGTAAACAATCACAAGGATGGGAGGATAGTTATACTTCTAATCAGTTGTTCTCTATTAATGTGAAGATGTCAGAGAGTTTGGAACTCAAAACTTATGATACTGAATTAAGACCTACTCCTCTTTATCATGTTCTTTTTTCACTCATTCCAAAAGAATATATATGGTCTGAAAATTCTATCATGAGTAATGGCGGAAAACGTATTAACATAAAAAAACTTTCTAAAAGGCACAATCAATTGGAAGAAGATGGAGCATCAGAGGAAACTCTTCAGGAAATTAACATGGTCATACAAATGGAACTCCAACGTCGTTGGGATATTGAATATTATGAGGTTGACGAAAACTATGATGTTGATTCCAAAGCAGACGAACCTTTGAATATTGATAAATACTGTACTACTAGCTCAACTAATAATCATAATGATCATTCTCTTCTTCAAAATGAAGAAGTTGAGTCTATAAACACTAATGTTATTAATGGTAAAACTTATGTTATGCATGAGAGAACGGTGATTATGACTTCTTTGTGCATGCTACCCCGAATTCAGAAACAGTAGACACTTTGAATAAAAGTCAACTAGTGATGAAGAACATAAGGTTTATGATGAATTACTTGGAGCAGATTTTGATTCTGATGAAGAATGGCTTGTAAAGAGTCTGAATGAGAAGTATGATATTTACTATGTAGGAACATCAATGGAATTTTTCAGAAGTACTGAGGATCCTGTAATACGTGAGATTTTAAAAGGTTTGTTTAACCCTTTACATGAATCTTTATGTAATGATGATCCTCCCATATTGGAAGTAGTTTCTCAAGGAATTGATAATCCGAATTTTAAGAAGGTACCTAATTTGGGGCAGAAATTGAATGCTTCTAAAGTTATTTCTGAATGCCTTGCTTCTAAGTATCCACCATATATGTATGAATCTAGCATTGTGCAGGTTTCCACAAGAGTTCTTTCCACTTATGTTTTGTACACACTTCCGATTGTAAAAAGAACTAAGTGTGGGGGGTGAATCTCGTTGGATGATAGTTTCACTTCACTATCTTATGCTAATATTCTTGTGAAGCTATTGTTAGCAATGCATATTGTTTTCTGTACAGACCCACAAATTTTCAGATTGTTGGTGTATGGGAGACAGAGAGTCAGGCTGAGGACGTTAAACTAAGCGTTGCATGTGAGGCAACCCATTGGTTTAGTATTTCTTTTACTTTTTATTGTTTTTTTCTGAATTTTCATATCAGTATAGGATTTCTCACCTTGATTTTACACTGTGGAAATAAAGTTTAAGTGTGGTAGAATGGTTAAGCACATATATTTTTAGTATTCACTTTTTAGGCATATTTTTTTAAAAAAAATTGTAACTATTTGCATGAAACCTCCAACTTTTAGATATTTTAGAGTCACTTAGTATACTTCTAGCTACGTTTACATACAGAATTCTCACCAGGATAACTGAATTTAGAAGTATTAGAGAAGTATATTAGGGTTTCTTAGTTGTTGAGAGGTAATACCGATAAAAAGGGACTTAAACTTCCGGTGGCGAACTAGGTGCCGATTAATACAATATTAGAGTAGATGATCATTCAATACCCATATATTAGTGAGGCACCAAACCTTCAATTCTTTATACCTATATAAATTTTCCGTTTAGAGTGTTTCATCTGCGCAAACTCCGGGTAGAATGATGAGCTACCCAACCTCGTACCATTTCAGCATTACTTTTTGATCTCTTGAGTACTAATTCTATCAATCATGAGGGTGACATCAGAATTTCGAAAAAACTTACCTTGTAATTTGATTGGAAGTTAACACCATTCTCTATCGACAACAATAGGTGCATAGAAACACCATCAACATCAGCATGCGGAATATTACAAATTTGAAGAAATTTGAAGACGTTCAAGGTTTACAAGCAACACTACAAAGAAGAGCAAATTTTTGATTCAAAGTGAAACAACAATACAAAGAAGCAAAATTTTATATACAAGTTGAAGATTTAAGTACAAGAGCGAAGAAAATAAAATGATGAGAAATTTTGTGAAGTTTATGATACCGACACAATACAAGTTGTGGATAATCAAGTGGTAAAGTCCCTTCCCCACGACCATATTAGTTTCATTGTTATTCTTTTAGTTTGTATATCATAAATCTTTTGATAAAAAAAAATACGAAAAAAAAATCAAAATCAAAAAATAAATCATAAAAGGAAAGAGACAAGAGAAATATTTCATTACTTTAGTTTGTATTTATTTAATAAAGTCGTGGGGAAGAAGAAATTTATGAATAAGATTTTAGCAACAAAAATTTGAGCAAAAAAGAGTTAGAAATTCTCGAAGTCTTATGAAGTTCAAGAGTTCATCATCTACAGTTGAAGCCGAAGATGAATTTGTTTATTGGACGTTGTGAGAGTGGTGCTGATCGTAGATTGTGTGAGAAGGTGAGTGAGCATTCCCATCCTTGCATAGTGGTTGATTTCCTTTCGTAGAGATCATCAGAAAAAATGTATATTTCGTATAGTTATGCTTTCTTTGTTATTTTTCTTGTATATTTCGTATTTTATATTTGTTATGAGTTTTATAGCTACATTGGAGTCATGCGACGTAAAAAAAGAGAAAAAAATGTTTAATTCATTGCTCGGTCACTTTTGAAAACCACTTTGTTGAATCCTTTTTTGATGGCCAGTTGAGTCCCTACCAAGAAGCTAAGAGCTTCAACAACCAAACGATTAAACTGTTGCATAATTTGAGAACCAGCTCCCCTGAAATGCCCTGCGTCATTTCTAGCCACTGTGGCTCCGGCAGAAATCAAACCCTTTGTCGAACCATCTACATTCACTTTTATCCATCCAACTTGGGGAGCCAACCACTCTCTGCTAAAACCAGGATTCTCTTCCACCTCATACGCATTAGATATATTACCATTGAAAAGAAGATGTTAGATAATTCTCAGCCTTTTGTGAACAGTCCTAACAGGATAAAAACAAATGTCCTAAAAAACTTTGCAATTTCTACTCTTCCATATATCCCACTATAAACACAGGCTAATAAAACAAATAATTTTTCCATCTGGCTGATTTAGCCATTTTTCCATAGAGCTAAAAATGTTAACATCATAAGATATCCTCTGAACCCCAAAGGAGGCGCAAAAAGAATTGATTTTATAGTTTCACAATGGTAAAACAAGTTTGAAGAAGTTTTATTATGACTACCACATAAAGGAAAACATTTATCAACTTCTGGAATTCTCCTACCCAAACTTGCCTTAGTAGCTAGCCCATTATGCAATAATCTCCAACCAAAGATAAGAATTTTAGGAGGAATAAACTTCATTTTCCAGAAAACTTTCTAAGGGAAGGGAAACTCTTGTCTTCTTAAGGACTCACCCTCCTTGTTTGCTAGCAATTTTTGAAACGATTTTGAAGTAAACTCTCCATGAGGTGTAGGAGTCCAGATGAGATTATCTTGAGATTTAGTAGTTGGGAGTCTGATTTTCTTAATAAAATGGATTTCCACCTCATTAAAAGTTTCTTGGAGTTGTTGATTCCATTGAGTTAGTATGATTGCAAATAAGAGAACTGACAACTTTCTTTTCCCTAGAGTTATGAGAAACTGAGATTGAAGGTCTACAACTAAGATAAAATGTCATCCAAGGATCTTCCCAACTGCTGACAGATTCACTATTGCCAATACTCCAGGAACAACCTTTCTTCATCGAGTCTCTAATAACTAGCATACTCCTCCAGGTTGCGTGGTATGGTTGTGATCCTTGTTGTAACACCAGAAACTTGAATTTTGAAGATATTTAGCATTCAGAATCTTAACCAAAAGAGAATTCTCATAATTGAGAAACCTCCACACCATCTTTCCTATCATAACTTTATTCATATCTTCAAGGTATCTAATACCCAACCTTCCTTTATCTTTGGACTTACCAAACTTATCCCAGCCTATGAAATGAATTTTCCTTTGTTCTTTGTTATGACCCCACCAAAACGACTTCATAATTCACTGCATTAAATTAATTGTTTTCTTCGGGATTATGTTGGTGGACATAGGGTAGACAGAGAGAAAAAGAAACATCCTGTATTAGAATGGTTCTACCGGAATGATTAAGGAATTTTCTTTTCCAACCACCCAACTTTGACGAGAACTTGTCTATAACATGATCATATGAGGAGTGAAGGTGTTTATCTTTCAGCAGAAAACAACATAAATATCTATCATCTAAGCTCATGCTTTTGACCCCCATAGTCTCCGCTAGAGAGACTTTTCTATCTTTTGAAATATAGTTACTAAAAAATAGCAGATTTGTTATAAGTAATAAGCTGACCTGACCAGGAGGAGTAAATTTCCAACACATTCTTCAAAGAAGCAAAAATAACTTGATTATAGACTCCAAAAATCATAAGATCGTCCGCGAAGTGGAGATGGGATACCGGAGGTGCCAACTTGTTTATCTTGTAACCAAAATATAAATGATCCCTTTCGAATTTAGTCATCAACCAAGCCTTGTGAGCACAAAATAAACAAAAAGGGGATAGGGGGCAGCCCTATCTTAACCCTATTTTGGCATGAAAGAAACCATGAGTCTCACAATTGATAATAACAGAAAACGAAACAGTTGTAACACAAGACATAATATTAAGAATACAACCATGAAACCAAAGCATATAAAAATAGATTTTAGATAATTCCAATCTACTCGATCATATTCTTTTTCCTGGTCTAATTTAAGTACATAAGATCCAAGAACTGATTCGGAGATTCTCATAGAATGAATCAGTTCTTGTGCAACGATAATATAGTTGATAATCTGTCACCCTGACATAAAATCCGACAGGTAAGTAGAAATAAGATCATCTAAATTAGGTCGAACTCTATTAGCAATTAACTTTGCAATAACCTTGTAAAGGATATTACAAAGAGCTATTGGTCTGAAATCAATAGGTTCTTCAGGGTACTTTTTTTGGGGACCAGGGAGATATATGTGTGGTTTAGGCCAAAGGGGATAGAACATGTAGAGAAACAAGATTGAATAATACTAACAACTTCGCTACCAACGAATTTCTAACATTTCTTATAAAAGATAATGGGGTTACTATCAGGTCCCGACGCTTTGAACGAACCCATTTTGGAGTACCTGAAATATACTACTAGCCGTTGGAGTAAGAGTTATCTCCTTGTTAACACAATCTTTAATCTGATTGAAATCAGGGAGAAGCTGAATTTGGTTACCCTTGTCAATTTGAAACATCTGGTGAAATGGTTGACAATGGTATAAGTAATAATTTTTGGGTCAGCTGTCTAGTTGCCATTGCAATCTTTCAAATTATGAACTTGATTCTTCTTCCTTCTGTAAATGACTGCAACATGGAAGACTTTCAAACTCTTATCCCCATCTTTAGTCCATTTAGAGTGAGCTCTTTGAGACATGAATTAATGTTCCAGTTTCTGCAAATACTCAATCTTATTTTGGAGTAAGTATTCAGTCTCATAGTCATGGGTAATATGTATAGATTTTTGAACAACTGCTCCTTAGCTTCGTCGGGTAACCTGAAAATGTTGTTAAAGTTCTCTCTCCTCCATTTCTTAAGTTCAACACCAATAGCTTCGAATTTGGCCAAGCCCGAAAAATTAATCTCATTCCATAAATTTTCGATAACCTCTAAAAACTCAGGATGTTCTAACAAGAAGGCCTCGAACCTATATTTTCTATTTCTTGGCTTAATAT
The DNA here is from genome assembly GCA_023531435.1 of Papaver californicum. Taxonomy (NCBI): domain Eukaryota; kingdom Viridiplantae; phylum Streptophyta; class Magnoliopsida; order Ranunculales; family Papaveraceae; genus Papaver; species Papaver californicum. Next base: position 5,275,168 of record JAJJMC010025361.1, on the reverse strand, counting down.
TTCTGCAGGTATAGAGCAAAAATGGGAGGATGATCACTCATATATATTGGTAAGTGAAGCACTGCAACATGAAGGAAATGAAGCCACCAGGAAGGGCTATGAAAAACTCTCCAACCTGTTGAAAATTGGATTCTCTTTTTGACCATTCACCCAGGTAAAAGAAGGACTAGAGTATCCAAGGTCTATAAACCCTCTATCTTGAATCATGTTCTTAAACTCTCGATTGTAGTCCCCTTGAGAACATGAACCCTCATATTTTTCTTAAAAAGAGACAATTGAGTTTAAGTCCCCAATCAAACACCAAGGAGAATGAATGACAACACAATAACTTGATAATTTAAGCTAAAAGTTATTTCTAACTCCTTGATTTGGAGGACCATAGGTACAAAGTAAATTCCATTCAATTTCCCCAAGATGAGCTTCAAAACGAATATGAATGAGATTTTCGGACTTAAAAACAATAGTTAAAGGAATAGAGTCATTACAAATATTCCCCAGACCACCACTACGACCATCAGATGGTACACAATCAACATATCTATAGTTGAGAGAAGATAGAGTCTTAGCAGAAGAAGAAAGGAAAAGATAAGTTTCAGATATAGCAAATCCCACCATGGTAATATCGCTAGAAATAACCAGAAAGGTGGTTGCTTTTATTGGTTACTTCTAAAATTAATTTGGCCACCAAATATTCATATTCCGGGTTGTTTATAAACAAGTAGGATTTTAACGGTTAGTCCTATTTTTATTGGGCTTTAAACAGTCTAGTCCTGTCCCACAAAGCCTTGTACACTCTAGTCCTTTTTTACAAAGTTTTGGTGCTTTTTCTCGCGGGTCAGTCCGATCCAACGAAATTCATATTTTCTTATTTTCATAAATATCCTTTATCATTTCATATATATTGATTTGTTTAATAGAATCTATAATTTTTGAAGAGAGAGAAAACAAATATTACTATTGTAAAGAGAGAAACTAGATCTAGGATTTTTCTTCTTCTTCTTGTGAAGAAAAAAATGGATCCAAGATTTCTTCATCATCTTTTTCTTCCACATTTTAATTTCATAGTTTTTTCATCTTCATCTTTGATTGAGAAGATAGATATGAGGTTTGATTGTTGTTATAGGCATTTTTTTCATATTCTTCTTCCTTTGGAGAGAAAAAATAAATCAAAATTTCTTCTTCATATTTAATGAAAAAGGTTAGTTAAAATTTTGATTTGTCATTATTTTCATGGATTTCTTCTCTATTTTTCTTCTTTTTTCATAATTGTAATTTTATTTGGGTTGATTTTTAGATTTATTTTATTTTTGTATGTGTTTATATACATGATTGAGAACTAATTTGTATTTTGTTTTTGTGTGTGTGTTTTTAGGTGCACTTTATTGTACACTATATTTTTGTTCATGGTGATGAATTGAGAGAGGAAATTATTATCTTCATTTTATATAACATATGTACTTTATTGTAAAACTATGTACACTGTAGGTAAAGATTCACCTAGTCTAAGTTGTTTGTATACCAAGAACGGTAAAAGATTTACACTAGCCGCAAGATCTAAAAGTTCATTTTCTATCTGTTGATTGCCTATAGTACAAGTAACAGTGAGACAACTAGGGTCTTTGAATTTGACTGGGTATTGTTGTGTAAGTAGGGAACTAACTTATTGGGTCAAGAATACCTTTTTGGACACTCGTGTCCCGGTTGACCGTACATATATCCTTTAGGAATTTGGCATAAATTGGCATATGTTTAATTGCATCTAATAGGGGAAGGTTGATCTTAACCTGCTTAAAGATGTCTAGGATTTCAACAAAAATGCCAGGATTTTTCTTGGCAAGCCTTTGGAGAAATAGTGCGGGTGGGGTATACACTCTCTCAGGGACATTTTCCTCATTTGGGACCACATCTATCTCAGGTCCATTAGTGTCACTAGGAGTTTTATCGACTTTAGACTCTTTTTCAGCTTGATTACTTAGGTTGTTCTACTGTTTTGCCACTCCTGAGGGTAATGACTGCCTGAATGTGCTCAGTAGAACTACCTGACCCACTAACCTGGTGGACTTCTTTTGGATTCAAAGTTGTTTGACTAGGAAATTTCTTATTCTCCCTATCATTTAGCCTATTTGAAAGTTGACTAATTTGAGTCTCTAAGTTATTGATGGCCTGATCAGTATTTTGTTGGTAACGTTGACTTATCAAGGATAAGTCATCGATCCTCTTCCCTATTATGTTAAAACTTTGGGTGTTCTGGGCACGATCTAAGGCACAATTTTCAATAAAGAGTTTCATAGCTTCCTCTAAAGATGACACATTTGAATCAACTGGGCTTGGTTTTTGGGCTTGAGTTAGGTTCTTAGGAAAACCTAGTGGTGGATTGCTAGAAGCATTGCCCTAATGGGCACCTTTAGACCAAGAGAAATTTGGGTTATGTCTCTAACCAGGGTTATAAGTATTAGAGTATGGGTCAAACTTGGGTCGAGCCTCATATTTAGAATTCATACCACCATGTAACACACTAACTTGGTCACGGGTAGTTTCACTTGGGTATATTTGAAATTCATTGTTATAGCTCATAACCTGACTCGACCCTTCTTGGCTTCTAAGCTCTAAGGCCTCTAGACGCCTAAGGATATCCGAACCATTATCAACTCGATTGAACCATTTTCTGATTCCGCTACTTTTGATATTTGTAAAATTAATAATTTACTATCTCAAACAATTACTCTTAAAATACTCAAGACAGTTTCGAACTCAATCTCATGTCTCGGAATGTATAACATTTAAAATTAATTATACGACTTATGTTGTTGTGCAAAAAATCTAATATCCTTCGCTTATAAAAGATCAACTGTTTTAAAATTATTCAAAACAATTAAATTGAAGCACTTTAGAAAAGAAATTAATAGTTATTAACTAGCAAAAATAGAGAGTAATCATATGAAATAGATAAATATTAAGAGTATTCAACAAAAATAATTTCCTCCTCTACCCTAGGTAAGATATTTAGTTAGCCATAGCAAAAAGAGTATAAGAAAGTAGAGAAGAAACTATTTTATTCATGATTTTATAAAGATTTAAAAAAAAAAATGACCAGTTGTGTCGCTGAAACATTAAAAACTTTTTTCGAATTATTTAATAAATCAACGACTTATTTCAGGTGCAGTTGATAAAACACAAATCTTTGGTGTCTTAATAACCACAAATTATCGCTGCTACTGTAGCGGTAACCGTTGCTAAATCCGTTAAATACAAAGGAATTTATAACGAGTTTTAACAAAAGTTCTATGGTGTTTTTTCTTTTTTCTTCTTCCTCCTTGAGCTCAAGAACCCTAAAATGGATGGTTTTTTTCTGAGATGATTTTCGTGGCTTCTTGGCTTCTGCCAGCTTCTCCCAATTGATCCTTTTGAATCCTATTTATCACAACACCAAATAACCCCGAATCTCTTCTCAAATATTTAAAAATATTTTGTTTTAATGAATCATAATCTCGGCCAAAGAAATCACGGTGATATCCTATTTCTTCTTCGATCTGAGTTGTCTCCTTCCAATCTGTTTTGATGATGTTTCCTTTCTCGAGCAGGATATTCTCTTGATATAGTAAATATTGAGGAGATAAAATAAATCTTATTACAAATCTTATTTTCTTTCGATAAAATCCGATAAAAAAGATATAACCTCCCTGATTTGATTTCAACAACTATTTCATGAGAATTTTGAGTTTCCTAAACTTGCGTACAATTCATTATTAAGACAAGAAGATAACTTGTCTTAAAATTCTCCAAAATCTTTCCAAAAATCACTTTAACCAATTCACAGATCGAACACAAAGTTTTATCGCCCAAATTTTTGTTTAAAATGGGAAGAAGGTGGTGCCCGTAACCAAAGTGAGGGTGCCTTTATAACCAGGGTGCCTTTAGTAATTTTTTTGGGTACCTTTAACACTTTTTTGAGCTTATTTTTTCACAATAGTTTATTCTTCAAAAATACCTACAAACACAATAAAAATAATAATATTAATACAAAAATTAAGAAAAAACAATATAAATATGAGAACAATTAAGACACAAAAACATGTCTATCAAAAGATGGATTTCTTTTCTGATCGATTCTCTAACTCTCTCTGTCCCTCCCAGAAACTCTTCAAACTACTCTTACTATGGTGAACACCCAACATATCAAATCCCTTCTCAAATATCTTTCATTAATGATCAAAATCTCGACAATCTTGATGATATATATTTCTTTCCCTCTCGGTCCTGATTTTATCTCATCGATCTGATTTTTCTTCCAAAATTGATTTTTCTTCTTGTTGTTTTCGTGTTGTTTCTAACCGGAGAATATTTCATTTTCTTTTTAAACCAAATCAAATGATCGAGAATTTCTTTTACTTTCCTCTTTTAACGCGAACAACCATATATTTGAATTTTACTTGATTTCGTTGACTTATTTCCTAGTCTCCCAACCTTATATAAATTCTTAATAAAATGGTAAGAGTATACTTTGTCTTAAAGCCTTTAAAGCTCCTCAAGATCACGTACAAAATTTCCACAGCGAGATAAGAAATTTCCCACCAAAACTTTCAATTTGAAATGGAAAGTTGGGTGCCTTGATCCAACTCTTGGGTGCCTTTAACAGTTTTGGATGCCTTTATCAATTTTTAACCAAATTTTTCGTAGATGTTTATTCTTCAAATATACCTACAAATATAACAAAATAACATTATTAATATAAACATTGAGCACTGCAATACAAATATGAGATCGAATCAATGAAAATTCTTTTGTAAAACTGATGGGACATTTTATCTTTACCTAGGCTGTGGCATGAAAAGTCTTTCTTTCTTAAACCTGCACATCAAAGACTATTCATGTACATTCATCTAGAGACATGAGAGTTTAATCAAATGGCTTTAAATTTTCAATTTTCATAAAAAATGTAGAGTGTTAGTATTACTCTTTTTCTTACTGGGTCATAAAAAATGTAGAGTGTTAGCATTACTCTTTTTCTTACTGGGTGAGGGTAGCACAACCTGTAAAGGATACCTAAGGACGGACTTATAAAAAACGCATCATATAGCATTTCAGATACTATGTAGAACTCAACTCATATAAAATATTTTATTCATAAATGTACCATCAAAGAAACGGAAAAAATCCTAATCTAAAACCCACAATCAGTTCTAAAATATTAGTAACTATACCTGCACTCTTACAGCCTTTTGATGGTGGAAACGTTTCAATATCACCATCATCAATAAAGTCATCAAATTCATCTTCCTCTTACACTATCAGCAGACTGTTAGCCACCTTGCCAACTAACATATATTTGCTCCGTGCTATCGTGATCCGAAAGGATTTTCCTCATCCGTGGATTCTGTGCCAATCAAACGAAATCGAATGGTTAATATAATCAATTCACTAACAATGTATATGTTAGGTAGTAAATGGTTAAATGTAATCTGGTTATAAAATTTGGAATATGGAAACGGTAAAACCATGATATTCCCTTCTGCCCCAACAAAGATAGAGTTCAATAACCAATTTTTTAGAAAGAGTTTTACACATCATAAATCCCAAATCAAAAGAATTACACAAAATACTATAAGCTTGTTAAGTGGTTGCTTTTTCATGTGACATCAGTCCTCCAAGAGTGGCCGTCTACTGGTACAATTGCCCCCCAAAACCCTGCTTGAGTGGCCTAAGCATCACAACCTCCACATATCATAGTCCTGCATAAATATGAAACAAAAAATATGAATTGTGTTGCAGTGCCTGAAATATACATGCATCCGTTTATTACTTGGCCAATTAGTAGAAATCTAAGCTTCAATGATTAAAGAATTTCTAATAAACATTAACCTTTTTTGTTTAGGTAGTCCAGCTTTTCTAAATTTGTTGCATATATAAGCACCTCTTGTATCCCCTAATTTTGTAAATTTTGTTTTGTGGTACTGAAAATAGACTTATCTCCGGGGATGCTATGCACTTGTACATACTTCTGTTTGTCTGAAGCCTCCATTGTAGCACAATACACTTTAGAAACCGTATTCATCATCATGTAAACTCAAAATATTCTAACCTCGAAAAGATTTTATATCCATACCTTACGGGTATTCGCAACCCTTATGAAAATTCCTCAAATAAGAGAAGGGAGTGAGGGAATTAAAAATCCCTATCTTGCATATTACAATGTTATTATTTGCTATCATATTAACATATACGGGGAGAGCTCGGCCTGGAGAACGCCATTTCCAATTGTCTGTCGATGTTTCCTGTGTCATTAATCAATTGCAATTTTCTCAGTCAGGTAAACTTTAATGTGTAATAGGTATGTTGTTAATGTGAGCTACTGAGAGACAACATACCAAAGGTCAATTATCAAAACAAAAAGTAGTAATTCCAAAGAAGAAGCAGATTGACATTCGGGTAACAACATACTTGGCAGTCACCCTCTTTTTCAAAACAAAGTATGCAAAACAAAAAGTAGTAATTCCAAAGAAGAAGCTGATTAAAATTCGGGTAACAACATACTTGACAGTCACCCTCTTTTTCAAAACAAAGTATGCAAAAGCTATATTTGATATAAACTGTATAGATCCCAGGACTGCAAGAAGTGACTACAAAAACAAGAAAAACAACATAGTTGTTAAACCCCACAATCCATATTTTTTAGCTTCATATTTTTTAGCTTCCGATAAATACAATATTTTTCTTGCTTCCGTTAACGGTGTGAAATTTTAAAAAATTGTGTAAGTCCGATGTAGATATATGAATAAATTTTAAGCCGTCCAAATTCAAATATCAACCATCTAACGGATAAATAAGAGAGCCATCTGTTTGGTAGATAACAACGACACGTTCAATACGTACCGCATATTCCTCTATCAACGCACAATATAGTATTGAACTCCATCCAACATACATGAATGATTTTATTCTAAACCAATAACAATATACAATTACGCTAACCAGCCAATCCAAAGGAGAATAAACTCCTCCAATGTTAATTTTATTTTGGAGTAAAGTTGTTGATTTTGGACTAAATCGTTTTTCGCCCCGTAAACAAAACACTTCCCAGAATCTCCATACATTTACTCACCGCTACAACTTCATGGCTATCGTGGGAACACCAAACAGCACCACGTAATTCTCCGTTACAGATTCCGCGTTTTTACTCTCCGTTTTATTCGTCAAAGACGTGTTGTCAAGACCTTTACAAATTCACCACGTGTCTCTTAACCTACGTCAAAAACTAATCCTGACCATTGAAGGAATCGATCGAGAAAGACCGTTTAGAAGCATAATAAAGAAAATAAAAATATAAGTCGGTACCGACCTTTCTCCAAATTCTAAACCTATCCTGACTTCTATTCTCCAAACCCTAATCTTTATAAAAAGCCCCATCACGCCTCATCTCTTATTCGCAAGAAATTATTTTCAGAGAGAAAAATATCTCAAACCCAAATCACAATAGATTTGATTAGAATTTTTTGATCAAATCAAACAAAAAAATTTAGGGTTCCAATTTTATTTTGAGAAATATATTCACAGATCTGATTAAGTTATAGAGCTATGGGAACAGAGGTGTTGAGAGCAGAAGATCCTTTGCAGAGGTTGAGGGTAATTGGTCATGGTGCACCAGTTTTATCACCGGTGAGGCGTAATAGTTGTAGATCTAATTGTCAAAACCCTAACCCTAGAAAGCAACATCATGAACATCAACAACAACACAAGAACCGAGACAATATGGTTTCGAAGAAATCGTCATCTTCTGTAGATGATCTTTTTGTATCGAAGAAAAATAATTTAGTGATGGGTGGTTTTACTCTATTAAAAAGAGGGGAATCAATAGATGAATCCATTAAGAAGAAGGTGGATGAGTGTTTAGTTGTAGAATCAAAGAAAAAAGTTCAATTCGTAGATGAAAAGCCGAAGAAAAAGAAAATCGAGAAGAAAAACAATGATTTGATTGTATTTGGTGGTACAAAAAGATTAGGACCAGATCCAAAAATGGTTCCTAAACAGGTTAACATCTCAGATTTAATGGCTACCTCCCCTCCTTTATCTTCCTCTCCTCCTTTATCTTCCTCACCCCCTTCTTTATCTTTTAACGGAGTTTTTAACCGATCCGGTCCTATTTATGCCGGTGCTGGTTTTTTTCAATCTCCTGAGCCAGGCTCTCTTCCTTTACCTTCTTTTAATATCAAAAAGAAAGAAGGATTTGGTGTTGTAGAGGATACTGTATCTGTTTCTGCTACGGAAAATTTGAGAAGGATGCTTCGGATTGATGGTGTATTCCTTGAGCAGGCACTGTCGATCTGATTTTTAGAATTTGTAAATGAAGATCTTTTGTCTTGTCTACAAGTTTTTTTTCTGAAGAAGAAATTGAGATCTTGACTTCCGTGAATTTTTGAACGTGAAGCAGATCTGAAATTTAAGTTATGAAGAAAGTTTCGTATAGAAGATCTATAGTTATGGCTACTGAGTAATTAAGGTTTATTGAAGAAGATTATGTCATAGTTTTTTGTAAGGATTGTTTGCTTTCTATTTATTCTAATTTCCGTCCACTAGTTAATATAATTTTAGGGTTTCGTTTCATGTTCTTCTTCTCTGTAATAGGTCTTCTTCTCTGTAATATGGAGGAGTAACTGAGTATAGGAACAGGTGTTTGCTTGTTATTGTACCCTTTTAAGTCCATTACGTGTTTTCTTTCTTCTAGAGTTGTGTAAAATTGGTGTTGAAATAAATGTCTTTTTAGTTTTTTATTAACTGAAGTTTGCAATTTTATTAAACCTCACGAATATTCAAATGTAACATTTTCTTCAGTGAATGAGTTTATGGGAATTCAGCTTTCATAATTGGGACCAGTTTGGTTTTTACGTGCTGTCATATCAAAATTTGGGTGAAATCTAGCCATTAGTGCTGTCGTCGAATTCTGATCATCTCTTGGCTTGAACGTGATCATCATCTTGTGTGAAAAGTAAAATTTGGTTTCTGTATTCTGGTGATCTTCATCATCAGCCTAGGGATTCCCTAGGCGAAAAACGACAGCCGTCTCTTAATTCATTTATGTACATAATTTTTCATTCGTAGGAAGATGATAAAATTTTGATGGTTGTGCGCAGATTTCACACCACATCTTCATCAACTGATTTGAGAATTAGATTTCACAGTATCATCTACTCCCTTCGTTTTAGGAAAATAGTTAAAGAGAGGATAACTTTTGTAATTTATTTCTAGATTTATCATAACAAAAAGTTTAATACTAAATATATCTTTATAATGAGAATAATAATATTTCTTAAAATAACAAGGGTAGTTTCGAAAGTTTGTTATATTGAAAATGAAAGTAACTCTTTTGTTGGAACAAAAATTTAAAGAGAAAGTAACTTTTTTCCTGAAACGAAGGGAGTATTATTTGATCTCCTATCAAAACCCGGTCGAAGAGTGATACAGTGAGAATGGCAAGCAAAGATGACGTTCACTATGTCTCTTCTTCGGTACTCAGTATATTCAAAGAGGTCTTCTTTTTACTAAAGCAGAACCAGACAAATCTCAAACATTCTCAAATATCAGGAGTAACCTTAAGATCTCTGTTTCACAACTCTACTACCAGACTAAGAATAGTAAGTAGAGTTGGTGAAAGAATCTATGAATCCTCAGTTTGTAATGAAAGTTGTGGAACAAATGTGTTTCATGATTCAAACATATCTGGTCTTCATAAATAAACAATCTGGCCAAGCAAAAAAACCGGCTCATGGACAATAAAAGTAATTTTCCATACTAAATTGTATCATGTGAAGCAAAATGAACGAAATTACTATGAACGACAACCAAGATATATAAACAAATATGAACGACAACCAAGATATATAAACAAATACACAAAGAGTAAAAGAAACTAATAAAAAAGAAAACATAAAGCTACCGGTTTTTAACTCGGGGTGGATACACGCAAGATTCCCAGGTCTTTCCTCTATAATGACTTTTAGGTCAAATCTTATGCACCTTTTTAAGTGGCTTTGTTTATCTAGCCAGGTGATTGGATAAATAGGGTATGTCATTATGAAAAATGTTTTGGGCGATGACCACTATGTCGAGTGATTTAGTGTTGGTCGTTGGCGATAAAAACTATGTCGTTCGATATGTGGTACCCATGACCGACTTCCTATCACCTATAAATAACTAAACTCTCTCATAATTTTATAAATTTCTTCTCAATTTTACATCTAAAACCACCAAAATCATCTAGAGTAAAAAAAAAATTACTGCCACAATGAGTCAAATTTTAAGAGCAAAAAAGAAAACACAGAAAAGGTCAACCAAGAGGCGGCCCAATTAAGTATTTATGTAATCAGAATTAATCTATAAAAAAAACTATTAATTTTATTTTACATTCAATTAAATCTTAACAACGTATTTTCTTAGAGAAAACTACATAAGATTAAAAGGAAACTACATTATTACATAAAAGGGGTTGAATATGTGAAGATCTCTAAGGATGTTGAAACAAGCTTCATACAAAAAAGGTTTGCCGTCAGTTTCCTTCTATACATCTAGAGATAATTAGATCACTTCATCTTCAGTTACACCCTTAAATCTTTCTTGATCAATTATCTTTACCCGAGCAAGGAATCGTGTGACTGGACGACTAATTGCTTGAAAACGAGCAGACAACCCATGAGCATCTCGGTTTCTCGGGTTCCCCGTTTCTGCAACGAATAAAGTGAAAATGTTCTTCCAAAAAGACGTGTGCGGCATGAGTTGGCAAGTATGAACATTTTCTATGCTATGGGAAACATATACTGTACAAAGAGCTAAAAAAATCCTCTTCTTGAGTATATTTTGGAGCACGAACTCTGGCAGCCATTTTAAATCTCTAAAAGAAAACGTATTTGTAGTCTTCCACCAACGTTCTTTCAACAGAGTCGACCAAGAAGAGTGTCTCGCAACTCTCGTAATTTATCTTTCTCATATCCTGGATCATTAATCTATTTTTTTCTTTACTTTTTTACTAAAATCTTTACCTTTTGAACTATAGTTTATTGTTTTGATTTGATCTTTCTTATGGTTTTTTAAATTTTGTTTTGCAGTGTATTTTAATCTATCTAAAATGGTGAGCATCCAATTTTCGAATCTAGTAAGCTTTGTGTTTACTACCCTCTTGAAAGTTTTTTCTTCCTCAACAGTTTTGTTACCCATCATCTCCATGATGGCTTATGAAAGTTTGGTGGAATCAGATTATCATTGTCATGTTCTTGATCAAGTTTTTGGTTATGAGTTAACTCATCTGATTCAAATGAAAACTTTGGCGCAATTCAAAAAAATTTAATTTTTTAATTTTCCTACAAATCATAGGCGCAAGTTTAGGGCCACCTATTTGACTCAAACTAGAATGTGTAACTTTCAACATCTTTCCATAACAAGTTCTGTTTCTTTCCTTTTTGATCTCCACACTCACAGCTATCCTAATAATCAAAACAACATTCTTTCTTTAATATTAACTACAAGCATTACTAAGAAACCCATTGTATTTCCTTTCATCAATCCTTTCCTAGACTCTGAGTTTTCAATTAGGCTTTACCTTTTTTCCCATACCTCGAGTATAACCCCAACCCTAATAACCAAGTTCAAATCTTAACAAGTCAAATGAGTTCAGCAAGTATAAAAGGAAATGTTAGAAAACCTACAAGGAAGACGGTTGGTTCTGCTAAAGCATTGGTTGAAGCTTCAGATGAATGGGGAAATAACTTCATTGGAAAAATTATCTCTGTGGATATTATTGATTCGTCATATGTTAAAACTGAAATCAACTTGTTATGGAAAAAGTACATAAACAAGGAAACTAGAGTTATGGGTGATAACCTTTATATTTTCAGGTTTAACTCTAAGTTAGATCAAGAGGATTTTCTCAATAAATCACCATGGAATGTTAAGAGATGTCTCTTATCTCTCAAGAAATATACAACCGGTATTCCACTTGATAAGTGGGTATTCAAAACTCAAGAATGGGATGTGGAATTCAAGGATATTCTCCTTGAGAATCACCCTGAAGCTGTTATGATTAAATCTATAAATGACCTTGGAAGAAGATTTCCACAGATTCGAAGAACTGCAAACTTAAATATGGAAAGATGGTTATGACAAGAATTGAAGTTGACTTATGCAGACCTTTATTAAGAGGAGAATGGTGGAACACGATGACAGGTGGAGTTACATGGGTGAAATACCATTGGTTAAAACAACCACATAGCTTGTGTGATTAATGATATGTTGTTGATCATAATATTAATGAGTGTGAAAGAATTGATGAATAACTGAAGGATTTTGAAATGACCAAAGAGGAATTCGAACTTCATTACCCTGAAGATGAAGCTGAATTTTCCACTGAGGATATCTCCAATCCTATCACTATTCATGCTATCCAAGCCATTATTATTACGGATACTCCCCAGGATAATGACAAAACCAGGAGAAACAAAAGAGCCAAGAATCATTCAGACAATATTGTTCCACAAGTTGGAGCTTCTCCCAATTTGAATCCAGTGACTCATATTAAGAACATCTTGAACAATGATAAAGTTATTTCACTCAACCCTTTATATGACATGATGGATGACACTGAGATGGTGGAAAATGGATGGATAATTGCTAATACTAGGAAGCTCTCATCATCAGATCAAAGTGTTGTTGCAGAACTGGTAATCTCTTTATCCTTTCTATATTCCTATTCTATTAGTGTTATTTTAAATTTTTTTACTAGTCAATATACACCTTCTTTTCTAGATAGTTGGTATAATTTTAAAAAATTTAACATGAGAGTTTTTTCTTGGAATGTGTAAGGCTTTAAGTCTCAAACTACTATGGATCATCCTAGTGACCAAATTAGAATTCAAAACCCAGATATAATTTTTCTATGTGAAACAGAACTTGCTAGTCCCAAACTTAAACCTTTTTTATAAAGATTTTAATATCCCGACCAGGCTATCATAGAACCACAAGGGCTTTCAGGGGGCTTACTGCTTATGTGGAAGAGTGGTTTTGTTTTTGATATCATGTATGTTGAGCAAAACATGTTTCATGTTGTAGTTCAGACTGACATGAGCAAACCTGAAATTTTACTTTCGTGTGTCTATGGTTACAAAAATTATTCTAAAAACAAAAACCAATGGTTTTATATTCAATCCCTAAGTGAAAATGTGTCTCAACCTTGGATTTTAATTGGTGATTTGAACTTTCATTTAGATTCTAAACATTATTAAGCTATGTGGCCTAGATGATTTAGGATATGTTGGTAGGGATTTTACTAGGTTTAGAAATAATATGAGAACTGGTGAAAGAAAATCTAGGATATATATGGCTCTTGGTAAGGGACTGGAGATTGCATTTCACCAATTCTAAACTCTATCACCTGAGTCAGCTTGGAAGTGATCATTGCTCTATTCTCCTTGTGTCTAATGCTAATCAAGATAAACTTAGAATTCCTTTCAAATTCTTTTTTACTTGGTTAAATGATGACACTTGTGCTCTTGAGATTGCTAAGGCATGAAATTCTTCTATTAATGGTTCTCCTGGTTTTCAAATGGTGCAAATGCAAAAACTTACTAGACAAGCTCTTTCTAGATGGAATAAAAAATATTTTAGTGATATTAATCAAAAAGTTGATTCTTTGCAAAATCAACTTGAGAGCCTGCAATGTCAAGTTATCACTTTAAATGTTGATAGACAGATTAATATTGTTACTTCTGATTTGAACAAATGGCATAAAACAAGAAATGACTTCTTCCAGCAAAAATTAAGAGATAGTTTCATTAAAGAGATGGACAACAATATCAAGTATTTCCATACAAAAAAAAAAAAAGTCTAGAAATAACACTGATTCTCTTCAAGATTCTGAAGGTAATTGGATAAGTTCAAGGGAAGAGATAGCTTCTCATTTTACCTCTCACTTTGAAAGTATAAGTACTTCTATTACTCCCATTATGGATGGAGTTTTTTTTCTGGTCATTCCAACCATCACTACAACTAAGGACAATATTGTTCTTACTAGAGTTCTTTGTATGCAAGAAGTTTATAATTACCTTAGAAGTATGGAGAATTGGAGTGCTCCAGGTCCAGAAGGGTTTCAAGCAGGCTTTTTACAAGATTCAATAGGACATAGTTGGCCAGGATGTTTTCAATATGGTGCAAAAATTCTTTCAAACTAAGCATATTCTCAAAGAAATTAACAAAACATTCATTGCTTTGATTCCTAAAAAGAAAAAGGCAATCACTGCAGCTGACTATGCAACACCTCCTACAAAATAATATCCAAGATAATATTAGCTAGATTGAAGCCAGTAATGAAGAATATTCTCCTTATCAAGCTTCTTATGTTTTTGGGAGACTCATTAGTGATAACACAATTATTTCTCAAGAATGTACTCACTCAATGAAGAAGAAAAGAGGATCTCAGGGTTGGATGACATTTAAGCTGGACATGTCAAAATCATTTGACAGGTTAGAGTGGAATTTCCTTATTAAAGTTCTTCAATACTTTGGCTTCAGTGATAATTTCTGTGAATTAATCTATCAATTCATCAACACTACTTCTCTTGCAGTTATGCTTAATCGCTCACCATGCTCTGAATTTCATCCACTAGAGGTATTAGGCAGGGTGAACCTTTTTCACCTTACCTATTTATACTTTCCATGGCATTTCTTTCTAGACATCTTTCTCATTCTATGCACAACAAATCAATTGTTGGTTTTAAAGTGGTTGCTACTTCACCAGCCATTAATCATCTCCTTTTTACAGATGATTGCTTGATTTTCACACAATAAAACCTCTCCTCAGTCAATAATCTTCTCAGTCTTCTTAAGGATTTCAGACAGGTCTCTGGGAAAGTGATAAATTTTGATAAGTCTTCAGTTTACTTTAGCAAACATACCAAACCCGAAGTTGCTTCCACTGTCACTTACATTCTTGGTGTCAGAACCATGAATGCAAAAGAAAGATATTTGGGATACCCTATCATTCTAGGACATGCAAAACAAGAAGCTTTTAAAACTATTAAAGAAAGTTTTGAGCAAAGACTGTCAACTTGGTCAAGACAGACTCTTACTCAAGCTGACAGATCAACTATGGTGAAACATGTGTTAAATGTTGTTCATATCTATCAAATATGCACTTTTCTTCTACCCAAGAATCTCACTAACCATTTCCCTTCTATTTAGAGAAGGTTCTTCTGGGGATACAGCTCTAATAGAGGTTTTAATATGCTTTCTTGGCATAAGTTATGTAGATCTAAGTCTCAAAGAGGATTGGCCTTTAGGGATTTAGAAAAGATGAACCTTTCTTTACTAGCTAAGATGGCCTGGATATTATGCACAGAAACTTCCCAACTTTGGGTTAGGACTTTTAATTCTAAGTACTTCAAAAATGGTAACTTACTTCATTTTTCAGACATTGATACTAGTTCCAATATCTCTTGGGTGTGTAACGGGGTCCAAAATGGAAGCAAGATTATTAAGGAGAATAACTTCATGGAAGTAAATGATGGCAAGAGAACTAAGATATGGAAAGACAAATGGGTTTCTGGTATTCATCATGTTCTCATTCCTTACAATCAAGCTTATAGGAATTATGATTATGATTTTGAGCTCCTTCTGCCAGATTCTAATTGTTGGAATGTCTCTTTAGTCAATCAACTCTTTGATCCAGAAACAACTGCTAAAATTTCAGATATGTATCTGGACATATCTAAAGAATATATTCTAATTTGGATGCTATTTAAATATGGAAAATTTATAGTGAAATGTGCTTATAATCTTCTTGCTAACACCATTGATCATGTTCAAGATTCTAGTGAAGTTGTTGATTCTCAAATTTGGAAAACTCTATGGAACAAAAAGGTACCTCATAGGATGAAGATGTTTGTTTGGAAGTGCATCGGAAATATAGTGCCAGTTAAATCCAAACTTGCTTCTTTCAATACTTCAGTTGACACTCAATGTGGTTGATGTAGCTGTCCTGTGGAAATTCTTGAGCATATCATTTTTGAATGCAGGCATGCTAGATAGTATGGAGGAAAATTAATGTCAATATTGATGCTGTTAAGAATAATGCATTTCTGTATCTCAATGGGTGATAAGTTGGTTTTCTAAAGTTCAAGTTTCATCTGCTATAAAAGACATATATGTTTATAGATTAATGGTGGGCTCGTGGATAATATTGTAAGATAGATGTAAATCTATCTTTCAAGGGAAACCTCTAAACCCTACTAATTTATCTCTTAGAATTAACTTTTATCTGTCACAATATTTATTGCCGGAACATCATAACACATTGAATATGTTTGAAACAGCTACTGAACCTTATATCATCTCTTACTGGAAACTACCATCTTTTGATACTATTAAGATTAATGTAGATGCTTCTTTCTGCCATGTTACTAACAATTTTGGTACTGGTTTGGTTATTCCTAATCATGCAGGTCATTATGGTGGAATCAAAAGATCTTTTTATAAAAGCAGTATGAGTCCAGAAGAGCTGGAGTGCAAGGCTATAAGAGAGCTCTAATATGGGCACTTGACATGCAGCTAAAGAGAATAGAAATTGAAGCAGATGATGAACTTTTTTTTATAAAGTCCATCACTAGGAAGAGTTTCTAGTTCATTGGGATCTGATAAACATTATTAAGGAAATAAAGTATTTAAGTAGCTTGTTTTACACTTGTTGTTTTTCTTTTACCAGTAGAGACAATAACCAGGTTGCGGATGCTATATCCAAACTGGTTAGAAAAGATAAATTTAACTTAGAGAGTTTTAGTAATTACTCTCAAACTATTTGTAGTCTGTTGGCTAGAGATCATAATTTCTCTACTCGGGTTTAATTAATAAAATTTTCTGTTTATCAAAAAAAAAAAAGAGGTGCATAGGACTTGGCTTTAGAGTATCAGCATGGAATTGACGATCCCGTTCCGTCCAGAATGTTTTTAAGTAGAAAAAATTCTTTACATGAGTGCATAAATGATAATAAAAAAAACGATTGCGATACTTCTGCTTAAAATAATATTACAAGGGGATATTGCTCAGTTGAAGAAACAATGCATTTAGATGGTTTAAAAGATGTGAAATTTCTCGTTGTGGAGGTCGAACGAAATCATATCATGAGATCCTACGATTGTTCCCCAATAGAGAACACCACTACAAGAGATGGCTGCTTTGTAATCATCACCCTGTAGTATAACAAGAGGGTTAGGAATTTTAATTTTTCTCATAACTGGTCCCCAGAGTAAACATGTTAAGTGCTTAATTTACATGTTTTTCGTATCGATTGTATTTTTTTTTAGTTATAATTCTTGCAAATTACTTGGTATTGCTCTTGTTTTCTATTTTATTTGTTTCTTTAGGTAAATCATCCGAAAATCAATGAAAATGGTGTTGAAAAGAGCTAAGAAGAGAAAATGATTCATTCCGGAGTGAAAATAAGAAGTTAGAGCTGAAAAGTACACTTTTGGAGTGCAACTCCAGAAGCACCTACGGCTAGAAAAGTCTCAAAACCTAACCGTAGAACAAAACGGGAAATATGAACGAAATCCAGAAGCACCTACAACTAGGAAGTGTTAAAAAGCTAGCCGTAAAACTGGGAGTTTGACATGATTTCTGTCAGATTTACGAATGGAAAATCATAAGTGTCAAGTCAAGATTTACGACAAGAAAATCATAAGTGATGAAAATAGGGATTCCAGAATCGCGTATGGCTAGGAAATCACTCTTAAGCTAGCCGTAAAAATAATAAAGATATATGAAGAATCAGACACCACTATCTTGAAAAAAGATATAATAGAGGACGACGATACGAAACCCAACACAAAAAGAATATATGAAAAAATTATGACAAAAATGGTGAAAGAAAGAAAAACTCATACTCACCTACGACTAGGAAATGGGCTCGACCTAGACGTAGGTGACCAATAAAAATCACCCCAAAGCTTGATTTTACCCACGACTAGGTCATGGGAGAATCCCCAGTCGCAGGTAATATGTTTGGTGTGAATTTGGACTTCTAAAACGCGAAAAACCCGGTCCCGGAAGGATTCTAAGCCCTAGATCTTGAGAGTACTATATAAGGAGACCTCTAAGACATTAAGAAGACATCTATAATATTATTTTGTAGTCCTTGAAGAGGAATATCATTCACAAGGAGAAAAATATATGGTCTCAGAACGGTTCTATTGTCGTAACGATTTATGTTCAATTTTCTCATATGTAAAACATGTTACTAGATCCATGAGTAGCTAAGTACCTAATTGATTAAGGATGAATTATAAATTCTAAACATGATCTGATTTAGTAAATGAATGTATTTTTAGTTATTCACATAATTATCGTTTGTCTTCACCAATATAAATATAATTAGAAAACGTGAGACCTTGCAAAGGGATTATGTGGAACAATCACGTGTAAAGACAACACTAGTAAGAAGACCGAGCTTATGCGTTTGATGATAGTGTCAACCTAATTCACAAAACCTAAATCATTCGATTAAGTTACACCTTGAGAGCTTATTCTTGGTGTCTTAGACAAATAAAATCTGGTAGCCGTGCGCTTCCGTATCCAATGATGTTAGGAATTTATGGGATAACAAAGTTCATTGTTATTCTACAGTTGGTGATAATTTATGATTAATGAAAAATAGATGAGTATACTAACTTGATGAATGTTTAGTAATGAAGAAAGATTCCTCGATCAACTCTCTCTCAATTGCTTACAACTTCACTTTCAATTGCTTTCTTATTTACTTTGCTTTATAAAAAAAAAACCTCTTGTGACAATTTTGACAACTAAAACTCCTTGCTCTTTGTGAAAAAGAATTTGACTTCCATTATATTACTTGTTTATTAAGTGGAAATAAGATCACTAATTTGTTGATGACGCGTGTCGTAAGTGCAACAAATTAATTAAGATATTTCCCACTAATTAACTAGTAATATAGCGGTAGTAAGGATCGTTCCCACAAAGAGCTATGTAATTGATATGTTATTTAAATTAGCAAAACTATAATTAAAAAAATACTAAGGGGGATTGGTTGTTTAAAGAAATTAAAAATATAATAATAAGAATAAAGAGATGATTAGGGAGTCCTTCGCCGTTACCAAACATTAACCCAAATAGTATACTTATCTATCTTTTGTCAGAATCTTTCATCACCAACCGTAGAATAACAATAAGATCTGTTATCCCCAAAAATCCTTGTGTCACTGGATACGAAATCGCTCAACTACCAGATTATATCTATCTGAGCCACCGAGAATAAGCTCTCAAGGTATAATTAACCCAATAAAATGCATTAGGTTTTATGAATTTAGGTTGATCTTAGCATCAAACACATAAGATCGGTCTGCTTATTAGTGTTGTCTTCACACGTAGTTGCTCCACATAATCCCTCTGCAAAATATCACGTTCTCTACTTGTATAAAAGGTATTCGACTATTACACGTATCTCACAACTTTCTACTAGCACTAGATTAATTTAATGTGCTCTCCAAACAATCTAAGAATCACTCATAAACCTTCAATATAGTAAAGACAAGTGACAATGATTAAAACTTCAAATTAACTTGTATTACTTATAAAACTTTAAGTCTAGAACTTTGAATTCATCCTTAATCAATAAAATATTAACTACTCATATATTACAAAGAAGATTAAGAAGAATGGTTTTCCTCTAAAGGGGTAAACCTTAGAATTTAGATGTGGATTATAGTATAAGAGATAGGAGGTTATAGAGATCTCTTACTTGATCCTTAGATATCTTTTTTTATAGCATTCAATGCTTGGCCATCAGGTTTCCTCTTTCTAGGATTTAAAATCCTTCTGGGACCGTGTTTCCTTGAGTTAGAAGTCAATTTCGCGTCCAACTAAATCCTAGAGAAGTGTCAGGTTTGGGTGACTTGATCTGATAACTTTTTAGCCGAACATTTATCTGTAAACTTTGCTGAAAAACGTGATTTTTAGCCTCCAGGTTCGAATGACTCGTGGTGAACAGTTATCAGTCAAACTTCACTATGCACATTCAAGTCTTTCAAGCTCGTTTTGCCCATAAATTAGTCCGATGTCGGGATGACCTCATTTTTTTGCGTTGGTTTCATATTTAGATTCTCTAAAAGATGATGATAAGACCTCATGGATTTAAAGAATTAGAATTTGATCTTGGATCCTGCTTCAGCTGAAGTGCTTCACTTCCTTGCTCATTCCCGCACTTTGTAGCTAATTTCTGGATGATTCACCTAATAAAGATATAAAATACAAAACAAGCATAAAACAAGGTAATATGAAATAATTGTAGATTAATATAAATATGAATTTGACATTAAAATCATATGAAATATGCACTTATCAGTTGCACCTACGACACACATCAAAACACCATGATGCATTTAAATAGATCAATAACACTAATGTTGAAAATAATGACACAATTATATTCCTTTCTAAATGAATCAAATCCAAATCCATGAAACTTAACATATCTATTTGAACAATTAGAGTGAAGATGGAGAATGAGCAAATTAGTGTTTGGACGGTAGATTTTGGTATGGTTTAGTATTTAGACCATAAATTTGTTCAATTTTCAGTTCGGATTGTTCACCCGTTAGTCAACCATGTACTATGGTCAAACAATCAGTACCGTTAGTCATTTAGGTTTAATTCTCCCCACCTTTTCATATCTCTCTTCCGCTCTTTGTTTATCTCCTTTTCTCGGATTGAACCATAGTAGAACAACGATACTTTCCCTCATTTTTAATTCAAAATTTATTGGGTCCCAAATTTTGATATATCTTAGTGTTTGGATCTAACTGTTTGGGTCGCTTAACCATGAAATTAATTGGTCAACCAATTAATTAAGTCAAACCGTTACACAAGGTTAAACGACTGTTAGTTAATTTACGTTGCATAGTTTAAGCATTGTACTTGGAATCTGGATTCGTCTATGTTGCAAGTTTAGTAACGTGGGTGATGAATTGTGGAAAGTGGACAAGAATAAAACATGAACTTTGGGTGGAAACATGTTTGTGAATATAGCTTCTCATTAGCTGAATATAACTTGCGTTGTCCCAGTCAACAGACAAATTTGTGATTTCCAGCTTCCAATTTGTTACTGAAATTCTTATGTTGATAATCATGTTCAACCATGTTTTTGGTGGAATTCTTAGAATTTTGTTACTATAATTCATGCCAGGCCCCATTTCTTAAGTTGAACTCAGAGAAATCACATGAAGTTGTAAAATAGTGAGTGTGCTGTAATCACAATATTAGTGTACGCACTGAAATATTTGTTGGAAAAGACTGCTGGAAGCATTATGGAAAGTACTTTACTATTATTGCTTTCTTCTGAACTTAACCTTGTGTAATGAGTAACTGTGATGTGTGGTTCTTGTAGATGTAATTGATGATGTTGCAAGACAGTTTTCCTAGTTTAATCACTTCCATATTTTTTGCTTAGACATTTATAGAAGAACATGAAGAAGAAGTTCTTTGGGACTCACCTGGGTATCAAATGCTTTTACTTAGAAACTAATGAAGGAAAACCACACCTCTTTTTCTTGTATACAGATTCCCTCTTTTCCTTTGCTTCTTTGTAATGAGTTCATATTGTATTTTTAGGGTTTCAAATATGCAGGTATGAAGAACAAGAATACAACAAATCTAGTTGTTTTATACTCTATATTTGGGTTTGTAACGATCAAAATTTTGATCCATTTTCAGGCGATCTGATTGTAATGGTTAGAGTTTTCAGCCGTTAGATTTAAGTGAGTGGCACATGATTTATCTTAGTTGCATGTGTGGGAAACATTTAAATAAGTGGTAAACTTCGTAATTATCTCAACTAACTGAAGTTAACTTTGGGTAACAACAACTTAACTTCTTAACGTGGTTGACCAGTTAACTTCACGGTTAAGTAATCCGAATATTAAACCCAAACACTAAGATATAGTAAAACTTAAAGCCCAAACATAAAATAACTCTTAATTCAAATATTGAGTTTGTTTGAATGTTACTTTACTAAGTATGAATCGAAGAATTTGTGTAGACGTACAACAGTTTGGGTAATTACCTTAACCAAAACGTATGGACATAACTAAGTGGAAACTTTTTAATTATATTAACTAACTGAACTTAACTTAACTATAAGTAACAGTTTGACCAAAATGATAAGTTGACTATTTTGACTAACGGGTCAACGACCCAAATATCAAATTGGACTAATTTAGGATCCAAATGTAAAGAGGTACTAAAATCTATGATCCAAACACTAAATTTGATTAATTTACGACCCAAACATAAAGAGGTACCAAAATCTACGACCAAAATACTAGTTTTCTCATAGAGAATACTTCAAACATACTTAAGCAGTAGATATCATAAATACCAGGATGTTTAATCATCTTGATAGACAAACTAAACTATCACAATAGCTCATTACTTCCTTTTTATTATTTCTAAGGGTTGTTAAAAATTCATGAACAATTCTTCCATGACTAGCCTCATCCTCGGCATTAGGAAGCTTATGCTTTTGATTATCTTGGAAATATAACATATGATTCAAAAAAATTGAATCTTTCGGATTGACATTGAATACATAAAAAATTAAATTAGGGTTTTTCAGAGATCGAAGAAAGTAACCAAACAATTTTTTTTGGATGTTTATAAATTGAGTTGTACCAGTATTTACTTAGGCTACCAAATCTTATTAATGAATTAACTTGAACTCTTGATTATATCCAAACCCATTTCGGGAGGAGAATTAGGTTTACCTTATTGTTCGATACCATTACTAGTAATCTCCATTCTCTTATGTCTCTTCCACTCATTTTCTTCGAACTCTTCGACACTTCTAATGCATTTTTCCATTATCTCTTCTTCCTACATTTATAGGTTTTTCGACTTTCTATTTTTCTGATCTATGCTAAATTACTGAAATTAGCCACTGTATTGAAACAGAGATATCCAGTTTGCAACTATGTTCTGGTTTTCAATAAACTTAGTATAACTCAGTATGGGTGATTTTGACTTTTTGGTGACCAATAACATGTTTTGTTGCATATGACTCAGTATGTGGACCTGACTCGGTCTGAGTCAGATATGAAATCGTTAGTTTTTTGACACCTCTGACTACTATATGACTCGTGATCCACCTATGACTCAGACCAATTTGAGTGAAGCTATCATCTCTCGTGTGCTATATGCACTCCTATAAAATAAATTTCAAGTTCATAACTAATTTATCGACTGGTGTTACAATGAACCTTAAATATAGATTTTTGTTAAAGGGGGAGAAATATATGGTCCGAGGAGAGTGAAAATTGTTGTAAAGGGAAGAACACCAGTTTTGAATAGGGAGAAACACAACACGATGCCTTTTTCACAAACTTCAACAGTGCTTGGTTAGTCTGCAGGTGCTCCGACCGCCCTTCAAGGGAGAACTGTTTTATCTTTATACTGCTTTCACAAATCTGGCCATATGAGCGGTATTGGCCTAGGACATAGGAAATGATAATCAATTACCCATTTATTACGTCATCCAAGTCTTGAAGGATACCAAGTTGCGTTACCAAAGGTCGAGCAAGCATGTTTGGCTCTAATATATGAGGCACAAAAGCTTATATCATATCTATTAGTGCATGAAACCACCATCGCTGCAATAACTAATCTCATCGCATATCTAGCGATGAAACCTGTCCTAACATGGAGACAACTAGATGGCTCTTGCAGTTATCCGAATTTGAACTAAGATATAAAAAGCCTAAAGGTGTCCGCGTCCAGGAAACGCCGATCTTTTAGCATCTTTACCAGGAGAAGACGACACGCCTACTCATGACGATGTGCCAGGAGAAGTAGTGGAAGAAAAATAAGAGAAACTATGGACGATGTCCTTTGAAGGGTCATCATATGAGAAATTTGGGGGAGCCGACATTGTGTTTGAGGCACCAACATGGGAACTCTTATCCTACGCCTTCAAGATGGATTTCCATTATAACAACAACGTTGCCGAATACGAAACATTGATATTAGGATCAAGGATGGCCAAGGAACTCGACCTCGGAGGCTTGGAAATCATAGGAGTCTCTAAGCTAGTTGCTAGTCAAATGAATATGGAATTCCAGGTGAAGGAAGCGTACTTAGCACCATATCCGCGGAGGCGCAGAGTCTTATGGCTGTATTTGGTTCGATCGCAATAAAACACACGGAAAGAAGTTCCAACAAACACGCGGATGCATTAGCCACACTCGCAGCGAAGATTTAATTAAACAATAAAGAAGAGGGAATCGTCATGATAAAACGAAGAGACCTGCCGAGCACATGGAAAGAGGACATGGATTTTGAGGACGCAGATGACTGGCAAAAGATATACTTTGAGGACCTAGCGAAGGTCGATGGGGAGCACGTAATCCCGATAAAGGTGTTAAAGTAATTCTTAACGATTCGAGGTTCCCTTTAACATAGAGCACCCAGAGGATCATTGGCACGCTGCCTAAGCAAGAAAGAAGCGGAGGAAATGTTACAAAGGATGCACGAGGAGTAATACGGACAAACTGGGAGCATCCGATTGTATCGACGTCTACAAAGACTAGGGGTATACTAGCCAAGCATGGCGGCCCAGACAGCAACCGTGCATGATAATTGCAGGGATTTCCAAGCTCCACCATAACCAGCGGAGGTATGTATATCGGAAGAAGAAGACTGGAGACAACCATATGTAGACTACATCCAACACAGAAATCTCCCTAAGTGGAAATAGGCGGCGCTTAAAATACAGAAGAAATCGAGTAGATTTTTCATGAACGAAGGGATTTTGTACATAAGAAGCTATGGAAATGCAATCATGAGGTGTCTATCGAAAGAATAAGCAATAGTGGTCATGACCAAGTCACACGACGCGGAGCACCAAGGGATGCGCAAGCTATTCTTGCAAATTTACAAAGGAGGTTTATAATGACTGACCTTGGAATACGACACGGTGATGCTGATGTAATTTTATATAGTGGTAAAAAGAGGTTCGATTCTCGAACTTCTGAAGGTAATGATTTTAGAAAATAATGATTTAAACTAATTCTAGAAAATTCCAGGAGTAAGAAAAAGACTAAATAACCTAAATATGATTTTTAAACAATTTTAAACGTACCAGGAATCAGGAATCAGGTAAATCTAACAACCTATGTGATTAATCAGATAATTCTTTTTAAATTAATTAAAGCACAAATAATTGCCAAAGTTGGTTTTGTTATGCTAACAAACAGAGGTAAATCACAAGCATGGACTATCAAAATTAATTAACTAAGCATAATCCATCAAGCAAAAGCACAATTGTTGAAAGAAAACCGTTTTTACTATTCAAAACTATGCAATTCTAATAATAAAAGAATTATAAATAATTATTAGAAAATAATTAAATCACATAAAATTGAGAAAATTACCTTATCCATCATCCCAGTAATTAGACTTAGCCCATGGTGAAGAAAACTTGCTCAAAAGTTGATTTCATTGCTCAAAATATTGATTACAAGGTTGAATAACGCTGTAACAGCTGATTTGATACGCTTATATGCGTTACAGGAGAGGGTTCAGCTGTTACAGAAGAGTTTAAGCAACAAAGGGTTTGAAGCAATAGACAACAGAAAAATTCAAATCAGCAACACTTATAAATGTTACTGAGTCTTCTTCTCCGGCAGTGATGGATGAAGAACAGCCGGCCGGTGCAGTAGCAGTGACCGGACGGTGACAGAATAGTTGCCGGAATTCTCTATTTTCTTCTCTAGGCTTTTTTAGTCGATTCTCTTGGCTTCTCTTGGTATTTATAGATATTAGAAACCCTAGAGAGAGTTCTAAACCTAATAGAACTCTCTAGAATAGCCCACAAATCCCAATCCGAATCGAAACCCAATTCCGGCCATATACATGATTTTTCAACTGATTTCACAGGATTTTTTTGCTGTTTCTCGATTGTTCTAACTTGTGTGGGATATCTACTAATATTTGGAACAATCTGGAAGCGAAAGAACACGTTGATTTTACGTTGACAGTGGACACAGTTGAGCCCGATGAGTTAACCCGGTGACTCGGCCCGATCCAGCTCGTTGGGTTGACTCGCCTGGTTGACCCGCTGGGTTGACCCGATCCAGGGGTGCCCCAATCCAAAGTGTGGGTGCTTTGATCCATTTTCCCGGGTGCCTTGAACACTTTTTGAGCCAATTTTTCCACAAATCTTTATTCTTCTAATGTACCTACAAAAGCATAAAAACACGTAATAGACACAAAATCGAATACTAACTCACTAGAAATTAAGGTGCAATTTAGACACTAAAATGTGTCTATCAAATACCCCCAAACTTACTATTTTGCTAGTCCTCGAGCAAACTACTCTAAAAATAAAGTAAAAATCCTAACTCACTTTCGCAGGAATCGCGACTACATTTAGCATATGCAGTAAGCCGTTAAACCCCTAGGTGTCCCTAGTGGACGAGTTTTGTCTCGTCAGGGTTTACAAGAGGTATACCCACAAAACCTGGATCTAGATCTTAGCAACACGTGAACGATTAAGGATAGACACTAAACAAGCTAGTTAGTTGGCTACTCAGATATTCGGCTATAAGGACCATTACCCTTTATGGATCCGATCACTGTACACGAGTGTTTAACTCAAGCATATTAAAATTCATATATATGACAACAGAGTTCTACTCAGACAGTTATCTATCCACACATCACATGAAAAGACTTAGAAGATGAAAGTAGACTGTAGAAGGTCGCAAATGTTGACTGAGGCGCACGGTGTTTCCCATATCTGTCTGAAGGTCAGTACCGAGATGAAACCTAGTGTGTCGAGATACTCCCCATTTTCAACAGTTACTACTAACTAAAATATTTACAAGTTCCCATGGATCCTGCGTTCCACGCTTGCTTAGGCGACGGAGACAGGGAGAACTTTAAAATACCAAATACTTTTTTTTTTCTCATTTTTTTTTTTTTTTTTTTTTTTTTTTTGACACCTAATACATGTGTGTTCCCATGGATCCTGCATTCCACGCTTGCTTAGGCGACGGAGACAAGGGGACCACACACATAATTCTAAAACACTACCGTATTATTCATGTGGGGCATGATCTCAACACACTAAACGTCATTCCAGTGCTAATTAACATGTCGATGCTAGGACCCACCAATACTCTCAGAGAAACACAAAATTGCAAATAATAAAACAGAACGTGATATGGTGGTGACAACTATCATGTTATTTCTAATACCTGAACTCTGTCTCCTTTATGAATAGACCATCTAGCTGGGCACACCAATCCTTATAGCGAAATGGCTAAGTTTCTATCTACCTAGAGTGGTTAGTGTCACCCTGAATTGTTCACATGCTTCTAAATTCCAAATCTTATTAATCTTAAAAAGTTTCCCAATACCCCCAAACTTAAATTAAACAGTGTCCTCAATGTTTCTAAACACTGCACGAAAAGGAATTAGGGAAAGATATTACCGTGTCGCATGAGCATAAGTTACCTCCTTAAATCATATAGCAATAATCGGAACAACTGTGGATCATCTGAATCAAATAGTGTTATCCACAATAAAAGAAAACAACAGCAAGTTACAAAGATAAACAATCTGAACACACTTTGATCCCTATCTAGGTAAACCACATCGACCAGAGGATGGGTTTTTGGCAACTGAACTTTTTTCTGAACAGGAGGATAATTGGATCTAGCTCGAAGATGATCTTGTTCAATGGCAGACGTGCATATGTCAGGTCCCAAGATAGGGACCTTCATAAGAGTTAATGGTATAGCACATGGAGAATGATAGTCACCCCCAAACTTAGAGTTTTCAGTGTCTCTAGATAGACTAATAAAAATTTCCCTCATTTCCGGATCGTCAGATTCTCGAAAATAGTCAATTGCTTCTTCTAAATTACAATCTGGTGGTGCAGTACATAACAAAGTGCTCACTTCATTAATAATACTATCATTATCGCCATCAATTCTATAGTTGGCTAGGCATTTCTCTAATGGATCGTCTAATGGGTCGAGCCTACGCTGCATCTCCCTAGACTGTTTGGATTCTTCTGCTGAATGTATCTGGTGCATACAAACTGTTGGGCTAATTCCCTTAATATCTGCTATGGTTCCTCCTAAGGCTTTCTGATTGTCCTGAAGCACGGTTAGTAGCCTATTCTCTTGGTCACTATCCAAATCTGGAGTTACAATCACAGGTAAGGTCTCTGATGGGCCTAACTCATCAAACTCTAATCCAAAGTGGGCTAGACATTTTGCTAACGGGTCTTCTATCAAAGTGTTTGGTAATGACTCCTGAACTGGGGTCTCTACCATGTTGACGGTTTCTAAGGTGGGGTCATCAAGCTCAGGTGGTTGATTACTAATGTTGAAGATATTCATCTCAATAGTCATGTTACCAAAAGACAAGTTCATAACACCGTTACGACAGTTAATGATCGCATTAGATGTTGCTAAGAACGGGCGACCTAGTATAACCGGTATATGATTCTCTAGATCAGGCACAGGTCTGGTATCAAGCACAACAAAGTCCACTGGATAAATAAATTTATCCACTTCAATCAAAACATCCTCTATGACACCACGAGGAATTTTCACAGACCTATCAGCTAACTGCAAAGTCATCTGAGTCGGTTTCAACTCGCCTAGTCCTAGCTGAAGGTACACATGGTACGGCAGTAAGTTCACACTGGCTCCTAAATCGAGTAAGGCTCTTTCTACCCGGTAGTTTCCTATTGTGCAAGCTATGGTTGGGGAACCTGGGTCTTTGTACTTAAGGGCCGTACTACTCTGTATAATTGAACTTACATGACTAGCTAGAAAAGCTTTTTTATGTACGCTAAGTTTTCTCTTTCGCGTACACATGTCCTTAAGAAACTTGGAGTAAGCAGGAATCTGCCTAATTGCATCTAATAATGGAAGGTTGATAGTGACTTTCTTAAACACTTCCATTATTTCATTAAAATTGGATTCCCTCCTAGTAGGTGCTAACAACCTTGGGTATGGGGCTCTAGGCATGAAATCGGTTCTCTGAGGGTTTGCCTCAGGCTCTTCAGAGGCTTTATCAGTCTCTTCAACTATTGGGTCAGGGTGAACTACAGTTTGTTCAATATCAGGCCTAGTTACCTTGTTATCCACTACCTTACCATTCCTAAGGGTACTAATTGCATTCACATGACTGGATGATTTCTCACCAGTCAATATTCCATTGGATCCTCTAGGATTTGGTTCGGGTTGACTAGGGAACCTACCAAGTTCTCGCTCTCTCAGAGCCACAGCAATGTCATTGACTTGGGTTTGTAAACTAGAGATAACTTTTTCTAAGGTATGGAATCTCTGCTCATTCTTTTCGTCATTGCTGGGATGAGTTGGACCAGCCGAATTCTTATAACTGAAGCCTGGAGGACCTTTAGCATTACTAAACTGACCTTGATCCTGGCCTTTCGACCAGGAAAGGTTTGGGTGGTTTCTCCAGCCAGGGTTATAAGATTCCGAATATGGGTCGAACTTTCTCTGGTTATCAAATCTAGTGTTATTATAAAGAGCAAAAGCCTGCTCTTCGAATTGGTTGGGTTCTGAACTACTAGCTTGATTCAGTTCGACCAGTTCTAGCCTTCTAGATAAGGCTTCTATTTGGGCCTTTGAATCGAAAGATCCTTCTACCCTATTAACATTTCCTCTTCCTAGAAGAATTGTTCTTTTTGGCTCTCTACTACTCTCCCACAGCTGGGTCTTCTCGGCGATGTCTCTCAGAAGTTTCATCGCCTCAGCAGGAGTCTTACTGTCGAACCCTCCGGTTGACAAAGACTCGACCAAGGTTATAGATGCATAATCTAAACCGTCATAGAGGATTTGAACTAGCCTTAATTCCTCTATACCGTGGTCTGGGTATTGGGATAATAAGTCATTGAACCTATCTACATACACATACAGAGACTCTCCCTCTAGCTGGGAAAACGTGCATATTTTCTGCCTAACATACAAAATTTTGTTCCTAGGGAAGAACTTCTGAATAAAAGCTGAAGTAAGTTGGGCATAGGTTTCAATTGATTGAGGAGCCAAGCTATACAGCCACGACTTGGCTTTATCTCTTAGTGAAAAGGGAAATAGTCTAAGTTTAATAGACTCGTCATTCAAGTCTCTAATTCTGATCGTGCTACATATTTCCTCGAATTCCCTGACATGAAAATAGGGATTTTCATTTTCTTTTCCTAAGAATAATGGGAGCATCTGGATAATTCTTGGTTTCAATTCGTAGCTCGCTTCAGTAGCGGCTAACTTGATGCAAGATGGACGTGAGGTCCGGGTTGGATTCAACAAATCCTTCAGAGACGTCATTGCTGACACAGTCTCGGGAGTGCCTAGTTCACTCTCAGTTGGATTCTCAAGGTCAAGGTGAACTACAAGTCTTCCACTGATTAACCTACCTTGAGGGTCTCTATTCCAAGTTCGCCTTAATGGCGTTCTTGGCATGCAAAAATTAAACCCTAACAAGAAATTTATCAAACACAATCGTGCCCTGACTCAACCAAATCAAACCTAAATCTAGCAAACAACAAGCATGATGGTTCCACTTAGATTGTTTCTAGACCAGCTTCTATTCTTTCAGAAGGCAACTGGTTACAATTTTAGCGAATCTCTCGGAGCAATCCGAGTTAAATCAAGTTGAAGAGAAACAGGAGAAGCTCAATGGAGCTTTGATACCCCTGTCTCTTTGGCAACGCTTCCCTGGGTTACAGGGCGGCTCTAATCAACTTTAATCTAATCTTCCTGCTTTTTGAGTTAGGCTAATAAGGTAACCAATACAGTCCTTCCAACCGATTTTCCTATAAGCTCGTTACCTTATCGGTCTCTTTCTAGTCAAGATTTTAAGCTTAGGTTCGTGTAGGTTTCGTTTTCCTAAGGCGGGCAAGAAGGAGACGGTGATGAAATCCGAAACCTTATCTTGTATGGCCAGGCCTTGCCCTTTACTATGCAGAAATTAAGTTCCGTATTCAGTCCTCAGCATATATGCATACAAAGGCGTCCAGAAAACCCACTGACAGGAGATTCGTGGGTTGGTCGAAATTTACCTCCCGTTCTAGACGGGCGACAAACCGTTGAAGTCGACTCGGGCCACTAATATCCTTTTTAATAGTGTGCGAACCCGAGGGGCCGAGACAATATCGTAATTGTCGTCCGTCCCTGCACATAGTTTGATATTTAAAATTACCCTTCCGTAGGGTTTAAAAATAAAATGTCCAAAATGTCTGAAAAATAAAATGTCCAAAAGTGTCCAAAAATAAAATAAAAATTACAGAATTAATAAAAACCCTAATACAATTTTCTAAACTAATTAAAACTAATTAAAACTAATTAAAACTAATTAAAATAAACTAAAAATCTAATTTTAAAAAAATAAAATCTTCGATCTTCTTTTTCGTTCTTTAAGCTTTTCCCTTTTTTAATTCCAAGTCTTTAGCTTTAATTCCAAAACTTGGGCGTAATCTCTTTTCGATCCCAAAATCGAACCTGTAGTAAAAAGGAAAAATACCAAAAGAAACGTAAAATAGAACAAAGTAAAATAATAAAATTAAAAATAAAAACCTAAAAATAAATCTAAAACCCTAAACCTAAAAACAAGTCCCCGGCAGCGGCGCCAAAAATTGATGTAATTTTATATAGTGGTAAAAAGAGGTTCGATTCTCGAACTTGTGAAGGTAATGATTTTAGAAAATAATGATTTAAACTAATTCTAGAAAATTCCAGGAGTAAGAAAAAGACTAAATAACCTAAATATGATTTTTAAATAATTTTAAACGTACCAGGAATCAGGAATCAGGTAAATCTAACAACCTATGTGATTAATCAGATAATTCTTTTTAAATTAATTAAAGCACAAATAATTGCCAAAGTTGGTTTTGTTATGCTAACAAACAGAGGTAAATCACAAGCATGGACTATCAAAATTAATTAACTAAGCATAATCCATCAAGCAAAAGCACAACTGTTGAAAGAAAACCGTTTTTACTATTCAAAACTATACAATTCTAATAATAAAAGAATTATAAATAATTATTAGAAAATAATTAAATCACATAAAATTGATAAAATTACCTTATCCATCATCCCAGTAATTAGACTTAGCCCATGGTGAAGAAAACTTGCTCAAAAGTTGATTTCATTGCTCAAAATATTGATTACAAGGTTGAATAACGCTGTAACAGCTGATTTGATACGCTTATATGCGTTACAGGAGAGGGTTCAGCTGTTACAGAAGAGTTTAAGCAACAAAGGGTTTGAAGCAATAGACAACAGAAAAATTCAAATCAGCAACACTTATAAATGTTACTGAGTCTTCTTCTCCGGCAGTGATGGATGAAGAACAGCCGGCCGGTGCAGTAGCAGTGACCGGACGGTGACAGAATAGTTGCCGGAATTCTCTATTTTCTTCTCTAGGCTTTTTTAGTCGATTCTCTTGGTTTCTCTTGGTATTTATAGATATTAGAAACCCTAGAGAGAGTTCTAAACCTAATAGAACTCTCTAGAATAGCCCACAAATCTCAATCCGAATCGAAACCCAATTCCGGCCATATACATGATTTTTCAACTGATTTCACGGGATTTTTTTGCTGTTTCTCGATTGTTCTAACTTGTGTGGGATATCTACTAATATTTGGAACAATCTGGAAGCGAAAGAACACGTTGATTTTACGTTGACAGTGGACACAGTTGAGCCCGATGAGTTAACCCGGTGACTCGGCCCGATCCAACTCGTTGGGTTGACTCGCCTGGTTGACCCGCTGGGTTGGCCCGATCCAGGGGTGCCCCAATCCAAAGTGTGGGTGCTTTGATCCATTTTCCCGGGTGCCTTGAACACTTTTTGAGCCAATTTTTCCACAAATCTTTATTCTTCTAATGTACCTACAAAAGCATAAAAACACGTAATAGACACAAAATCGAATACTAACTCACTAGAAATTAAGGTGCAATTTAGACACTAAAATGTGTCTATCAGATGCATGTAAGGAAATGCGTGAATTGTCAAACCCATTAGCCACTAATCCATGCACCATATACTCAGCTACACATCGTCGTCACACCTTAGCCATTCCATAGTTGGAGCTTGGATTTGATCGTACCGATAAACCCAAACTCTTCTAAACGGAACAAGTATATCATCATCTCGACTGGATATAACTCAAAGTGGGTCGAAGCAATCCCTATGAAAGACTATGCAGGGGAGACTATTGATGTGTTTATCAAGGAACACATCATATGCAGGTTTGGAGCTCCGATGATCATTAGAGCATATAATGCTAAGTCATTGTAACAAGGATGTTTACAATCGGCTTGACTAGTACAACACTCGACTGCACACATCCACCCCATCCTACTCCAGGGAAATGGTCAAGCGGAATCCACTAACAAGACTCTTTTGAGAATTCTAAGTAGGAATGTGCATGACCACCACAGGGAATGGCACGAGAAGCTACCATTTGCACTATGGGCGTACTGTATATCCAAGCACAGTTCAATAGGGACGTCACCCTACTCTTTGGTTTACGGAGAAGACGTTATCTTACCAGCGTAGATCGCCATTCCGTCAGCAAGGGTAACCATGGCCAGACACACCACACCAGATGAGGTCAATATTTTTTCTCACCTTGATACGATGGAAGTAAGTAGAACTCATGCCGAACGCTTTGCTGACGCATACAGGAAGCGGGTCGCCAACCACTACAACCAAAAAGTCAGGGAGATAATTTTCAACGTAGATAAGTTAGTACTCAAGATCGCACTACATGTGCAGCGGAGCACAAGCGTTGGAAAATTTGCATCCAACTGGGAAGGACCCTACATAATTCGAAAGACCGCGGAAAGTGGATATTATCACATAAAGAGGATGGACGGATCCAAAGTCAAGACTCCCATAAATGGTAAGTGGTTAAATAGTTTTCATGCATGAACAACGTTATGTACGGAGAAGGGGTATTAAGGACCCGGTTTAATAAAAATAAATCTTTCATCTTATTCGTTATCGTTACACAATGGTCATAAGAGCGACAGAGGACAAAGCGCCCCTTCTCAACTACCCTATTAAACAAATGGTCACAAGAACGGCAGAGGGCAAAGCGTCCCTGTTCGACCACCATATTAAACAAACGGTTACAAGAGCGGTAAAGGGAAAAGCACCCCTATTCGACCACCAGATTAAACAAAAGGTCACAAGAGTGGCAGAGTGAAAATCTCCCATGTTCGACCACCAGATTAAACAAACGGTTACAAGAGTGGCAGAGGGTAAAACACCCATGCTTGACCATATAATCAAAGCACAAATGGTCACAAGAACGACAGAGGGAAAAACGCCCTTGATCGACCTAACCAACACCGCATACTCAACGGTCACAAGAGATGAAGAGGGAAAAACGCCCATGCTCGACCTAGTCAACACCCCACACTCAACTTTCACAAGAGCGACAGAGGGCAAAGCGCCCCTACTCGACCAAAATAAGCAAAATACAACAAATGGTCACAAGATCGGCAGAGGGAAAACACCCCTGCTCGACCAAATAACTAAGTACATTCTCACAAGAGCGACAGAGGATAAAAGCGCCCATGCTCGGCCAAATAAGCAAGCACCAACGGTTACAAGATCGACAGAGGGAAAATCGCCCTTGCCCGACCAGATAAGCAAAATACAACAAATGGTCACAAGAGCGGCAGAGGGAAAAACGTCTCTGCTCGATCGAATAACTAAGTACAATATTCACAAGAGAGACAGAGGGAAAAAACGCTCCTTCTCGGCCAAATAAACAAGCACCAACGGTCACAATAGCAGCAGAGGGCAAAGCGCATTTGCTTGACCAAATAACTAAACACAATGGTCACAAGAGGGACAGATGGAAAATGGCCTCTGCTCGACCAGATAACCAAGTATAATGGTTACAAAAGCGACAGTAGGCAAAGCACCCTACCTAGCGGAATAAGCAATACATAAACAGTCACACAAGTAGCAAAAAGGAAAGATACCCCACCCAGTCAGGGATAATGAATATTTATAATCACAACTAAGAGAAAATACGCCTTGGTTCAAAGAAGGGAAATCATAAAATATTATTGAGAATAATAACAATACACATATGCTATGAACATTTAAACAAGTTCATGACGAACACAAGACAAAAGGGCACGCGCGCGGCTCGTACGCAGTATCGCGTATTCTAGTTTCCGCTCACAATGCTCCATTTCCTCTCGAGCATTGATGAATTATTCCAGTAACCATGGACAAATGCCACTTTGGAGACCCAGCACATAAGTATAAAGATCCATGCTATGAAAATACAACAACTGACTGGCATTAAAAACAACTGCACACATCTCTATAAGTCGGAGATATCCACTCATATCGGCCCGGAGAAGATTACCTCTAAGATTACGTATTTCTAAAAATATATCAGACCCGATCAGCTTCACACAGACGGGCATCGGTCACACTCTTAGCGGAATGAATCATGATATACATATAAAAAAAGAAGTTTATCCCACACCATCAGGGCAAAATATGAGATGCCGTTTGAGCAGAGTTAAGAGCAACCTCCACTACTTGTACCGCTCTGTACACGTCCAAACAATAAAAATAAGTAGAACGTGGCGCTTACAATAATAACGGAGCTGTCCAACAAACGGAGGGGGAAGCGGCGGACCCTCCCGCCGCAGTTTTTGGAAAAGACGATCAGCATCCCCAAAACGAAAATGAGAAACACCATTCTCGCTGTCAAAATGATCAAACACGACACTCAACCCACTATACAACTGATTAAGACGAGCGACCTCCACATTAGATAATTACGCGCCATTATAAAAACAAAAAATAGAACAAAAGAGGAAAGAAAAGAAGGTTCAAAGACAAGATTCAAACATAACTTCCCAAACATAGAAAGATCAATATATAAATAAACAAGGGAAAAAACCCCAATCAAAAGCATTTAATACCACATTAATATCACTTTAAATACACCAATAAAACCCTAAAATTAACCATTTTGACCAGCAATTACTGCATGACAAGTTTCTATCTCTCGATTCAAATTCGTCATCATAAGCACGACTTCATCGTACAACTAATTGATCAAATAGCATCGTGTGACATCTTCATCATGTGAATGATGGACATCACGAAGGACCCGGTCCGAAGCATGATCCTTCTAAGAGATCTCAAGTGTTTTATGTTGCTCTTTCCAAGCGGTACACATGGCAGCGCGACGAGCCATCCTATGAGTCATCAACACCTCCAATTCTTCCTTCATTACTAGAAGCCGCTGAAGTTCATCCCATTTTTCAAGGGGTGTTACAAGGACGGCACCGCGGTCATAGTCAGAGTATACCCAGGAAGCCGGGACATGTTCTTAAAAAAGAGAAGAAAGGAGGGGGACGAATGAGAGAAATCTGAAAGCTGAACTATAACAAGAAAAGAGGAAAGAAATGAAATAAAATTAACATCACCAAGGAACAATTAAAAAAACATTGAACAAATGAAACACATAAAAAGTACTTGTCGCCACGTGTTTGATTCAAAAAAAAGAAAAAAAAAAGAAAGAGCTAATCATCTTGATCGGCTACCATCGCACTACTACAATTTCCCGATCCAATCCTTCATCATCAATACAATTTATTGATATTGCGAGTTAGCAGCATAACGCCTTGTATGAGCCTCATCAAGCAGCCGATTGACGTCACTCATGATACGAGCGTCAACATAAGATTTCCGCGCGAGCTCAAACGTCCCATATTGTTCATCTCAGGCGTCATCCATGGTGGCCCGATGAGCTAAACCGTGAGTCATCAACATTTACACTTCGGATTTCAGGACCAAGAGACGCTCGAGCTCATTGTGTGTGTTTGAGGTCACAACGACAATAACTACTCATGACATAGTCAGAGTAAACCCATGTATACGTGAGCCATTTAAAAAAAAAAACAAAGAAATAGAAAAAAGGGGGAAAAGGTAAACAAGCGGAGAATTCCAACAATCAAATTTTTTTGAGACAAGTAAGAACAGAAGGAACATTTAAATAGAAATAGACAACATACATAAGCAGGACACATGTCCAGAAGTAGTTATCTGATGCAGATCGGAAGCATGTAAAGATGATAATAATCGCAACGGAATAGAATTATTGAAAAGTAACCGGTAGAATGAGTAGAAATTGATATAAATTAGTTGATCTTCAAAGAGATATCCTAAAATCTACAGGGTTATCTAGACTTCGTTAATTCACTACGAATAACGACTATAAATATGAGATTAGTATTTAGACTTCGGGGTAAACCCAACTATGAATAAAAATCAAATTCAATAAACTCAACAAGTTTAATGAAAATAAAATAATTTTAATTAATCAAAAACTCCACTAATTTTCGTTTTTGGAGCTCCTTATATAGATGACTCATGCTAAACAAACCATAAACTTATCAAAAACCTATAAACTTGTTTCCCAAGGTATCCACTACCTTTAGGCAACTTTCTTAACTTATTAAAACTCTTAAAATAAACTTCTAGACTCTTCTAAAATTACCTTAAATAATAAATCCGAAAATTAATTATTTTTCTACTAAAAATAACAGTAATAAAATATAAATAATAATAATAAAATAATAGATTTATTTTCCATGAATATCCCTCCATCATTCTACCGGTGTTGGAGAAGATTCTTCATCGAATCTTGTGGTACCATGTTCTGCATGTGTAACTCGTTGATGACAATCTTCATACACATGAATTAATGTTGTAAAAAAATAACTTATGCACCGTATAGAAGCATGAGGTATGATGGAAGCCCAAAAAGGATCTTCATAAGTTGATTCAATAAATTCTCTCTTGTTAGCGTAGATAAGAGAGACCATTTGTGTATCGCAATAATCAACAACTAGCTTATTCTTGGGAAAAGACAACTCATCAATATCAGGAATTTCTAAATCAATAAGTTTATTAGGATTAGATGACTCACCATGAAACTCCATTAAATCATGTGAAACTTCTTGGGACTGTTTTTCTTTGTCAGAAACATGATGTTCTTCGCCTTTTTGAGAAGAAAATTTCATATCCTCCATATCATCGGGATATTTATCAAATATCGGAGTTGTTTATCTCTCAATAATAACTTGATTTTGTGCATCATTGTCATGACGGAAAAACAAGTCTTCAACGTAGTTATCTGCACTATTATTTTCTTCTACAAGCGAGTATGGTTTAGATCGAGATTTTAATGACTTGTTCAAATAACATTCTATCACTTCTAGAATCTCCTTCTTTGATTTAATCAGATATTCACATATTCTCGGATCTCTTCTTGGTGATAATTTATTAACCTTGAATACACGTGTTAGTAATATCTTATTAACCCTAGAATAAAACTTTACTCTGGTAACCAACTGATGCAGATTGGAAGCGTGTAAAGATGATAATAATCTTAGCGGAATGGAATTATTGAAAAGTAATCGGTAGAATGGGTAGAAATCGATAGAAATTAGTTGATCTTCAAAGAGATATCCTAAAGTCTGCGGGGTTATCTAGACTTCGTTAATTCACTACGAATAACGATTATAGATATGAGATTAGTATTGAGACTTCGGGTTAAACCCAACTATGAATAAAAATCAAATTCAATAAACTCAACAAGTTTGATGAAAATAAAATAATTTTAATTAATCAAAAACTCCTCTAATTTTCGTTTTTGGAGCTCCTTATATTGATAACTCCTACTAAACAAACCATAAACTTATCAAAAACCTATAAACTTGTTTCCCAAGGTATTTACTACCTTTAGGTAACTTTCCTAACTTAATAAAACTCTCAACATAAACTTCTAGACTTTTCTAAAATTACCTTAAATAATAAATTCAAAAATTAATTATTCTTCTACTAAAAATAACATTAGTAAAATATAAATATAAATATAAATAATAATAATAAAATAATAGATTTATTTTCCATAAATCTACCTCCATCATTATCCCTGCATTTAATAATTACAGATGTAACAAGAGGGCTAAACACACACAAGAAAAAAACTAACTAAGCCAATTAAAGCCCCATAATGCGAAGAGCCTTGAGTAGCTTGTGTGTACGATAGATATCTTGGTCAAGCTTCCAACGCGTTTCGGTAGCTTCCATCAAAGCTTGCTCGACAATATTGAATTCATTATTCTCCAAGCCATATACACAGTAAGCGTCCTCAAGAGCAGCGACAGCGAGCTTACGGATCGGAAATATATGACAAATAACATTGGCATAACCTGCAAGAAATATGAAAATGTATATATATATTCTGGTCCGAGATCAGAATTATGAATATGCAATATTGTCTTACATTCCACAAGAGAATTGAGAATATATATTCATTATATGGATGCAGAAGCCTTGTAGACCCTTTTACGTGAACCCGTAAAATTTCAGAGCCTTATGCAACAAAAACCTCGTTATTTCATGTGCATCCATACAAACTACTTGTATAAAACAGAACATGTTGGTTATATAAAATCACGAATATTAAGAATAAAGGAAACACCATATTCGAATGCAAGTGTTAAACGGATACATACTATCTAAATATAGAGTCGCATCGAGAATAATTTCAAGATTGCAAACTTCCACGGTTGAATCTCTTGAAGGTGTTTTGTATGCACTGCACAGAAATTAGGCATAAATGTCAATAATTAAATTTCACAAGATTGAGGAACTTTAAATAGACCAAAGCCATGGTCATAGCATTAGTCAATGTCAATAAACAAATAACATATATGTTATAGCCCTGGTAACAACAAGTACATGCTTTAGTAATCCCTAGCCATGTCTCTAACACAAATGTGTCAAAATAATAAAAAAGACAAAGTCAACCAATAAAATAAAGTCAATCAAAGCTACAAAGCTACCAAAGCCACGAAACCACAAAGCCACGGAGAAGTGCTAGCCTTAACACTAGGAGAAGTAGGCCACAACAGAGATAACATCAGTGCTATAACCCAACGCTCCGCGCCATTCCAATGATTCATGCGCGCTTATGCTCTATGCAACGCCATTCCAATCTCTATGCACGCCAATGCTCCATGTGCCCAACGCTCCATGAAACGCCCAAGCTCCGTGTGCCCTATTCTCTGTGCAGCACCAAGCTCTGTGCAGCACAATACTTTATGCGTGCCTATGCTCCGTGCAACGCCAAGCTCCGTGTGCGCCAATGCTTCATGTTCCCAACGCTCCATGTAGCGCCCAAACTCTGTGTGCCCTATGCTCTGTGCAGCGCCTTGCTCCACTGCTAGGTCCCACGCGTCGTTGTCGCGCCACAACTATTGGGTCCCATATTCTATTACTGCTACAACATTTCTATGCTCAATCTAGCACCATTATTTACTCATAACTACGAAAAAATTGACAAGAAGTCTACCAAAAATATTATTTTACAATAAGGCTCATGGCTTTGAAGCCATGACCCCACTAACTCTTACGAGACATCAAATTATATTATAATGGGGGATAAAACATGGGGTTTTTATCTGACGGTTTATATCAACATCGGCGTAGAAACACCCCATGACAAGGAAGTTACAAAACCATTGATAAGTTGGATCTGTTGAAGAGATACTGGAGTCATGGTCCAGAAGTTTCCAGAAACTTCCAAGAGACAAAGTGGACGGTTGTTCCCACAACCTCCACTTCTCCATCTCCCCACAACTACCACTACTTTACAAGGAAAATATATGGTATCAAACATTATAAATAGACTTCTTAGCCAATTTTAAAACGACAGAACAACAAGAAACACTATGGTTTCATATCCAATGTTAAAAAGTATAAAAAAAGAAAACAACAGATACCCAAGAAGCTGGATCCAGTTGCCTTTAAGTATTTTATTTTTTTCCCAGGATTTGCTTGGTCTTCTTGAGATGCCACTTGAAGCTTATACTGAGCGTAGTTGATAAGATCTTGTTCTAATGCTCTGTTGAAGATCAAATCTTCCATTGTATCCCTGCTGACGCAAATACCACCTCCAGCTTCTACTCTCCAAGCAACCGAGCTTCATATTTATAACAAAAACACATATTGAATTAAGTTTTTTTTATATGTACTAAAAAACTTACTTGATTTAAAAGTAAAATGAAAGGTAGAAAGTACTTACATTCTCTTTCCTTTCTCAAAGTATGGAAGTAGAATCCCTATTTCTTCATCTATCATCTTCTCATAGATTGGTGACTTCTCAAGATTCATGAACTTTATACGAGGTTTCTGAGCTTTACGAGCTTTATTCTTCTTTCCTGTCTTTACTGTCTTTTTTCGTTTGTCAGTTTTCAACTTCTTCTTTTCAAAAAACTTACTTCCACTATCAAATAATGGATCTGTCTTCTTTGCTGGATTTGCACGAGTTACTCGCTTGCTAACTTGTTCTCCAGTCGGTACTGAATTCTTTGCAACAACCTTTGGTTTTACTTTCGCTTTGGCAACAGTCATCTTGGCAAGTTTGGTTGTTAGTGGCACGTCGCTTGACGTTTGGGTGGTTGTAACTTCATCTTCCCGTATTTATTTTG
Source organism: Papaver californicum (assembly GCA_023531435.1). Taxonomy (NCBI): domain Eukaryota; kingdom Viridiplantae; phylum Streptophyta; class Magnoliopsida; order Ranunculales; family Papaveraceae; genus Papaver; species Papaver californicum. Next base: position 5,233,547 of record JAJJMC010025361.1, on the reverse strand, counting down.
GTCAGTATAACAAAATATGTAGTTTACATTACATAATTGAAATTAAATTTTCAACATGAAATACCTAGTACAACCAAATATACTTCAATTTGTACTTTGTTTAAATATTACATATCGATATACACTGGGGTTTTAACGTACATATAGATATGCACTGTATTTTTTGAATACTCACCGGATAGCTCAATGGAACATCCTTCTCAACATTGTCTTTCATCTAAACATCCTTGACTACGGTATCCTGCAATTTTTGAATCCAGGTTTTTAATACTATATTTGAATCATATTTTTTCAAATAAAGACAAGAAAGGTAAATTACCACAAGTAGAAGATATACTTTTGGGTCCTTTTCCTGCTCAGGTGTGACTTGATTTGCATTCTTCTCAGGTGTAAGTTGGTTCGGATCATGGTGTTGAGCTATAACTTGTCGAACTTCTACATATCGCAAATCATTTCCAAATAAATTATCAATATGTTTGCGAATGTCAATCCCAAACAGAATAGGGCTTGAAACACTACCATTATCTTGGCTGAGAGATACATATTCTTCAGCATAAACTCCGTTGCTGAAAATGGACAAGTGTAAAAATTCTTCAAATGTGAACTTTTCAATGTCTTCCATCTTCTTCATCTCAGTAAACAAAGGTACATTCATGTCCACGAAGCTGTCAACCAAGGTTTCAACGTCTTGTTCATCAGGCTTCTACGACATGTCTTTAACAGTTTCAATACTCTAGTCTATAAATTCAATCAAATTTTTCACTGCTTCTTGTTGAAGTCCAGGTAAATCATCCTGCAACCATAGAGTTTTTATCATGATAGTTAAAGACATATTGATATGTACAGTTATTTGACAATAATAAAACACATTTATAATCAAGTACATATTGATATGTACAATTATATTGATAAACACATTTGTAATAAAGTAAAACTAGCTATCATTATTTACATGTGTGCTACTTTTCTCTTGCATCTCTTTGACCTCTTTCTCCAAGTCAGATTTAACCCATGTTTTAATAACAGAAACATCAACACCATAAAACTTGTGCACCAAAGGTGGTGTTGACAATGTAACATTAAATGGAACCTTTTTGACGGTGGTGTCACTCAAAATATTTTGTTCATCTTCTGTTGAAGTAGTTGGAGATGACATTTCTTTTGTTGGATTCTGAAAAAATGGATCTCCCAAAACTAGTTCAGCATCTGTGAAGTTTTGCAAAAGAGGATCTGTTGGAGTAGTAGGAGATGGGAATTCTCCTATTGGGTCAATACCCAAACGAGTGGGACTCCCATCAATTGAGTCTCAAAACTCTTCTTCATTTTCAGGCTGCAAGGGAGAAGATTTCATGTATATGTCATTCAACATTTGCAGAAGCTTTGATACATCAAACGGTCCATCTTCATGTTGCATGGTGTTTGCCTCGCACCATTTTTCAAAGATTGTCTTTGTCAAATCTTTATCCTGCTTTCCAATCATCTCCCTACAATTTCTTCTTTCTCTTCTCCTATTGTACTTTCATTACTTTTAGCTTCACTCTCTTCTTCTGCAAGTCTTCTTTTGATTCTATTCAAAATTTGCTTTTCTTGATTAGTGTGCGGAACCTTGAAATTTCATGGAACTGTACAAAAACAAAAAAAATATGTACTCAGAAATATGTAATGTAAAAACTAGGTTTTTGAATCAATATCTATTGAATTTCCTATAAATATTAAAAAATTGTTACTAAACTATACATATTGATATATCTACAGTACATATAAACCATATAGTATGGTTTTTTATGAAGTATATATCAATATATATTGTAGGATAACAAACATCATACATTCAATATATATCAATATATATTGTAGGATAATAAACATCATACATTCATTACATATAAATATATACTTTAGGATAAAAAACATCATACATCATTACATATCAATATATACTGTAGGATAACAAACATCATACATTCAGTACATATTGATATATACTGTAGGATAACAAATATCATACATTCGGTACATAAGTACATATTTTCTTACCTCATATTCAGTTGTATCAATGTCTTTTTGGAGTGCAGTACATAAGTTTGACAGATTCTGTAACACGCCGAGTTTCGGACCAGGGTCAAACCCATATGGAGATTTGAACTCAAGACGTTACGGGTCGGAACGAGACAGATGAATAGATTTTATCATCTATTATTATTTCACCAACACAACTGGACTTTTATATACATGAATTTAAGCATATGAATCCACTAACCATTGTTCACAATATTTTCAACCAAACATATTAATTCAAATTACAATTCAAGCAATACAAGAATAATTCAATCATTAAGCTAACTAACTTCTTAGTTCTTCCAATTTCCATGAAATCTACAAGGAATATCAATTGGGATGAGATGGAAGCTTAGTAGAATGCATTCCCATTCTCAAAAGATGCGGAAAGATAATCAATAAATCAAAGATAACATATAAAAAGAGAATATAACACAACTTCGAGGAATCAATAACAGATTTAACAAATAAGCTCATAATGCAAATTACCTTTTCATCAAATCATCCAATTTAGATTTCAATGCACGAGTTCACAATACCAATAATGTTTCCAACTAATCATCTAATTCAGATTTTAACTCATGAGTTCACTGTACGAATTTCCTTTGTTCGTACGCCCACTTATCGTTTACCTCGGCACGGACAACCGCCATCGACGAATTAGGAGATCGTTACCCTATACGTTATTGGGAATCATTACCCATTCTCTCCCGGAAATCATTACCCGCCGTTAGCATGGAGCCAAGTTCCATCTAACGGAAAACATGAACTCATTTTCTTTTGTAAATCATTTTTACAAAAATACTATCAAATAATATGACAAACAAGTAATCATGCCTTTCACTCAAGCATATATGCAAACAAGAATACATTTACAAACTGCAAACATCTTACAATAATTAATTTATGGTGATAACTTAGTCTGATCGCCCTAAAACTTTTAGTAATCATTCTTGATAATATTAGATATAATTACATATCCAAAATTCACAGCAAACTATTGGCTCAAACTTAATATATTGATTTTACAAGATAAACGTAATTATTGGGAAGATTACATCATGTTATCAAAATATTCATAGTAAATTCATAGTATTCTTAAATTGAACAAATCCAATTCAAACCGAAAAATAAGACACAAATATATAACTTTTGTTCATATCCCAAATCATTTTAACATAATTAGGTTGCTTAAATCAATCAAATTCTTGATAAAGAGAAACTGTCCAGAATTTCATAAAATATTGTCTAAACTAAAACAAACATTTAACGGTGAATTTACGGTGGATTGTGCTTAAAACTTAACCAATGATACCTACTAATGCTACATATCAGAAGGATAAAGTTGATCATTGATCGGATCTATAGTTATATACAAATAAATTACAGAAACCTAATAATACAAAATCATATGAAATTAAAATCAAAAATACATCAACCAAGAACCTAACAATACAAAATCATGCGAGATCAAAAATACATCAAGCAAGGAGAAAGAGATCTAGCTTTCTACCTCAATTCCGTTGATCCTCTACTGGTTTTTTTCCCAATAAAATTTTTCTTTCAAGAACCCTAGCTCCAATTTGTCTTCTTCCTCCCCATAGCTTTTTGGTTTTCTCCATAGTTTATTATAAATTTTATATTAACACTATTATTAATACTAAAAGTCATATTTATTATTTCATATTATTTATTCTAATTATCTTTTTATTTTATTTACATATTAAAATTAATTAGGTGAATCTATTTCCACCAAACTTTCCTAGTTCAAGGGACCCACCTATGCTAAGGCAAATGAGACAACAACCTAAATAATAAGGTTAGCCGAGTCGGGTAAAACCCAATCCGAAATGGGAAATAAAAATACCGGGTATTACAGATTCCATTTGGCAGCTCTTGGAACAAACTTATTTTCCGGAATCGTCTTTATTTTCTCCGGTTCCAGCAAATAGGTATCTTTTGCATACCAAATTTGTTCTGGAAAAAAAAGTCACCAAAACAAAGTTAGAAGTAAATCATGATTGAATAAACTACTAAATAAATTTTTAGTGCGTATTCTTACCAATAAATAGTTCAGACATCCGGTAGTACTCTGAACTGTATTTAGATTGTCATTGAGTGACTTTTTTAAGAAAGAATGTATCAAATCTGGCCATAACACATTCTTTGTAGCCTCGAGATCCCCTACAAGACCAATGTACTTTTCAGTCAATGCATGTGCATCGTTTGTTGTAAAAAACAAAGTGATACACATGAACATGCATATAAGCCTTACAAGGTCTTCAACATCTCTCACATCTTCACTTTTTTCCTCACTCTCTTCTTCACTCTCTTCTTCACTTTCTTTTTGTTCATTTTTTTCGTTGTCTGTATTCTCTTGATCAGTCCCACTTTCTTCAGATTCTTCGTCACTTTTCTTTTCTTCAGATTCTTCAACTTTTTCATTGGTTTTCTTCTCAGTTCTTGGTTTCTTTCTTAGAAATTTCAAAATTTCTTCTTGTATCCTCACTCTCCTTACCTTTTTAGTCTTTTTTACATCACCAAAGAACCTTTGGAAGAAAGCATTGTTTCGATATCCACCCTTTGATGTCAGCATCATATCTTCATGTTGTCTTTTCCATGTTTTTGGCGTTCCAAAGATAACACCCATTTCTTCAGGAGTGGATGTCAGAACATGTGAATCTCCATGCCTTATGAACTCAAATGTGAGCTCATTCACAACTTTACTTCTCTTATAACACTGTATTAGATTGGTCACCGCAGTTTCATTCTTCATCCAGTAATCTATACCAGGATTTTTATACCAGAACATCAAAAAAAGGTTCTCATATGATTGCTCATCAATGATCCTCAACTGAGTTTCACTCATCTCAAGCTTTTCAGCCTTGATTGCTTTAACAAGTGAGAAAATCCCCATGAAACCACTTATGTAGATCTTCATAGCAGCTGCAGGTGCTTTTATCTTCTTTGTGGTTTTCTTCACACTACCTATATAATTAACACAATGTCAGTAACCCTACGATATATCAATATGTACTACAATATAGAACAATCTATATTGATATATATGTTTTATATCTATAACATGAACAAAGTATATATTGATATGTACTGATCCAATTCAAGAACTAGAACAAAGTACATATCAATATATACTTATCCTGTATACAAGATCTAGCTGCTATAACATGAAAATAATTATATACTGATATGTACTGATCCAATTCAAGAACTAAAACTAAAAACCAAGTATATATTGATATGTATTTATCCTGTATGCAAGATCTAGCTGCTAAAACATAAAAATAAGTATATACTGATATGTATTGATCCAATTTAAGAATTTAAACTAAAAACCAAGTACATATCAATATATAACCTATGCTGCATGCTAGATCTATGTGCTGCAAAATGAAAAAACTATATATATATACCGATGTTGTATGCTAGATCTAACTCCTATAACATGAACAAAGTATATACATATTGATATGTACTGATCCAAAACCAAAAATCAATAGAAGCAGAAGCAGAAGCAAAATAGCACATAAGCAAAATCAAAATAGCACATAAGCAAAATCAAAAAAGTATAGAATATTAATCAGTTACCTTTTTTACCAAAAACAACAACACCTTTCTTCTTCTTCTTTGATGATGGCGAATGAACAACAAGAACTTTCCTAAGAAGAGCTTTCTTCTTCTTCTTTGTAGGTGGTGGAGAATCAACAACAACATTTTGCTTCTTCTTCTTCGACGGTGTTGGAGAATCTACAGGAGAAGCTTTCTTCTTCTTTGATGGTGCTGGAGAATCAACAACATCTGATTTGTTCTTCCTTTTTGATTTTGTTGGTGGAGATTGAGGAGTATCTTGTTCTTTAATTACTGTTTATTTGATTGTTCTATCGATTTTCCTTTTGGTAACCTATTAGATGATTTAGGTATAAATCAGTTCAGATCTATTTTTCTTCTTTGATGATTTTGTTTTTATTTGAGTTGAGTTTTGATTTCTTTAGTATCTGATTTTTTATATCAGTTTATGTAGAGCAGTTTTGATTTTTGAAATCTCTAATTTTCAGTTTCAGGTGGTTTTTAAAACTGAAAGGGATATAACGGGTGGATTGAAGACGTGTACGTTCTCTACTTGGTTCACACGTGAGAGTTGAAGGGCAGATCTTCCGTAGTTAAAAGGATTTTGGACCATAGGTTAAAACTATTATCCGACTGGACCCTAGATTAAATAGGTCGTGGGTCATTGGACCATTCAACAAATTTATCTCCATAGAATATGTAAAAAGTAGGATTTGATATACTAGGTGAACATTCGACGGTGCTTAGGCGCAAATTCATAATAGTTGTCACGTGCGCGCTCGCCTGATAGCAGGACTCTTTTCTTTTGTCAGTCGTGAAAACAATCAGGTAACTGATATTATCTCTAAAACAATTAGAGATACCTTAATGTAGAGACATACGGTGATTATCCCATTAGTTTTTGTAATTTGTTAGCCAAAGATTGTAATATGTTAGGCAAAGATCAGAATTTTTTTAGACCCTAATTAATAAAATTTCCAATTTATCAAAAAAAAAAGAAGAGAAAGCTGGTTGGAATTCCATTACTGGCAATCTATTAATAAACAAGACAGTACAATACTAATAACATGTTCAAGAAGTGAAAATTTCATTTATTTAAGAATTATTATTGGCAGGTTATTAATTAACAATTGATAAACCATGGCTTACATACTCCACCACCGTGATCATTAACAACAACAACTAAATCTGTTACTTATTATTTACAATTCTTCCTGCCCTTGCCTACATTGATAAAGAAAATAGTCTAAATAAATAATGTCTTCCTTCTTTGTCAAGATGAAGAAGAGCTTCATCCTTGTCAAACAATCACTTGAGCTGCTGCTAGCCTTGCAATGGGAACCCTATAACAATGACATGGAAGAAAAAAGAAAAAAAAAAAAAAAAGAGACGATGAGAACTAATTTTACAACTACACCACAATGTGTGAAGAAAGTATGAGAATTTCTGTTTAATGGTTTAGCTGTAAAAAAAGTTCAAAATTCAACCTGAATGGAGAACACGAAACATAATCCAATCCAGCCTCTGCGAAAAACGCAACAGAAGTAGGGTCTCCACCATGTTCTCCGCATATTCCAACCTGTTTAACATCATTTGTCATCAGCTAATTACAAAGCCATCCCAATGACCATATTACATCATGGACTAGAATTGGCCATGCTTAGACTATCCCCTGTTGAAGGTTGTTTGGTGGATTTGGATACTTGGGTTAAGGTTAAAGAACTACTGGCAGTTTATTGGTTCCATTTGGTTTGACTGCCAGTAGATGGGAGCCATATACCGTGAGCACTCTTTTTGTGTGGCAGTGTGACATAATGCCCCCCCAAAAAAAAACCCGGCAATAAGTCAAATATTGCTATGATGCTGCTTTTTGATACTGAGAGACAAATTCTTTACTTAATACTCACCTTCAGATTAGGTCTAGCTCCTCGACCTCTCTCAGTAGCCATCTTGACAAGCTGACCCACACCTTTGGTGTCAATCACCTGAAATACAAAAATGCATCATACGCTCGTGAGTTGGACAGCCTTCATGTTTACAATTGTTTTCTTAAGTTCACATTCTGTAGTTGAAAAAAATATATATTCAGTATACATTTATGCTTACCTGAAATGGATCACTTTGCAGGATGCCTTGGGCAAGGTATTGAGGCAGAAACTTTCCAACATCGTCTCTACTATATCCGAATGTCATTTGAGTGAGATCATTTGTCCCGAATGAGAAGAACTCCGCATGTTTTGCAATCTGTGAAAATATGCAGACAGGGCTAATGGTCAAAGAAGGAAAAGCATGTACTAGAGAGCTAACAAATTAAATTGATTTTCACCTCATCTGCCACTAAAGCAGCCCTGGGAATCTCAATCATGGTTCCAATCTTATAAGCTACTGTGGTGCCCATCTCAGAGAAGACTTTCTTAGCAACGCCACGTATCACATTCACTTGATGTCCAAGCTCCTGCCATAATCATGACAAAGAAAAGTTCTAGCAAAGCACTTCGAGTCTCAATTCATCTCCAAGTAAGATAAAAAAGGAAAAAATGAAACTAAAAAAAGAAAAGAAAAGGGAGAAAACCCGTACCTGAGGAGTTCCAACAAGTGGAACCATTATTTCAGGAAGAACAGTAACACCCTGGTTGGTCATATTTATAGCTGCTTGAAAGATGGCGCGTGCTTGCATTTCAGTTAGTTCCGGATATGAAATGCCAAGCCTGTGAAACATAATTCAATAGTACCAAATGTACCATGGTTAATTTTATCATCCTCTATGTTCTTAAAGATGGCAATGAAACAAAATTCATGAGAAGTCAAACCTGCAACCACGGAAACCAAGCATAGGATTTACTTCCGAGAGTTTCTCCACCCTTGAGATAGCTTCATCGTGGGTCACACCAGTGTCAATAGCTAACTGACCTACAATTTGTTCTATATCTCCTTCTGGCAGAAATTCATGGAGCGGTGGGTCTAACAATCGGATTGTCACAGGAAGACCTACACATCCATTAATTTCTAGTTAGAAATGACCATAATGTAGCTGGACATTGTTCATCTTGAACTAAACAGCTAAACCGCAAACAACTTTCATGGAAGCATAGTGGTAATGAGAATACCATCCATCGCACGGAAGATTCCTTCAAAGTCAGATCGTTGGTAGGGCAAAAGCAAGTCCAACGCCACTTGTCTGTGTTCCAGCGTTCCCGCCATTATCATCTGTCTAACAGCCTTCAACCTCTCATCCGAAGCAAAGAACTATAACACCACAAAAGAAAACAGTGAATGGAAAAGGTTCTGAAAGCAGTGTTATTATGATGTATTCAAGTAAATCGACAAAAATGCCACATTTACCATGTGCTCTGTCCTACAAAGTCCGATTCCCTGCGCACCATTGTTTCTTGCTGTTAATGCATCTTCAGGAGTGTCCGCATTTGCCATAACCTATAGAGCAAAAACATTTGTCAAATTGAATGTTTACTCAAAAAATAGTTAAAATTTCATTTTTGAAAACTCCTAAGTAGATAAGTTTTTAGCAACATCGTACCTTGAGAAGCCTAACCTCATCCACCCATGACATAAAGGTTTCCATATCAGCACTTAGAGCTGGAGGAGCTAGTGGTTGTTTCCCCAATATCACTTCACCTGTAGATCCGTTAAGTGACAACCAATCTCCTTCGCCTAACACCTGGTCTGCGATCACAACAACCTGCATATCCAGGAAACACAACATTTAGCAAATACAGTAAGAATTAGTCGATCAATTAGTAGTGGAAGTTTCTCAAGTGTCTGTATTTCTGACCTTCTCGGAGTCAACTACACGAATGTTGGGGCATCCACAGATGCAACATTTTCCCCACCCCCGTGCAACAACTGCTGCATGAGAGGTCATTCCACCTCTTGCTGTCAATATTCCGCTGGCTGCATGCATTCCACCAATGTCCTCTGGACTGGTCTCCGTCCTTACCTACAATCACAAAAATACATTTTGACTCTGTAAATGATTCAACTCCGTCGATTATACAGTTTCTGAGAGCATGAAAGAAAAAGAAAAAATAAATAAAAAGAAGGTAAAGAATACTAGGCATACCAAGATAACATTCTTTCCTTGTGCATGCCACTCTTCTGCATCTTCAGCATTAAACACTATTTGACCTACAGCTGCTCCTGGTGAAGCAGGCAAACCCTCAGCTATAACTTTCTTTTTGTATGAAGATGGATCCTCAAACTAATCCAAGAAAATTATCGTATGTCAGTCAAAAAATATAAAAAATTTATTGTTTATTTTGCGATTTTACATTTATACCTGTGGGTGAAGAAGTTGGTCAAGATGTTGTGGTTCAACCATCTTGATGGCAGAACGAGTATCAACAAGACCTTCTCTCACCATATCTACAGCTATCTTGACTGCACCTTTGCCAGTCCTCTTGCCTGCTCGACATTGCAGCATCCACAACTTATTTTCTTGAACGGTGAATTCGATGTCCTGATGTAACAAATAACAAAGAAACTTACTTAATACGTATCCTCTAACGATATAGTAATAACACGTGAAAAAGGACAATCATACACAACAATGAAAAAAGAAGGAGAAACCAATTAGTACCATCATATCCTTGTAATGACTTTCCAGAATATCACAGTTTTCAACAAGTTCTTTGTAAGCATCTGGCATGCAATTCTTCATAACCTCGATGTCTTGTGGTGTTCTAATTCCAGCAACTACATCTTCACCCTGTTTAGATGCGAGCATTAGATTTGTTAATAACAAACAAAAGCGAGCATTTGTCGCACTTACTATGAATAAAAAGACATGTAAAAGGTTATTTCTAGACCTGAGCATTCACGAGGAATTCTCCATACAGCTTCTTTTCACCAGTACTTGGGTTCCTAGTGAATAAAACACCAGTCCCTGAAGTGTCACCCATGTTTCCAAATACCATACATTGAATGTTCACGGCTGTTCCTTTCAGACCAGTAATATTGTTGATACTCCTATATTTGATTGCCCTGGGACTGTCCCATGAGTCAAATACTGCTTGAACAGCCAACATTAACTGCTTCTTTGGATCTACATACACGTAGAAGAGAAATTAAAAATACAATGTCAATTATGAATTATTTTTTGAAACCTTCATACACAATTTAAAACGTAAAAACAAACACGGTTTACCTGAAGGGAAGTGTTCGCCCTGAGCTTCAAAGTAGACTTTCTTGTATTTTTCAACGAGTTCTTTCAAGTCAGATGCTGTCAATTCTGTGTCAAGTTGAACTCCTTTTGCAGCTTTCAGTTCTTGCAATTTCTCCTCAAATAGTGAATGTGAAATTCCCATAACCTTGCAGACATAAGCCATAATACAACTTATTAAAATGAACGACTTTCTTCTTTATATACACTATGTAATAATAAAATTTCACTTACAACATCACCAAACATGTCAAGGAAACGCCGGTAGGAGTCATAAGCGAAGTGTTCGCCACTTTTAGCAGCTAAACCAGCAACAACTTCATCGTTAAGCCCCAAGTTTAAGACAGTGTCCATCATCCCAGGCATTGAGATCTACTCAATCATGAACAACAAACTAATCAAATTACAAATACAAGAAACCAGTAGAATTATGTAACAAACAAAATGTATTTTATTTTTACATACCGCTGCGCCAGAACGAACAGAGAGGAGGAGTGGCCTAGATGGGTCACCTAAGACAGCACCCATGGAATTCTCAACAATTTCAAAAGCTTCTAGGACTTCTTCCCAGAGTCCTTCGGTTATCTTTTTTCCAACCTCTTGGTATTCTTGGCATGCCTCTGTTGAGATGGTTAAGCCTGGTGGTACTGATAGTCCGATTGTCGCCATTTCAGCAAGATTCGCTCCTTTTCCACCCAACTACATTCATTCATACAGTTTATTGGTTCAATATCCAACATGAAACGTTACTTGAGGTGTATAGAGTACAAAAAAAATGTACTTACCAAAGCCTTCATTCCTTTGTTCCCTTCACTCCTTCCTTTGCCGAATGTGAACACCCTCTGTATCTAAAAAACAATGTTAGAGTTTTGAATAGCACCACATAGAGGTGCAACTTAAATGTACAGGCACAGCATATACGAGACACATTGGGAGCGTGCACGGAATGTATTTATTGTGCTAAAACTTTTCCTGAGCCATAATACATGGCGAGTAGATGAGAATAAAGTTTTACCTTGATGGGTCCATTATCATTTGAGAGTTGTGGGCTTAGAGGAGTAAGTAACGCTCTTGAAGGAGAAATGCTTCTGCCACGATCACCTTTTGGCACTGGATCAGCTGAAGTGTTTGTTGTCACACCAGCTCCATCTTGAGAAGTTGCTTGAACTCGGCTTGTTTTAAGAGAACCGTTACGTTTGAATTGAACAGAAACTCCTCCTCCTCCAATCTGTTCTTGGTTTTCCTTTAACGATTTTTGCACATATCCATCTGCAGATGCCCTTACGCGTGCTCCTTTCACCGCGGTAAACGACATCTTTTCCCTGCAAAATTTATGCACAATCCAATTGTTAGATCTATACTTTGATACATGAAACATAAATAACAAGAAGTAAATCACTCGGTCATCTCACGGGCCATGTCAGCACGCTAATCATTTTAGGCTGGATAGAGGCACATGAGAAACTGGGATAAGAAGTTACGAAATCATCAATCGCACCTCTTTATGTGTGCCAAGTTAATCAAAAGCTGGGCCAAGCCCAAAAGTCCATACATTAGTTGGCCCCACAAAAGACCACTTTTTTGTTTTTGTAGATTACGTTGATAATGAAATCAAGATAAAAACTGACCCCAATAATTTAATTTAATCAAAATAAAATAAAATTGTATGGTGAAGAATTGAAAGGAAAATTAATCTTATTTAAACTACGAACTACTTATTCATTATCTTGCGAGCATGATCGAATTCAGATGTTCCGAACGCTACAAGCATATCGTCTCTTCAGTTCTGTGGACTCTTTATCTTCCTTCTTACAGAGGAGATTCAGGGTTCGAACCCACGTAATAGCGGCTATTATTCCTAGTGCCTCTATAAACTCTGTCACCCACTAGCTTTTGATACTGACACCATTTGTATGTATATTACGAGCAAGAGAAATGAAACTAGCTAAAATATGATTTGCTGATTATGATCATCACAAAATGATACAGAAAAACCCAAATAAAGATTCATCTTTATTCTTAATTTGATCATTTTTTATGTGATCACGAAAATTAACAAAACCAGAAAGGAAAAGAAAACATTGGATCAATATTAGATGATTACCTGTTGTGCTGGTATGTAGGATGGAAGAAGACAAACAGATAATATCACTGTATTTTTATTTTTTTGAGCTGATGATCCAAATATATACTCTTTGCAGAAGACTAATTGAATCACTCGTTCACTACAAAATGGTGATCTTTCCTTTGTGTCATGCAATTCTATTTATAGCAGTTTACTGCTCCATAGAGTTAAGTGAAACTACCTAAATACCCTTCATTTGTTAAAACTTTATCCAACTCGCTTAATTTAAGGTTTTACTTTTACCAATAACATAGGAACAAAATTGTTACCTAGTCTTATGACTATTTCATACAAGATTAACTTGAATTGTAATAAATTGGACTTGTTCAGAGCTTCCACTCATTGAGTAATAGTTACAGAATTAGGATAAAGTTATAACACTAAATCACAACTACTGCCCTTTACATGGTAATTTTCAGATTTGATATGAAGAAAGTTCCATATTCATTATCTATGATAAGTGAAACACTTATCACACGTCATGACTAGCTGCTAAGTTGGCTTTTAAAAGATAAATGTTGACTTGGGTAGTAGATAAGAAGTTTGAGCTGTCGATTTTAGTGTTTTATTTCTTTTGATTTGATATGATCCTTATGAAGTGGCAAAATACAAGGATCTCACCGGATTATTATTACACCCATTTTGTCTTTGCTCTGACCAATTTCCCATAAATGGCGGTTTGTTAGTAGTAAGTACAAGACAAAGCAGTGATTAGTTCATGAATAAGAGGGTATTATGGGAATTTAATACAAGTGTACGTATGGTTGAGTTTCATAAATGGTGATGTCCAGAAGATCAGTGTGAGAGACAAAAACCGTATCACGTCAGTGGGACCCATCTCCCCACACCATGGGAAATATACTTTTTCTTTTGCTCAACTAATTTCTTGCCACGTGGCCAAGCCACGGACACATTCTTCCCCTATTCCCACTCCTCCTCCCAATTATCTTATCTTGCTAGACTTGTCACATACCTCCAATAAATAAATACGCATTCTTTTTATATGTAAATTACGGATCAAAGCTAGTTACGGGACTCGGTGCTAGACAGGAACCATAGCTACAAAACAGTGATCCTTGAACAAGCTTCTAGGATGGCATTAATTGAAACTAAAAAGAAACAAATAAATAATAAATATTATATTTGTTTAGATCCGACTAACTATCTGAATTTGTTTTGGTATATGATTCCGTATTGAGTCAGATGTCGGATTATTTGTTTTTTTATTTTTCTATTGTCTGATTCGAGATTTGACTTGGATCATATATCTGATTCAGAGCTATTTGAGTCAGGTATCATTTTGTATCTGACTCGTTGGGTACATATCTAGCTGAAAGAATTTTTTTCTATAACTCTACTATTTTGTTATTTTCAAGCCAGATGCAATGAGTCGGATTCAAATGTAATAAGTTAGATTCAAATAATTCAGAGACGAGTCAGTTGAGTCATAAAAAAAAACAATCCGGTAGACAAAATATACAAACATAAACGAGAAATTACAATAGCTTCACAAATCCACCAAGATGAGATCAGAGCATGCTAATTAGACTATAAGTGAAACATAAAGATTGGAGGCACGAAACTTCACCATTAGAAGGTATCAAGGTTTTTCTTGATGATGAGATCCTAGTGAACTTTCCTCATTCCCATAGGAGGAGTGAATCTCAAATTCCAAATTGTACGGGGGTTCACTCTTACGAAGAAACTTTGAAGTCGATTGTTGATGAATTCTTGTTTCCACTGGAGTAAAAAACCTTCAAATTTGCAGCACCAATTTTAATCCAAACGGGCGTATTAAACGATTGCATAAAGTCGCAGACCCACTGGAATAAATTGGTACTAAACTCTGAGCTATTATAGATCATGATAACTATGCTTCCAGAGTTTACTGCATGGGGTGTTGCTGAAACTACTAATACTATTCTGACATACTAATTCTGTATTAAAATAGTAAAAAACATAGGAAGAGGTCACAGTTTTGTCCTCCAACAACGGGGACATGTTATTACTATTATTATTATTATTATTATTAATATTATTATTATTATTATAATAATAAAATAACTTTCATTAAAGGGAGAAAGACAGTTACATTGAGTTGGTAGGTAGCCTCGCCACAAGCTGAGCACCTACACCTTTTTGAATAGAAATGCCTAGTCTAAAGAAAAGAGAATTACCGATTTTGTAGTTGTAATCATGACTAGCCATCCAATTCTGCAGCCTTGTCATGAAGTCCACCGTATCCTATCCTAGCTCACCTAGGGTAATAAAAGCGAACACACCTAAGCCGTAATCATGGTCACTGCATTTGACAAAATATTTGTTTCGCTTGCTGGTAACGACATTGGAGATATCCGTCCCAGTGTAAAAGCAACTCGCTCGCTGCCGTCAAAAGGGGACACCCCTGTGACGTCAAAGCACACATCTCGGCCCTCCTCCCAGTTATAAACAAGTATATCCGCAGGCCTCAGTGAGTTTCTATTGTCATCTAAGAAGCCCAACTTAACTTCCTTGCGTGCAGAGACACCGGCTTTAAAACATATGTCAGCAACAACATCCCTAACCAGATCATGCCTGAATTTGAGGCCCACCTCGCTAGCACAATGTAGGGCATGATCACCATAAGCATCCATTACCCTACCACAAAAAGAAAAAAGGATGTACGCAACAAAAATTGGTATACCCAATCTATAACTGAGGATGACCCTAAACTGGCGAGGCCCAACTGCTTGGTGTAGCCCAACAATGGGGATGGCCTTGAGGTAGTCTTGGGCATGAGCCATTCTGTTACACTGCCACAGGATGCAGTCTCTTGTAGTCTGTCAGAAGCATCTGGGAATATTCTTCTTCACCATATCAAAGTATAACACTGCCAGGGCATGCATGGGACATGGGACAATTGCTTTAATACTGAAAGAAAAAGGGGCCAAGCCACAATCCTAAAAAAATACACAGTATGTCCCGTAAAAATATTGGTTTATTCATAGATCTAGAGTTTAAATAACGATAATGACATATTGAAATGTAAAAAACTGGGGGAAAAACAGGTAGATGTGTATAGCCGGAAGCCGCTGAGCCTGCTGGTCCCTGGGCAGAACCAGTCCAACCCAGCAATCCCTGAATATATTTACATGACATACCCTCTGGCCCCACCCCAGTTTTAAACCTCAGCTCAAACTTCATTAAGTGCAACTATTTACTCACTTTCCCTTGAGATTTGAGGCTGAAGGAAAAGTTAAAGTTTACATCTCAAGACAACACCCAGCAGCAGATTAGTGAGAGAGGGAGAGAGGATGTTGATGGAGGAGGAGGAGCTGGAGAGTCAAGGAGGCAACCTTAGAACTGCTGAGGTAATTTCTGTCTTTCATTCTTTTTCGTATCAATTTAGTGATTTTGTTAGATAGTTAGGGTTTGGAGGTGTTTTCACCATTTGCACAGAAAATGGGACCAAATATTTTTAGATCTGTTTAGTGAAACCCCATCTTATGCAACATTGATCAACTATTGCAATCTACTTTCAGTTTCTCTTTGTTTAGATTACGACCTTTTGGTTTTCTCCATGTTAGACACTACTGCGTTATTGCCTATGGAACCAACAATAATCACTCGTGTCTCGCAAATGGAATGCATTATATCCCCTGTCCTTCTTTGACCCTGGGTTTCATTTGTCCTATAAGCACTGGGTGTGTAGCCTTCCTTGGCCTTGCGGTGGTGGTGGTGGTAGTGGTGGTCCTATTTCGAGTCTCATCCTTATTTCTTAGATAGCAAATGTTCCATACACAAACTAGTCCCGCAACTAATATGTTTGAACCCCCTCAACCTCTGAGGTGGGAGGCGATATCGCATGTGTTGGCTTGGAGTCTCTCTTTGGCTTTTCCATTTCTATGGTAGTGTATGGTTAGATTCACATTATAAAAGCTACATAAACTCTAGTTTTTCTAGTTGCTGTTTATCTACCATTAATTTGAAGATTTTTGTGCTTTATTAACAAGCATCCGACTTGTATTCTTATAAAGCTCATTGGGTGGTGGTGGTTGTTCACATTTCACTCAATCTCTGTGTAACTTAGTATTATATATGAGTTCTGTACTTTGTCAAGACTTTGTTCCCAAATAACTTTACATTCTCAATGACAGAACAATCGGGAAGTTAGTGCATATGCAGTACAGTGCAGCAAGTGCTCCAAATGGAGGTTAGTTTCAACTCTAGAAGAGTACGAGGATATCAGAGAGGCCTCCTTACAGAAACCATGGTTTTGTGGAAACAAAGATGATAAATCTTGTGACGATCCATCTGACATAGATATAGATAGCACACGAATATGGGCTATGGACAAACCTAACCTTCCAAAGTCACCAGCTAGTTTCGTAAGAGGTATGACTATAAGAAGGGATTGCACTAGACTTGATGTCTACTATGAAACATCAAATGGAAAGAAACTTCGATCTACAACTGAAGTACAGAAATTTCTAGAAGCAAACCCAGAATACAAAGCTGCTGGGATTACGATTTCAGACTTCAACTTTAAAGCTCCAAGGGTTTTGGAGGATACAATTCCTGAAGATGTTGCTAGTAGTAAGAAGAAAACTAAGACATCAAATATGGTGGTTGATGATTTCATTTATGATTACTGAGAAATGTTTGGGTGAGTTTTGGCAGGTATACAGGTTATGTTCCTGCGGTCAAGGATTAGGTTTGTCAAATGAGTCGGTGTGAAGTCAGAGTTTTAGTTTGTATAGCCAGTACAGGTGGGAGATGGTGTAGTTTAGTGTTTCAAGTCTTCCGCCTGTAGGGTGTGGGGTTTTATAAACTCGCGTTATATTGAAGAGGATGGATGTTTTTTCTTCTGAAACAACAGAAATTTGGAAAAGAAATACAATGGTACTGACAAGTTTTGTGATGAAAATCCTCACAGAAACCTTTCTTTTTTTCTTGTATGTTTAAATCTGTTCATACAAGCAACGTATGTTCCATCAGTTGCAGGAGTTTGTCTGCATTGTTGTGATCCGATGCAAATGCAAATTTTAAAACATTCAAATCGTGCACAGATCACTTGCACATTTTTTCAAATTTCCATCTATTTGTTACAGAAGAATATACGTTGAAACTGTTCTGCCATCCTCCATTGAAATTTGGAATTTTGGTACACACGCTATAAACAACCTTGTTGTAACTGCATATACAATGAAAACCTTCTATGGGAGTTCTTTACTATATACAACACTCATAATTCTGCAGTGAGGCCTTTTTCACATTGGGTGCTGCAGATATGAAGTACAAAACTTAGATTCACCGCGACACCAACCACCAAAAGAAGGCTTAGTCAGTTTGTAGGAACCCAAAAGCTTGAAAACATATGCGTCAATATAGGTGAAAACTATTGTTAGTATTTGGCCCCAGAAGCTGCTGGGGCCACGAAAAACCTATTCAAGTTTCGTGTACTCGAGAAGCATGTGTGGGGACCGATATATCTTCACCAGTGTCCAGTAAAGGACCTCTTCAACTTCGAGCTCACCCTCTGCTCTTGCAGCGTATATGTCCTCGCATATGGCTATCAACCTACATTCAAAGAAAACTCTTGATCAGAAATTTGTTTTGTCTACATGCATCATTGCAGTAGACTAGTACGAAGGGGGGTGTTCAAGATGCCGAGCAAATTGTTAAAAATTCACACCAAGGTTTCGGTATTTCAAGAAATTGAAGAGAGAGATCAAATTACCTGTCACAAGAAGGAAGGTTTTCATATGGTATTCTCATTCTCAAGTCAGAACATTGAAGTCTTATGAACCGACCAACTGCTAGGACAAATGTAATATAGAGACTCCATATGCTAAACTTGCTGAGAGTTTCACCAAGTATACCCTCTGCAAAAGAATGGCAGAACAATTGAATATAGAGAAAAGTAGGAAAGAAAAATGAACCATTACAACCCAACTAATGATACAAGAAGGCGCAGAAGAAAAAATGCTTTAATGTCAGAAGAAGTCAAAAAGTGCTTTACAAATCAAGAATAAAACTTACGTGGTGTTTCCTCGGATACAATTATAGCCATGGCTCCTGTCAAACCCCCACAGGAACGTTTATCTCCTGCATCTGTATCATGGAAGGACCACCAGGGAATACTTCCATTATTCATAACAACGGTACCATTGACATAGCTGGATGGGTCCTGCGAAACAATGATAGAGTTATAATTATGAATAATTGTATACGAAAAAATACAAATGACCAATCGTACCATTGACCATACCACTTGTTCAAGGACCCGTACATCGCCAGATCCCGTCAGACGAAAGAATCTTGGATAAACAAGAGACATGTTGAAACTGTTGGTTGTACCATTAAGCACTTTTTGGACTGCAGATGGAGATGGGGGGAGCTTAGGGAGACTATCGTATTTCACAACCTCCTTCCCTTTTGGCCTCTCCCTAGTAAATACCCAAGAAAACACAATGTTCATGTCCAAAACCAGGGACTGTGAGAACCTGGACTGAACTGCTGGTGGAAGAAGCCACATGGAGCTTGCATCAGATTGGCAGCAGATCAGTTGGATGTCTTTCACATTATATGAAGCAAGATAAGCTAGTGGGTCCAAATTAATAGCAACAGATTCGTTAAGGGTTTCCCATGGAAACTTTTCGCACAAAGTCGTCTGGTATAGGGCCAGCCTACCACCTGCTGTCTTAATATCAATCTGAACAGCTGCTTCATTGATAGGATTTGCAATGTTTGTGGGGTTTCCACTGCTGTACATCTGAAATCATAAACTAAAACACTATAAATAGCAAACAACAAACAAAACTTGTTATACTAGCATACACACTTAATAGAGGAAGTTTAAAGTGAATTTATTTTAAAAGAAAAAAACATCTTACCAACATAGGCGCCCAAATAACACAGATCAATACAAAGAAGAGACATATTCCACCGCAAAACTTGGTCATTTTTGTTTGCCTCTGTCCTTGTTGATGATTAGCTCTATTTAACTTGGCATCACATTTGACAAGATACAAGCTTGAATAAATATCTTCCAACTAACAAGAAACCCATACATCAGAATTTGAAAATGAACTTGCATGTACTTATGGAGAAACATTTAGTCCTAGAAAGACAACAGAACCAAGGAGTGGTAGAGTAATTCACTAGAGAGAGAAAGGATAGAAAGAAACAAAAAGAAGATGCAACTGATTACTAAACTAGTCCTCTGAAGCAATCAAAAGCATATCAGTACAAAATATGGTTGTATTTGGGCCTCAGCATAATGCAGAGCTAGGGGCATGGCTTCTTTAGAAATCGAGTTCTAAAAAAGAAAATTACTTGAATGCTGAAAAAAAAAGAGAACATCTTACCTTAAGCCAGTCATACATGGTTAGAGATGTGGTTGTGCATGACCAATCAAGAACGCATCGCAACTCATAAAGGAACGGAACAACACGATAAACACGAAACCCTAAATAATTAAGCCGTGAAACATCACTCGTCAAAAACTGCTGATATAGAGTACTCTGATGAGGAATTCCATATCGTATTTGTATGGCCTGCAGTACCAGGGAAGCTGCCTTCATAAGATAGATAGCACGGAGTGCTAATCCTCCTGCGCGTCGGTGTAAAGGATCCATGTTCCAAGCGTATACAGTAACCGAGTACGTAAAGAGGATAATACTACAGATATAGTATACAACTTTTCCTGTAGGGAATGAACACAGGTATATAATCCGATCAAGCACAATCAAGAAAAAGATTACCTGCACAAATGACAATAAATTACAGTTTCAGAGCTTGGCTAGAGATGCAAAATACTAATTATGTACTCTTACATTCTCTTAGAAAAGTGAAGAGTTTATGAAACCCAACTTAGAAGAACTAGACCATCCTCTAGCAGAGAAATCAAGTCTTACGTCATACCCACTATGTAATAACGATAAATATAACAACTACCACGAGGCAATTAAATGCTTACCATCAAGATAAACACAAACTCCTTAGGGAATTGATCTTCAAGCTGATACACGTCGAGAAATTGGCTGTTATTTTTTATCACGGCCTGATAAAACATCGCAACCAAAAAGAACACGGCTAAATCTGTACCAAATACATAGGCATAGAGATCAACTTCTCTTTTCCCTCCTCCAATCACTGAATTTATGGGATAAGGGAATCCCATCTCTTCAACAAGCCCTGACTGTTGTGCTTTTACAATCTCCTTTGCTACATCAGCAGCTGGAGTCAGTGACATATACCGTTCCGTTGGCGTGCATTGTTCCGAACTGGAAGCATATACTACCTCAAGAACAGCTAAGGCTACTTTTGGGCTCTCTCGACTCTTCTCGATGCTCTGGATGCGAACTCGACTAGCAGAGTGACACATATTAGGGTTGTCCTCCTTGCATCTCTCGCCATGAACCATTGACAGCAACTTGTTTACTCGAGACTCAATTCTCTCTGGTTGAATCCCATCCTCTGGCCAAATATGAACATCCATCGTGACCTGTACGAAGTAAGGTGGAGATTCTGCTCCCTGGGTCAGTGATTTCCAGTACCTACAAATGCTTGTAGTTATCATCGTTATGAAACTTGTTATCACTGAAATCAGTCTCCGTGCCCTCTCCTTCAAACTGTAATTGATGAGAACCTCTTCTGCATGAAAAACTCTTCTCTTGAAAACTGTGAATTCGGTAAGAGAAACCAATTCACCATCTTTTGCGGTTATGGAGCTCTGCAACAAAGTAAATAGATATACTAGAAAGAGAGGCAATGTGCTGATAACAAAGGAAGCTGTAATTGGAGCGGGAGGAAACCCTAATCCTGGCAGTAGGCTCCAGGTGATCCTCACCCCACAGTGTTGGATAATAATTTGATACAGGTATTGGAGCAGAATGTAAACTTCTGTGTAGATCAGCATAATAACCCAGAACATGTAGCTTGGTCCAGTATGAACGCAGAGTGCATATAAGAACAGAGCTGCAAGGTAAACCATTGAGAGTAAACTAAAGTTCCAAAGGAACACAAGAATGAAACAGCCATAACATACAACATCATTGTTGGAGCGCATCTGGGCCCATATGTAACAGAATATCCTTCCAATTTGACGGCTTACAGCTTCCGACATTGTTCTGTCACCATCATCAGAATGCAGAGAAACAGCTCGGTCAAGATGACCAAATCTCGGTTTTTGACTCTCGTCATCATCTGGTGAGGATTGCTCATTCATATCTGACTCTTCAGGGGATATGTTTAAGAAGGTCACTAGATTGGAAACTGCCTGATTTCCAAGAGTTTGTACTTGAGATACACCATCACCAATCAGCTGCACTGCAGAGATTAATGGATGTTCCTTGGATTGCCTAATTTCTTTATCTTTCCTGTCCAAAACAGAAAATGCATTCTTCGCAGGTTTCTCAGTGAGTTCCATAATCTCACCAATATTAGTAATCTCGTGAATAGGAGAATTAACTGGAGATTGACTTGCAGATTTTATTTTAGGAGATCCGTGTAATTCGTATGGAAGTAGAGGATCTATTTCCGCATTAGTTTTTGAGTTCAGAATCCTGACAACACTATCACCCTCTTTATCTGACGTATCGGTATGCGTATCAACATTTGGAATAGGAGAATTTTTTCTTCTTCTGACACCTTCAACTTCAAGAGTAGGGCTTCCATGGTTTGTAGTTGTGTTCATGTTGTGAAGCTGAAGTTGTAGGTTGAGCATCTCTGATTTTATCTTCTCTACTTGCAAGTTACGCTGACGTTTTTGCTCTTCTGATTCACGAATATGCTGCAATTGTGCAGTCTTCCATGCAGCTTTCTTCTCTTGTTCGCGCACAATGGCACCAATTTGCTCTGCCTCGAGATATCTGCACACGTAATCAAATTCCTTGGATGCAAACATGTACGATTGAAGTCCAACTAGCATAAATATGACAATCTCTACAAGTGCAGATCTCGATGTAATCCGGAACCCATAGTCATATTTATAAAATCCAACCATTTCATATATGTAATCCATCGTTCCACACTTCCCATCACTGAAACTTCCTAAGAAAGGAGATTGATAGACGAGAGTGAGAATAATGAGAGAAAAGTTATAGATGCGCAAAAACTTGAATATACTGTTCTTCTTTTTCAAAATTTCAAGCCTCAATCGGAAGAAAACCAGAGCGAAGCCGAGGTAACCAAGGTGCAAAATATCATACTCGAGTGTTCCAGTAATAAGAATCAAAGCGAGAACAATATCCAGTAAATGACAATAACAGTAAAGCCTCAGGTAGTCGATAAAAGTCCACATGCCCTTAGTTTCAAATGATAGATCCCTCCAAACTGATGCATTTTTTCGCTGAGACATCATTTGACGGTATGTGTGAGACCCAGATAAACTGACCAGATGATCGGCACGAAGTTTGAGGCAAGCTAGCATGAAAACCACGTAATAGCTGACAAGCATTCGGTAATCATCAATAATAATTCCTACAAAATGAAACATGACAACTTGAGACTTGAGATTACAGACAAAGATGATATTTTTGTGTAATAGCGGAAAAGGTCTTTGGTAAAACCAGTGATTAATAAGGGCAAAGTAAAGTTCAACCTAGTTCTGTATCAAATACAGCAAGTTTATGTCAAATTAGAAAATTATGCAGATGCCATATTTAAGCTACATAATCAAGATAAGGACCATTGGATTAGTTAAAATAGTTACCAAGCCAACAATTTCTGCAATAGTTGTAATACTGATTCGTCAATCTCCAACACTCGTGGCAATTTATTTTTTCCTCACCAGGGAATTGGTGTATCCAAGGTGTCTGCTTCGTCCATATGACAAGGTACTCTACAGTTAGAACAGAAGCAAAACAGAATACAAATACAGGCCAGAATTTTCGAATTACACGCCGTTCAAGAAGTATACAAGCAGCAAGGGATGCAATATAAAGCATAGAGACTGCATTCAAAACCGCAAAGCTTGCAAGAAGTAAGGTGATCATGTTCACTTCAAGGCCAAAAAGATTGAACATATTCTCCATCCAAAACTTCAAATATACTTTCATGGTTGTAATCTGCATTTCCAATCTCTCACTTCTCAAAACAAAAATTCGACTTTTGTTCCACTTGTGGCTTTCATTAAAACTACCCCACATGAATCTGAATCGCCTGTTCCTTTTCTTTTCTGATGAGGCTCCAACTTCAGAGGATAAAGAACTTAATCCTCGAGAAGAAGTACTAGAGCCTATGTCCGGTAAAGAATTCTTCCTTGTGATGCTCTTTCCTTTTTCGGAAGGTAAAATGGAAATAATATTGGATTTATTTTCCTCATCAGAGACAGATACTCTAGTTATAGGATCCTCTGTTGAGACAAACAGCTGACAAGGCTCTTCCCATTTCCCCCTATTTATAAGGGCAATCGGCGTCTTCTCCAGCCAGCGGAATACATTGTACTGAAGGGTAGATGCAATAATGACCAGAACTTTTCCCCTCAATCCATATTCTCGACCCCAAAAACCAGGATTAAATGACTGGAACCCTAGGAAAATGGATAAGTAAGCGTACTTTTGACCAGGAAACATCTCAGCCTGTTTACCCCACATCTGATAAAGATACTCGGTTATCACCAGAAGTCCTGTATATGATAAAAATAGCTTGGATGGTACTCGAGAAGCTTTGGGTAAAAGCGAACAGATCAGAAGGCCAAGTAGATACAAGAAGCCAAATAAACTGATAGGGGACAAAGAGGCATAAAATATGGCAACATATAAAATCTTATCACAGTGCCAAATCAGGAGTCGCCTTGCAAACCCTAGTGCTCCACTTTCCAGTGGACCATGATCTTCAGATACGTTTCTACTTTGCCTCCTTTCATAGCTATAAAGTTGCATCACAATGACAACAGCTAAAGATTCCCAAACATTTTTCATCAATGATGCTTTTGGATTAAATCCCAAATCTTGATAAAGATCTATCCACTCAGACAACCATGTCTGAAATCTAGGAAAAATGCTCAAGATATAGACGAACACTAGTACCACAATTGCATATAGTTTCAAGGGATACCATAGCCGCCGTTTTGTCTTCTCTACTAGTTGTCTCCCGATGATCCAGAAGAGAAGAAAGAAAAAGTAACCAAATGATATAAAATTAGGTCTTACCAGGTACACTGTGATGAGAATTGTCAGGAAAGCTATGTAGGTTCCGAAGGAGCGGTACATTGACAAAAACTTTTGTCCAATTGCTGTAAGATATGTTGCTATCCTTCTCTCTGAAAGATGATTTCAAAACATAAGTAGCAGTTAGCAAACCATAGTAATTAGGAATAATTGACCATTCATATATTAAATTCAATATCCGATTTGAATTGTGCTGGTAAATATGATATGAGTATATCCATATTATCAACTTCTTATGTAGGCATAATCATTCGGAGCAAGATACATTTGGCCATGGATGCAATCATACCATGTGAAGAGTTGACTTGGCCCTGTCTGGCTGCTGCGGAGGTATACACAGACAATAAAACTGATCTATTCAAACCAGCTTTCAAGATACTAAAACCAACTGGTGGACATGGGGTGTAATGCACGATTGATGAGAACGAGAAGAGCAAGTCAGACCCATGATTGTGAATTGCACAGAAGAATAAAAGGATGGCTATCTGGAAATAATCCCAGTATGTAACAACATCTAGGAGACCTGCATCAAGCAATGATTTGTCAGCATAACAATCATCAAGTTACAGTAAAATACTAAGCAGATATAGTCCTCAAATATGTTAATTCTCACGTAAAGGATATAGAGGTGGAACATTGAAGTAACTCCTGCCTTTCAAAAAAACAGGTGGTGATAATATGAACTGTTTGAATTTCCTGGCATACCTAACTGTGTCAAGATTTCCTTTGCCAGTGACCCCTTTTGCTCCAAAGCATTGGAGATGATATTAAGCCGGAGAATATATAACAGTGCAAAGTGGATCTCGCACAGAAGAATCAAAGATTTGCGTATTTTTCTGCTCACAGTGTGCCTCAACAGAAACATCAAAAAGAAAACCACTGAAGAACGAAGCAAAAAAATTGCAAACATCAGTAAAAAACTTGCTACATTAGTTTGATGATTGGATTTTGTAAATTGAAAAGAGAATACATATTATATAATCCTAAAGTCATGATGTTTGACTGCCCAGGAAATTTGGTAAGTAAGAGATAACATTACTGGTATTGAATTATTACATAATTGATGAGATCTACTATAACGTACTATATACAGCATGTATGAACCCCGGTTTCAGAGCAAGCAGAAGAATCAAAGCCAGAGATATAGCACGAGAGCATTTGCGAAGCCCCCAAGCTACTGTGGCTACAATCAACACTTTCATCTCCTCTTTCTCTGCAACTATAACATAATGTCAATATAACAAGCCAACAATAACAAAAAAAGGAAGGAACAAGCAGAAGCAGAATCAGCACAAGTTATAATGATTAAAGTAGAAATTGCAGTAAACTGAGATATCATTTTGCTTGTTCAATAAAAATCCATCACCTTCCACGGTATCATCAACCGTAGGTGTCCTTTCCTCGTCGGACAAATAAAGGAAAACTGAATTGTTCACCAAATTACCCATGGCAACAAGAAATCCTAGACAGAATTGTGCAAGAAGAAAAAATCCCGGAATAGGATAATGCCAAAAACCAACAGTTTCCCAAATTTCCATGTCCTGCAGTATGTTCACAAGGAACTCGTAAATAAATCACTAGATACTTTATTCAGGAATCATGATTAGCATAAAGATATACCTTTCCAAGCTTGTTAAGGTATGTGAATGCCACATTAAAGACATAGGTACTAGCAGCCCAGAGGAGAATGAAGACAAGGAGCAAACCGTTCAACCGGTGCAAGTGGAACAAGGACGGAAAGGCATATAGTATATAACCAATATATGCAAGTAACCCAAATGCACATATACTTGTGAAATTGAAACTCCAAAATGAAAGAGCAACCAACAAAACCTGTCAAATTCCCCACTTAATGTTAACAAATGAGGCAAAGTTACAGAAAATTGTTCCTCAAATGCTAGAAAAAAACTGAACAAATAAGATCCGGTATCGAAGTACATTAGAATATCATCTAAGGTGTTCATTTTTTCTCCTAAAACCACCATTGTTATATGTGCGGTAACTCGAAACAAGACATAGTTTCTGGTATTAGAATGCTTACCGGAAAACCATATGTGAAAAAATTAATACTAAATGTACGGAATACCGCTCCTGACAGTAACACATTGGTGTGTCTCACACCAGTTCTGCAAATCATCATCCAATCCATTAGTAGCTTGCAGGAAAACACCATGCAACCTTAGTAAAATGTAACCTTGTTTAAATAATTCAGAAAATTTAAAGATGACGAGCATTACAATGAAATTAAAACCAATGTAAGGGAAATACAGGTTTCAGTAACTGTAATTAGAGTAGTAAACGCCAAATAAAAATAAAAGTAGTGAAGGTTGCAGCTAAACAACCTCAATAAGAATAAGGAATGCCCAATAAAGAATAGATTAGCCACTTAAACAACATACAACTCCTCCAACAGATATGTAAGCTCTACGTTTAATGTTACTGCTATAAAAAAATAAGTTTGAAATGTAATGGTAAAAATTTATAGCAAGAAATATAATGGACAGAATTACCTTGATTCACGGATAAAAAATGCGTGTCTTGAAGGAAGAAGTGGCTCAGAGAAGCTACTTTGTCGCATGGACATAATAAAATCCATTTCCTCCAAGTCAGATTTAACACTGGATAACTATCAGAGAAAAGAGATGAAAAGGATGAGTGCATAATTGGCCAATACAATTAGGTATTAAGAGGTTCAAAAACCTCTTGCCAAAGCAAAGATGAAAAGCACAAACTCATGAAAAAATCAGCATGCAAAAATCCTATAAAAGCAAAAGCTGGACCTTTCCCAAAGTTAGAGAAGAAGGTGTAAGTAAACCACATACCATGAAGTAGAAAAATACAAGAGAAAGAGCAGAAGTGATTTGAGGCCAGTCCGTGCTTGCAGATACTTTGTAAAGTCCAACCAAATGAGCTACAAATTCGAGCATCTTTGGCCACTCAAAATGGAGCTGGTATACATAAAGCAGAACAACGTTGAACCCTGCATACACAAGAAGAGGCCTCCACCACCTTGTAACCCATGGATGTAAAGGTAAGTATTTATAGTAAACAACACAACTGCTTGAACTGAGGCTTCACATTAGAGACACTAATGAAAAAGCTTATATATATACTCACCGAAATAAGCCCAAAAAATTGCTGGTTAAAGACCAATCTACTAGCCCAACACAGCTACAGATAAAGAATGGTAAAGAAATCCAAGAGGGATGACTAATTCCCACAACCAGCTGAACAGCAGGTAATATTAAGCAGCAAGCAACCCTGATATGTGAACCTTCAAGGTTGAAAAACAATAAATGATCAGATTGTATAATCACAAAAATTCTAGACGAACTAAGATGATAATTAATACTTAAATCTTACATTACCTAAATTATCAATAGATGACAAAAAACGCTGCCAGGAAGAAGCACGCTCTGGAATTAGGTCAAATCTACTTAAATAAGCATCAACCAAAGCAGCAACAGCTACTAGTAGCTGTACGACCAAGAAACAATATATAGGTGGAGTTCTCCAGGCTTGAACACTGCAAAAGAGTTCCATTTTCATCCACAAAGAAACCATAGAACCGTAAATGTATTCACTGATAATTCTATTATGAAGAGGATTAAGTGCACCACATTTCTACCTCACAAATCCAAAGAGCTGTGCCCACCAAGAGTCGGCAGCATTCCATTTCTCCCCCAAGATAAGGCAAACAATGTGAAATATTGCATGAGATAGGAGGGTAAGCAAGGAGAAGATAATAATGCACCATGAAAACAAAGTGTGCCTTCGAAAACGGAACCCTGTAGATACCAACAATGAGTTAGTACAATCAAAAATCTTGATGACCGTCAGTTAGTCACAGCACGCGATGTGAACCTGCTTAATGTATATGTATTACTAAACGTTAAGCTTATGTTATACAATTTGCTTCCAGTTACATGATAGCTTTTCACGTGAACTAATAAGTGCTCGGGGATCAAATACTCTCATCCCCATTGAAATAAAATCCTTACTGTAAACCATCAGAATGAAAGAATTATACAGGATTGAGTTAGACGCATCACCTATTTTCTTATAAGCAAACTGAATGACAAGAAATGTCAATAAATCAACCAGAGAGATCAAACTCCAGTTCAGTAAAGAAGCTGTACGAAACAAAAAGGCAGATAATGATTAATAAAAAACAAAAACAAAAAACAGGAAAAATGCAACTTCAAGAAGATTCAACACAGTTACTACAGATGATAGAGTAACTTTGTTGACTGCAGACACAACTCAATGACTGTAAAGCAAGCTAAAGACAGTAACAGGGGGGAATTATTTTTGCTAAACCACATTCCCTCTACATTTTCAAGTGTATACATTTGCAAAAACAGTGTGACACAGGGAACTTGGCAATTACTAACACGTATAATTACCTTTCCGGTGCAATTAGATGGTAAACTATAACTCTCTAAGAAAAATATGCAAAGAATAAAGGTCACAAACAACCTAGAGTACACCAATATACTCAAGCTCACAAAGGAAGTAGACAAGACTATTCCATATATATGCAATTAAGGAAATTACTTAATAAACTAATCATGATTGGTGTAAAATTAATTTACATACAACAAAATAAGTAGGAAAATCAATACCTGATAAAAGCAAAAGAGGCAACACAAACCCGCCAAGAAAATTATCCATGACAGGCACTCTCTCCTCTTTGACTCTCTATCTCTGTCTCAATATAAATACTTTCTTACCCTTAATCTTATCAAGAATTACATAACTGAGATCAACAAGAATTAGAGAAATTCCTTTTTGAGACCTATTATTTTCCATCACAATGTCACAACTAACATATATCTTTCGATGAATCTGACTAATGGGTTTTGTAAATTACTGTTTTAAACAAAAACCCTTTTCTTAAAACCACCAAATTCTTCTTCCTGAATACCCGATTTGAACTAAAATTGAAAAAGAAAAAAACTTTACAGAACAGGGGATTTCTGAGTCAGTGTCCAAGGACTTGTACTGGATTAGGAAAACAGAAGATTTGAATGTTGGTATAATCAGAATTTTTAGGATTTTGGAATTTGAATTTTGGTTTGGAGTTGTCTGATTTCGTTTCATAAAGTTTTCTTTTTTCTTGATTTCGTTATTTGTTTCTTCTATACTATTATTTTTAGGTTCAGGAAGGATATTTACGGAATTGGAATATTTTAAGGGGGGAATCGAGCGCGAGGGTCAACAATCAATACCCATCTCCTTGGACTTACCAGTAGTGATGAGAGACGGTTGGCCCCCTATTTATTGGGAAGGGCCCGTGTATGGGCCCATACTTAATAACGGATTCGACTAGCATAACTAAGTCATCGACAAAGCTTTTTATGAACTTTGAAGTAGATACCACTCCGTTTCTCAAAATATAAACTATTTATTTAAAAAAATGATAAGATGGTTGTATTAGTAAAAACAACTACATAAATTTTATAAATCGGGAAAAAGTTTCCACTGATATATCATAGTATAAAATATAAGTTAAACAAAAGGAACATCTAATCATAAGTTTGATATACAATCTGACGTTGGCTTTTTTGAAAAAATATCAGCAGTAAGGTTCCATTTGCGAAGATGATGCTTAAAGACCACATGTGTAAAAGAGGACGATAATGCTCGAATGTCTTTCAACAAATCTGTATAAAACCATGTAGTACCGTACAAACCAAGACAAATATTTACAACATATAAAGAGTCATTTTCGATAATCAGCTTTCTAATATCAAACGTAAGGCCAACTTCATATCATCGCTGATAACCCACAATTCGACAACATTGTTGGAGTTGTGATAAATATATCTCGTAAAAGTTGTCAGAAACTTATTTTCAACATCTCCTATTTATTTTAAAAAAAAAATTTAAAAAATTTGAACTATTTCATTAAACAAAACAAAATTTCTAAATATTACTTTTTCAATTAATTATTATTAGTATAAAAACTATTTTATTGAACAGAATAATATTTCAATAATCATTTTTTGAATTAATTATTATTAATATAAAATATATATATATATATTGATAGTCATGTTTATATTCGTAACATAAGTGTTTTAAAATGCTTTCAAACGATATTAAGTTTACAAATATCTGTATCATACTTTGAGAGATATATCATTTTCAAATTTTACTATTTTATTATTCTAAGGGTATAATTGAAAAAAAAATACATAAAAGTATTCTTCTTTCCTCCTTACCTTAAGAATTGTGCAAATTTGAAATAGCTCAATTTTAAAGACAGAAAGAGTAATATACTCATCTGTCCTAAGAAAAATAATACTTTTATTTTTCCTTAAACGAAGGTAATATTATATAGTCAACTTCATACTCCTTAGACGATGGTATGAAGTTGGCTATTTCAAGGCCAACTTCATAAAGGTATAGTTTCCGGATTACAAATTATTACTAACTTCATACCATCTTTTATTATATACATTTATGTTTTAAATACATATTTTAAACCGACATGTAGAGGCGTTTTATCGTCTCTATACTTCGTTTTAATTTTCAAATATAAGTTTTTTTATTTAACAAACAAGTGAAAAACTCTTGATTTCATGTATTATACTTACTCTGTACCAATACTTGGTACTTTTTATTTTTGTATTATATATTTCCAAACCCATTCTTATTAGTAATTAGTGTTATAAAGTTATTTTCTACGAAATGTAAGAAATTTGATAACATCTTTATATTTTTAAGTAGGTATTTTTAAAAGATTTGTAACTATATAATATTTACACATATTTGTTTTTTAGTTTGTAAGATATATCAGTTCTAAATTTTAACTCATAAAGGTATAAAAGATGAAAATACCAAACAATCATTCGTTCTCATCTTTTCCTTAAAAATTGTGCAAAAACTAAAAATGTCATTTTTTCGAGGACATAGGGAGTATAAGATTGCAAACATCAATCAAGTCCATCAAAATTGAATTACATAAAGAAATAAAAATATTATGCATTCCAAGATACAAAAATATATATTAAATATATTATTTTAGTGAGGAGATCGATTTAGGGATGGTGTGAGAATTCATATTCCATCATTCTCCAACTTTTCTTTATTGAGAAATTTATGTCTTCTTCAATAAGACTAAATGCTCATATAAGAGAGGAGTAATCTGTTGTTTTATGGTGAAAAAATATAGTTCAAAATGGAACTTTCAGGTAGGTTCGAGAGATCAAGCTCGAACAAGACGAGCCTAAACCAAGACATAGACGTTCATGTCCTGCTTCGATCACAAACATGAAGAAGATTGGGTAGGTCTTAGGGGAGGGAAGCAAAGAAGGTTGAGAAATTTCAATGTGTTGAGTAATTGTGGTGTGTAGTTTCAGAATGGATTATCTCTGGGGTAGATCTCTAATTATGTCATGTCTTAGTTCCTTTTCGAATAGATGACCCCAATCTATTTATAGTTCGAGGAGTAGTGGTCATACATTGATTTCTCGTAAGTGGTGGAAGTTACAAAAGAGGTGGAGAAGTGACGATTGTGGAGATTGTAGTGGAGCCATGTCTGAAAAATAAGGAGAACTTGTATGACCACTACTCCTCGTCTTCTCAACTGCTCTGAAACCGTCTCACTACTTATTACCTTCTTGTTCGTAGATGTGTTACCACAACACACGATGTCATGGACCGCCATACCAATACCCCAATGAAAATCCCCCCATGTGTTGTATTTGATATCTCATAGAAATAGTGGAGTCATGGACCATCACTATTTTGATTAGGTCAAGTCAAGTCAATGACTTGCTAAGTAAGTAAGGCAAGTTATGCAACTCACTAATTAGACTGATTAGTGCCAAGTCTCGTAATCTTAGTGGTCATGTACTATCTTTGGAGTAACATGGCGTAATTTTAATAGCCAGAAGTTCTGTTTAGAAGTGACATGGCATAAATTTAAAAGTATTCAAAGTTAAGATCACACAAAAGTTCTCAAGGACCAACTATGACGACGTACTTAAGAACCCAAGCAAGAAGGCTTAATAAATAGCCATATAGGGTTAGAGATAGTATTAGGTTAGCACTGAAAAAAATGGCACAACCTTAGCAATTTTCCTATCCAAGCCAGTAATGGTTGTCATGCCAAAGAGATAGAGGTAATGTGGCACGTCCTTTAGGGACGCTGCCAGCAAAGTTAGGGCTGGCTTCGAGCCAGCGAGAATAATGATGCGTCCCTGAGATACTGCTAGCAAGGCTAGCACTGGCTTCAACCAGCGAGAGAAGTAATGCGTCCCTGGGACGCTGTTAGCAAGGGTAGCGTTGTCTTCAGCCAGCAAAATATGATGCGTCTCTGGGATGCTGCTAGTAAGGCTAGCGCTGGCTTTAGACAAAAAAATGTGATGCGTCCCTGGGGACGTTGCTTTAGTGAGGCTAGTGCTAGCATGGAAAAAGAAAAGCTAGGCTAGCCTATCATGGAGGCACAACACGTCTTTGGAGGCATTGCTCTTTGATTGTAACACGTTCAAGAGGAATGACGCGTAATTTGTGACTTGTCCCTGAATAAAATGCTAAAGTGACATATTTTTTTAGGAAAAAATGTCAAATTATGATACGCTCTTTGCGAGCATGGTGTTTGAGATAGAATGCATTTTTGAAGGTCAGGTATTAGTTATTTTCAGAATAGATAGATGTTATTGGAATGCGCATTCGAGTCGAGATCAAGGAATTCAGCTGTGGAATTTATGCGACTTGAGACTGATTCAATATGACATAAATATTGTGAATGTTAGAGAGGCTACATGATCATTTTAGAATGCATGTAGTTATTTGTAGAAATTTTATTCTTAATTCGCCTGCGGAATATAAGTAGAGATACATTATTTCATATTTTGATATAAAGTTAGGGATATGCGCATAAATATACGCATGTACTTCCATGTTCCTGTTGTTGGGAAGAGGGTGATTTTATAATTCCAGCCCTTGTCAAAAATCCATCATCTACATTAAGTCCCCTGCTTATTGAGGAACAATAATATTGCGCAGTAATCATTAGATTGTGATAATATGCATATAACAATTATGTATGTATATAAAAATTTTAAGAAAGGTGTAGAAGATGTACTTAGCATATAGCTTCTGGTTACTGTGATAAGTACCCATTAGCATTAACCTTGTCTGATATTAGTAGATGCCCATGTCATTGTCAGGAATGCTAGTTTATTCGTGAGTAGAGAGGGGATAGGTTGGTGCTAGGCGTTACTTCTCATTTATTTTTTATTTTTTTTGGTTTTCTAATCCAATAAGGATGATAACCCTTGTTTTCACGCTTGCGCACATATATATTATCTCCCTTTTATTCATAACGCCATCTTTGTTTTCCTTTTGTTTTCGCACATACAACCGCGTGATAGTTCCCTTTCTCACCTCCTTGTTTGTTGATACAAGAAGAAAAAGGCGTGTCCTCGAGAAGGCATCAGCGTCATCGGTACGTTCCTCGAGAACGTGATAGTGAGGGAAGTTAGTTACCTGGGAATGCAACAATAGGAGAAGTCTGGTGCTCGAGTAGGCATTGTTGGTTGGAGCCGCTTCTTTAAGTTCGTGTTGCTATATGGGAATAAAGGTGAGTATCATGACTATTGTTGTTGTATTTCTTTTTGTAACCCTAGCTTTCGCTCGTTCTAGGAATTGGCTAAGATCAGTTTGTACTTGTATGCTCGACCGTAATTCCAATATCTGGTAGATCCAGGGTTTCCAAATTTTTCTCACATATCATATATATATTGTCATACACACACACACACATATATATACACTGAAAATATTGTTATCTTCTTTTTGGCAAACCCTAGTTTTATTATTATTCTTTTGAAATAAAGTGATTTTCAACAACAACATCGAAAATTCTAGTAAGTTTAGTTATGATAAGCTAAAACCTTCGATAATTCTTCTCTTATATTTTGCTAGAATCATCATCTTGTTATTCATATCTTAAGCATATCATGGCAGTTCTTGATCGAGATCACAACTCTGATTCTTCAAGTAAGAAAAAGGGTTGTAGAAGTAAAAGGATGAAGATATCTTCTCCTCAAGAAGTACATTCCAAGATCAGTCGTTCCTTGAATAAGGTCACAAAGCTTCTGCGAGGCATGCTTCTTGATCATTTGAAGGCAGCTCGTGAATGTGCTATGAATCTCCCATTCGTGATTAATACTGAAGAAGACATCGTTTTTTTTCATCTGGAATTAGATGAAACACCTCTAAGTTTATGGAACCCTTTTTGGTTTCATCGTGTTTTTTCATCTGGAATAAGATGAAATAAAACAAACGATGGAACCTTTTTTGGTTTCATAGTTTGTTTTCTTCTGGAATAAGATGAAACAAAAATAAATGATGAAACCTTTTTTGGTTTCATCATTTTTTTCATCTGTAGTAAGATGAAATAAAAACAAATGATGAAACCCTTTTTGGTTTCATAGTGTTTTTCATCTGTAATAAGATGAAACAGAAAATATTGATTAACATTTCTCAAAAATCATACTGTAATAAGATGAAACAAACCATCCTTGATTAAGAGAAAAATATCATCATAAATTTTATAACTTAAGAGTAGTGATTGATCAAAAGACTGATTAACATTTGATGTGTTTTAGAATAGTGGTAAATAAAGTGTTCGATTCTCGAACTTGTGAAGGTAATGATTTTAGAAAATATTTGACTTAATCTAAACTAATAAAAATCAGGAAAATAAACTAGAGATGATTTTTAGAAAATATGGAGAAAACCAGGAATCAAGATTCAGTTATTTCTAACAATTTATGTGATTAATCGGGTAATTCTTTTAAATAAATTAAGCTCAAATATTACTAAAATAGGTTTTTATGCAAACAAGCAGAGGTAAATCACAAGCATGGGACATCAGAGGTTGTCAACCCAGCATGACCCATCAAACAAAAACACCACTACTGAATGGAAACCGTTTTTCTATTCCGAAACTATACAATTTTAACAAGTAAAGAATTATAATTAATTAATTAAAAATAGACTTACCACATAAAATTGAGAGAAAAACCTCCTCCATCATCCCAGTAAATATACTTAGCTCATGGTGAAAAAAAACTTGCTCAAAAGACCTTTTCATTGCTCAAAAAGTTGATTACAAGGTTAAAGAATAGTGCAACAGCTGAACAGATACTATATAAGTGTTGCAAGAGAGGGTTCAGCTGTAACAGAAAGTGTTTTAAGCAACAAAGGTTTAAAAGCTAAGGCAACAGGAGCAGTTTGAATCAACAATAGATATAAACGTAACAGAGTCTTCTTCTTCGGTGATGGCTGGGTGAAGAACACGCCGGCCGGTGCAGCAGCAAGGACCGGCGATCACCGGAAGTGACCGGAAATTGACGGAATCGATCTCTAGGCTTATGTGATCAATTTTCTTCGAATCTCTTGGTATATGTAGGTTTAACAAACCCCAGAGAGAGTTCTAGACCTAATAGAACTCTCTCAAATCACTCCCAATCTTCAATTCAAACTCAAACAGGAACCGAGTCCTGATTCCGTCCAAACTTGGATTTCCCGAGCTGATTTTCCGGGATTTTCACTGTCTTTTGATTTCTTTCAACTCTAATCGCAATGGGTCATCTTTAATAGCCGAAAACAACCCAAAATTCAAGTCCCAATCCTTTTCCTGTTTGAAATAGGACTTCCCGATGAGTGAATCGGTGACTCGACCGAGTTGACTCGCTGGGTTGACTCGGCCGATCCTAGGGTGTCCCTTATCCATTCTTGGGGTGCCAATGACACTTGTCCTTGGGTGCCTTTATCACTTTTTAAGCCAATTTTTCCATAAATCTTTATTCTTTTAATGTACCTACAAAAGCATAAAAACACGTAATAATTGCAAAATCGAATACTAACTTAATAGAAACTAAGGTGCAAATTAGACACTAAAATGTGTCTATCAACATTGAATAAGATGTTTTTACGGACAACCATTTGTACTTTATCAGAAACTAATTGATTAACATTGTTCTTAGTTTCAACCTCTCTTCCATGAAAAGACAAGCACCATGAGGTTTGACCATCTGTCTTCTTTTCTCT
This sequence comes from Papaver californicum, assembly GCA_023531435.1. Lineage (NCBI taxonomy): Eukaryota > Viridiplantae > Streptophyta > Magnoliopsida > Ranunculales > Papaveraceae > Papaver > Papaver californicum. Next base: position 5,196,373 of record JAJJMC010025361.1, on the reverse strand, counting down.
TCCACTTTAAGTTGCAACTTTGTCAAGGAGTATTAGTCTGCAACTTTGTCAAGGAGTATCTTGCATGCCAACTTTGGCCTCATATTTTGCACCTTTTGTTCTATGTGCTCTTCGGATGAAAAATTTCCTTTCAAAAGGCTCTTCATGTAATAGAAAACATGAAGTCCGCAATCATTCCAGAAATTAACAAAACAATATCTTTAAATTGAAAAATACAAAAAAGTATTGAAATGAAGATATCAAAAGTTCTTTTAAAAGTACTTACACATCTTGTTGACAGCAGAAAGGGGTGTTCAAAATAAATTCTTTTGTTTTACTTGACGGGTCTAGGCTGAGCTTTGCTACATGTTGTCTGAATGCTGACACCATTCCTTCTTTCATGCTTTCAGCACTTTTTTTGCATCCATCTTCAGTGGAGGACATTGAGTTGTAGTGAGAGAATTCTCCAGTCTCATTATCAAAGACTAACAATGTCCAATGATATGTCTTTTCACTTATTTTTGTTAGCATTGGAACGAAGACATATTATGGAGTGTAATCCATATTATCAATGAAAGCTTCAATTGCAGTGTTGCAACTTTTACCGATTGAGTGCAGTATCTGAAATTCATTAAAAAATCAAAAAATAAATTATAATTTTTAATCAAGATGAGTGCATTGTTGAAAATCAGTGAAATCTTTTCTTTACATAAAAATGCAATTGAAACAGATGAAACCTTATTTGGATGAAACCAAAATTGGTTTCATTGTTTTCAGAAAGACACTTGTATAAGATAATTTAGATGAAACTTACATAGACATATGTGCTTAGGAAAACTGCCCTTTTGTACTTAGGAGCGCCATCTGATTTCTTGATGTTCTTTGATATTTTTTTTTGCAATTTGAACATGTAGAACTCAATCATATCTCCTGCAATGTCACATTTTCTTATCAAGGTGTTCATATTCTTTACTGAAACCTTTTCAGGTTCCACTGCATCATGTTTTTCTGTTTCTTCAAACATATTCATTACCTACAATATTTATTGATTTCAAAAAAATTACATTCAATGACAACAATCAAATCAAATCAAATCAAAACAAAACAAAACAAAGTATAGTAAATTATCACATCATCATTGTCAGACTTCTGTTCTCTATCTTCTTCAACATCAACATTAACATCATCTTGTTCTATCATTTCATCCACAATATTTATATCATTGATTATCAATTCCTCCATATCTTGTTCAGTGTATGAAACTGTTTCTGCTTCAGCTTGCTTACGTTTCTGTCTCACGTAAGTCTTCCTCACTGGTTTTAACTTATCTTCAGCATCATATTTGGCAAAAATTGATTGATCTTCTTCCGAAAGCCCATTGTTACCAAGATTGTAAGCTTTTCAATCAAAATTCTTGCCCACTTATATTTTTCCTTGTATGTGGTATCTTCATTTCCAGTTTCAACATTCACTTCATTTCTATCACCAATAGTCTCTTCATTTGTTTCACAACCAATATCTTCATTTGTTTCACCAACCATCTCTTTATTTCTTTCACCAACCATTTGTTCACTTGCATTATCCTCTTCATTTGTTTCACAACCAATATCTGCATTATCCTCTTCATTTCCTTCACCATCTATGTAATCTTCAACCTGAATTTCCTCTTCCACTATACACTGGACCAAGCGTATTTCTTGTTCATTATATTCTAACAAGAAGGATCCCTGACGGTAACCCACATTCATCTGTGGAATACAAGAAAAGTTATGATTAATAAGTTGGTATTAAATAAACTATGAAACATTTTTTGGTTCCATAGTTTGCTTTTCATCTTGAATAAGGTGTAACCAAATAAATGATTGAAAATTTTAATTCTCAGACATTAAAATTTATAAACAAACAAGAACTGTTGTTGCATTTACCTTGGAGAAAATTTTTGGTTTATTATGGAGATCATCAAAATTATTCAACAATTGCTTGCTTATTTCATCAAGGTTCCATCTAGCGAACCTTGCGTACATTTCGCTCTCATCTTCTCTCAAAGTGATGTTTTTCATCTCAGCAAACCAATACTGTAAAAAACAATACACAATTCAACATTTAAATTAGTAATCAAACTCGGGAAAAATAAAAAACAAACAGTTTATAAATCAAAAGAAACAAAAATTAACTTACCAATGGGTAAATGACGCAACCTGATACATCATCAACTTCTTCAGCTTTAATTATAGACTCAATTATATTTTCATGCAAAACATCAGGCCAACACACTTTATTCATCTCAAATACTTGGTACAAGTATTTTGATGTCAGATTCTGCCTACCTTTGTTTGGGACAAATATCGAAACCAAGATATAGAGTATGAATAACTTGACGAAGTCTTCAGTTTTGGTTTCATCTGCTGTTGTTTCCATCATAGCTATGACAATATCAGTTTTCCTCATCTTCTTAGCTCCTTTAAAATACTCAACTTGAAACATGTTCACCTTTTTCTTCAGCTCAACATCTTTGTGTATATCTACATTCTTCATCATTTGTACACCAAAAATGACAGCGAAATGTTCAGGTGCTGTCCGTAGTATCATATTCCTTGCTCTCATCAATTTGAAACAATCTGGTTTATCACCCTTGACACTTCTATAAAATGACCCTAAGATCATCTGAACTGCTCTTGTCCTTTTCTTTAATTTTTCTTCTTGAAGGGTACCATCGAATAACGGTTTGAAGAAACGCCAGAATGGACAAGCAACAAGTGCCTTCATGTGTTTTTCTTTAGTTTGTATCAATGCTTTTATCTTTGGTGCCTCTGTACACAAATGTTGTAACGAGCACCTATATGGTTCTGGATTTTTTTTTTCATGTTACAGAATAAGTAAACCATAAGCACAAACAGAACTTGTCCTAACCATACACAAAATAGGATGAAACCTTTTTGGGTTCCATCAAAACATGCATTAAGTAAAAAAAAACACTGACACTGTTGGTCACAACCATACACAGAATAGGATGATACCTTTTTGGGTTCCATCAAAACATGCATTTTCTAAAAAACACCAACATTTGTTGGTCACAACCATACACAAAATAGGATGAAACCTTTTTGGGTTCCATCAAAACATGTATTTTCTAAAAAACACCAACACTGTTGGTCACAAACATACACATAATAGGATGAAACCTTTTTGGGTTCCATCATAATACCAATTAAGTAAAAAAACACAAACATTGTTGGTCACAACCATACACAAAATAGGATAAACCTTTTTGGGTTCCATCGAAACATGCATTTACTAAAAAACACCAATACTGTTGGCCACAACAATACACAGAATAGGATGAAACCTTTTTGGGTTCCATCAAAACATACATTTATAAAAAACCACAAACATTGTTGGTCACAAACATACACAGAATAGGATGAAACCGTTTTTGGTTCCATTACAATATGCATTAAGTAAAAAAACACTAATTCTGTTGGTCACAACCATACACAGAATAGAATGAATCCTTTTTTGGTTCCATCATAATACCAATTAAGTAAAAAAACACCAACTATGTTGGTCACAACCACACATAGAATAGGATGAAACCTATTTGGGTTCTATCACAATAATTTAGGTTAAAACAGATGAAACCTAAACGTTGCTACAAAACAGATGAAACCTAGATGAAAATCAATGAAACCTAGTTTTAGAAAAATGTAACTGAAACCTAACTATGAAACCTGTAATTTCGAAAGAGATGAAACCTTATTAACTAAATACATCGATGAAACCAAAATCGCGAAACTAAATATCATAAACATGCAGAATATGATGAAACCTTATTAACCAAATGCATTTTGATTTTCAACCATAAACAATCACAGAATATGATGAAACGATAAACTTCAATTTACCTTTTGTAGATTCTTGTTTCTTAACTGGTTTATTGAGTTTTTCTTCATCTTCTTGTCTTGTTTTTTCACCATGTTTAATGATCTTCAGTGATTTTTCTTAGGTTTAAACTGTGAAAGATTTGAATAGAAACTTCAGGTAGATTATGATGAGTTAAAAGTAGAAGACTCAATTCTACTGTTGATGATCAACAATTGTCTTAGAATCAGAAATTTAGGTTGATGACGACTCAAATTCTACTATTGATGGTTATTTAAGTGATGATTTTTGTTTCAGTGAGATTAATGTGATGATTTTTGATATGGTTGATGATGACGATGATGTTGGTTCAAGTGTTTTTCTGTGATGATTTTAAAACGGTGAACAGTTTGATTTTGGAAGATAGAAGTTAAGAGGGAAATAATAACTTCCTTCAATTTTGGGCGTCAATGAAGGTGCGTGTGTAGGCAAGTAAGTTGGGCGTGATCAATTAATGAATTTGGACTGAATTATAAGTGAGGGTAATATGAACAGTTGGTTTGTAATGAGTTTTTTGTGTCAAATTTATTTTTTTGGGTTATATGTAGTTGGATAGTGACATTTTTGGGATTATAACTCACGACCTGTTATTTAAAAACTACATCATATTGTTATAGTGAAAGTTATGGGAATCAGAGTTTTCCCATCCATTTTGGTCCCACACCGACAAAAAGGAAAAAAAAACTTACACTCTACTTACACCTCCCACTTCAACCAATTTTTACTCGTCCATCTCCATCTCTCCACTTTTGTTCATTCACATACTGTTATGATGCTGAAGGTTAGCCAGAAGGGTGCCCAAGCAATGCTGGTGGTCAGGAGTCAATAAGGGGGTGTAGATAGTATTGGTAGTTGTTAATTAGCTTAATTGAGACACATGTTAGTCTCACATTAGTCATTAGCTTAATTATGTTAGGATTAGTAGCTTATGAGTAGAAACCTAGTATAAGAACTCGATGAATCATTTGTAACAGACACTTTTTCAAGATTAATAAAATTACTTTTCTCCAGTTTTTGATTTCATCTTTTCTTCCAACTTTTCTCTAAGTCCATTACTTAATTTATGATCTTGAGAAAGATCATATCAATTGGTATCAGAGCTCACAGATCTTGAGCAGACAAATACAACATCAAATTGTTAACAAATTGCTTGAAATCATGACGAATCATGCATCTAGGATTTCCAATCTGGAATAGAGAATCTATATATTCACAAATGAAGTTTCCAGTGTCAATGAACGCATCTCTGGTTTATCTCTTTGACTCAATGCTGTTACAAACAGGATGGATGGTCTTACTCATATAATGGATGACTTTTCTGATCAAATCAACAACATGAGCACACAGATGAACAAATTCATGCAGGAAATGAGAGTTAACATTGGAAACAATCAAAATAGATGTGAGAATCTCTCTCATCCAGAAGGAGTAGAGAGCACATATGCAGGAGGAAATCACTACCAGATGATGAACAATAATGCATCTGGAAGAATCTTGAATCAACCTAGAGTGGATTTACCAAAATTCAACAAGGGTGATGATCCAATGCTTTGGATCTACAAAGTAGAGCAATACTTTAGATTTTATGAAGTACCTGTGGCTCAGAAGGTTGTCGCAGCTTCATTTCAATTGGAAGGGGAAGCTCTACAATGGTTTATTTGGCAGGGATATGATAACTTGAATTCAACATGGGAAACATTTGTGGTAGATCTCTGTAAAGAGTTTGGCCCTGCTGACTATGTGGATTTTACTTCTTCCTTGTTCAAAATAAGGCAGACAGGTAACTACTTTGACTATGTCTTTTCTTTCCGCAAATTTGCAATAAGAACTACTGGCATTTCTCAAGAAGCTCTCAAGAGTTGTTTCATTGGAGGCCTCAAGGATGAACTGAATAAATTTGATGTCCAACTGCTAAAACCTAAAACAGTACATGATGCTATCTCATATGGTGCACAATTAGATACAAAAAATCAAAGCCTTAAATACATATAATCCAAGAACACAAAATCGGATGAACAATCAGTTCCAACCTTCAATACATACAGATCCAGCAAAGACCTTACCTAGAATTGAATACAAGAAATTTTCTCCTTCTACAGTTACTGATAGAACATTAAATAATCTGTGTTACTATTGCAATGGGAAGTGGTTCAAGGGACATACATGTAAGGAAAGATCATCTAAATTTGGCCAGACTCAGGCATTAGTTCTTGATTTGGTTGAGGATGTGCCAAAAGAAGAAAATGTGCAGATGGAACATAATACTACTGAGGCTGCTTCTATATCTTCCATTCAACTAAGTGAATGTGCCATCTTTGGAGCTGAACAACAACGTACAACTAAGACTATGAAGGTTAGTGGAAGACTTAAAGGAGTAGAGGTAAAAGTTCTTTTGGATTCTGGCAGTACTCACAACTTTGTGGACTCCAGGCTTATTAAAAAGTTGAATTGGACACCACATTGTGAGAATTATGTGAAGGTAATGGTTGCTGATGGAAGTACCATCAAAGGTGGAGGATTATTCAAGGGATTACCACTTGATTTGGGAAAATATAAGGAGCAGGTTGATTTGCAAGTCCTTCCATTGGGAGGTTGTGATGTTGTTCTGGGGGTTCAATGGCTATCCACTTTGGGTAATCTTACTTGGGACTTCATCAACCTAACTCTGGAGTTCAAATTGCATGGACATATGTATATACTGGAGCAAATGCAGGCACCAACTCCATATACTGAAATGGCTACAGTGAAACAAATAGAGAAGATGCTGGAAATAACTAAGTTTGCCTATGTCATCCATTCTCTAGAAGAAAAGAACAACAACAACAGTTTCACACATTTAACTTCTCAGGAACTTATGGAACTCCTCCAGTTATTGCAAGAAAATGAGAATTTGTTCTCAGTTCCTAAGACTTTACCCCTTGCTAGGACATGTGATCATAGCATTCCTCTTTTACCAGGCTCCAAACCAGAGAATAAGAAACCTTATAGGTGTGGACCCTTGCAAAAGTCAGAGATTGAAGAAGCAGTGAAGGATCTATTGGGATCAGGCTTTATTAGAACAAGCCAAAGTCAATTTGCTTCGCCAGTCCTTTTGGTTAAGAAGAAGGATGGCTCCTGGAGAATGTGCATGGATTATAGAGACCTTAACAGCAAGACTATCAGAAATAACTACCCTATTCCACTAATTGATGATTTACTGGATGAGCTCTTTGGAGCCAGAGTCTTTTCTAAGTTGGATTTAAGGTCTGGCTATCATCAAATAAGGATGTCTCCAAATGATGTGCATAAGACAGGTTTTAGAACTCATGAAGGGCTATATAAGTTCTTAGTGATGCCATTTGGACTCACTAATGCTCCTGCCACCTTCCAGAGTTTGATGAACAAGATATTCAAGCCTTATTTGAGGAAATTTATCTTAGTCTTCTTTCATGACATTTTAATTTACAGCAAGAGCTGGGATGAACATTTGGCACACCTCAAATTAGCTTATAATGTGTTAAACTCTCAACAACTATTCTTGAAGAAATCTAAATGTAAATTTGGATTAAGGGAAATTCAGTACTTAGGCCATATTGTGTCTCAAAAGGGGGTAGCTCCAGATCCAGAGAAGCTAAGAGTGGTGCAAGATTGGCCACTTCCCACTACTCTTAAGCAATTGAGAGGGTTCCTGGGTCTTACTGGATATTACAGGAAATATATTCTAAGGTATGGCAAGATATGCCAACCACTGTTTGACCTTACCAAAAAGAATAATTTTCTGTGGACTCCAGCAGCCAAAGAAGCATTCACACAATTGAAGCAAATTATGGTCAGTCCACAAGTGCTGGCTCTTCCAGACTTCTCCAGACCATTTGTGATTGAGTGTGATGCTTCATATAATGGGATAGGTGCAGTTCTACAACATGACCAAAGACCAATAACTTTCTTTAGCCAATCTCTAGGAGTTAAGAATGCAGCTCTATCAGTTTATGAAAAAGAACTATTGGCAATTGTGCATGCTATTAAAAAAATGAGAGCATTACTTGCAAATGAAGCATTTTGTTATACAGACAGATCATAACAGCTTGAAATACTTCCTAAGTCAGAAAGCTAACATATCCTTCCAAAGGAAATGGGTGGGTAAACTGATGAGTTATGATTATGAAATCATATACAAGAAAGGTAGTGACAACAAAGCTGCAGATGCATTGTCTAGGAGGTGTTCAATTGATTCTGCTCCTGAATTATTGGCTCTTTCTTATCCTTATCACAGTTGGTTGGATGAATTGCGCAGTCATTTGGAGAAGGAAGCTTACATCCTGGATATTATGAAGACATATCTGTCATCAGGTACATTTCCCTCCAAACATTATAGTTATATGAATGGTTTATTGAGATATAAGGATATAATAGTTCTGAGTCCCACTTCTGAGTGAAGGAAGAAGATTCTGGAAGAAATGCATGCTAGTCCAGTTTCTGGGAATAATGGAGTGCTTAGGACTACTCAAAGAGTGAAAAGGTCATTTTATTGGATTGGAATGAAGAGTGACATCAAGCAATATATTTCAGAGTGTCCTATATGTCAGCAGCATAAGAATGAGAATTGTTCTCCTCTTGGGTTGTTAAATCCCCTGCCAATACCTGAGAAGGTATGGACTGCAATAAGTATGGATTTTATAGTTGGCCTGCCAAGATCCAGCAACAAAACTGTAATCTTTGTTGTGGTAGACAGACTATCAAAATATGCACATTTCATGGCAATGACTCATCCATATACAGCTACTAAGGTGGCTCAAGTCTTTGTTGACAATGTGTTTAAGTTGCATGGGATGTGATGTAGTTTTAAAAGTGGTAAATAAAGTGTTCGATTCTCGAACTTGTGAAGGTAATGATTTTAGAAATAATAAAAAAAAAGCAAAATAAACTAGAGATGTTTTTAGAAAATATGGAGAAAACCAGGAATCAGGATTCAGTTATTTCCCACAACTATGTGATTAATCATGTAATTCTTTTTAAATACTAAGCTCAGATATTGCCAAAATAGGTTTTTATGCAAACAAATAGAGGTAAATCATAAGCATGGATCATCAATGGTCGTCAACCCAGCATGATCCATCAAACAAAAACACCACTACTGAATGAAAACCGTTTTTTTTCTATTTTGAAACTATACAATTTAATAGATAAAGAATTATAAATAAATTAAATAAAATAGACTTACCACATAAAATTGAGAGAAAAACCTCCTCCATCATCCCAGTAAAGAAACTTAGCTCATGGTGGAGAAAACTTGCTCAAAAGATCTTTTCATTGCTCAAAATATAGATTACAAGGTTGAATAATGGTGTAACAGGAATTTCGATACGCTTATAAGTGTTGCTGGAAACACTTCAGCCGTAACAGAAAACAGTTCAAAAGAATACGCAACAAGAAACATCTGTTGCGTTTTGAAATAAAGTACGGTTCTGTTTTAATGACGACTGTTTCTTGTTTTAATGAACGACTGTTTTGTGGTGTAGCCTGCTTCGTGTTCTTCTTGGCAGCAGCAGAAATTTTTGTTCTCTGTTAGCTTTTGTCTCGTGATTTTGAGCAATTCTAAGCTTCCCAATCGATTCTTTTTTCCAACCCAGGTGATCTTAACCCCTATTTATACCATCCCAAGCCTTAAATCACATCAAAACTTCCTTATAATTCTTTTTAGAAATCACCGAAGAGATTTCCAAAAATGGAATTTTTTCTTCTTTGATTTCTTTTCTTTCTCTCTTGATTTAATTCTATTAAGAGAATGATGTTTATGTTACCCAATTTAATTCTTCTTTCCAAACAAGAGAAGACTTCCAAAAAAATCAAATTTCCAAAAACCGAGAATTTCCATTTTCCGCTGTTTGTGAAGAAGAATTAAATTCGCGCCAAAATGTGATTTCAAAATCTGGGTGTGGCTGCCCTGATCCAAAAAATGGGTGCCTTAATCCAAGTTGAGGGTGCCTTTAACATTTCTCCAAAAATACCTAAAAAGCAATAAAAACCATAATAAGTACAAAATTAAATACCAACAACATATAAAATTGAGACTAAATCGGGCACAAAAATGTGTCTATCAGGATGCCAACCTCAATTGTCAGTGATAAAGATCCCATATTTCTGAGCCAAAACTGGAAGGAGTTTTTTTAGGCTAAATGGATCTAAGTTGGCTATGAGCTTTGGGTATCATCCACAGACAGATGGTCAGACTGAAGTGGTAAACAGGTGTATTGAAAATTATCTTAAATGTTTTTCTTCATATGCTCCTCAAGAATGGGCTAAGTGGTTGGCATGGGCAGAGTGGAGCTACAACACATCCTATCACACAGCATCAGAATTGACTCCATTTCAAATTATATATGGGTACCCACCACCTCTTATTACAACTCATGAGGTGGGAACTGCCAGGGTTGAAACAGTTGAAGAGAATTTGAACTCTAGAGATCAAATTCTTCAACTCCTGAGATCAAACTTACAATTGGCACAACAAAGAATGAAGTCCCAGGTAGATAAAAGAAGGAGTGAGAGGGAATTTGAAGTTGGGGATATGGTATATTTGAGATTGGTACCCTATCAGATGCATTCATGGCTCAACACTCTTTCCACAAACTATTGCCAAAGTTTTTTGGTCCCTATCAGATCATACAGAGAGTAGGGCAGGTAGCCTACAAACTACTTTTACCATCAAACAGTAAGCTACACCCAGTATTTCATGTTAGTTGTCTCAAAAGACAATTGGGAAGAACAGTTCAGACCAGCCAGCAACTTCCCCTGTCAGATACTCAACAGCAGCATGAACCACTCAAAGTTTTGGGTAGTAAATTGGTATTCCAAAGAAATGAGGAGGGTATCAGGACTGTGCGCAAGAAAGTTTTGACTTAGTGGAGGGGCCAGAATGAGGAGAGTGCAACTTGGGAGGATTCCTGCACTCTCCAGCAACAGTTCCCAGCATTCAATCAGAGTTCTCCATGCTAAAACCCTTGAGGACAAGGAAATTTTTGAGAAGGGGGTATTGTTATGATGCTGAAGGTTAGCCAGAAGGGTGCCCAAGCAATATGGTGGTCAGGAGTCGATAAGGGGGTGTAGATAGTATTGATAGTTGTTAATTAGTTTAATTGAGACATGTGTTAGTCTCACATTAGTCATTAGCTTAATTCTGTTAGGATTAGAAGCTTAAGAGTAGAAACCGAGTATAAGAACTCGATCTTTTCTTCCAACTATTCCCTAAGTGCATTACTTAATTTCTGATCTTGAGAAAGATCATATCACATACTAACATCTTTCCACTTCTGTTCGTTCACAGAATAACTGAACCATGCAACAACAAAAAATAGCGAAGATTCACACCTGCTGCTACAAATTACCCTGCTTAGTTTAGGAAGATTCACAACTGTTGCTTGAGAAACAGTGGACCGAGGCAATTTGTGATTCATTTTCAATTTAAAGGTACAACCAATAGAATAAGTAAGAGAAGGTAAATACTATGATTCTGGATGTTGAGTGGTTTCTTAAAATGGGTTTGAGTTAAATTTGTGGATTAATGCAGGAACGGAGATATGACAGGGGTTTAAAGAACACATCAAGGTAAATACTACAATTGCAAGTCACGCCCAGAAGTTGTTTCATGAAAAGCCTGAACCAAGAAATCAGTTGAAAAGTAAGAGGAATACCCACCTTAGTCACTATTTTTTGGTATTATCTTTATATCTACATTCAGTCTTTATATAATCTGACCTTGATCTCAGGGTTCATTTTCACACTACAAAATTATGTAAATAACATTGCCTCGAGTCCATTACATGTTACATGTGTAATTGAACTACACTAGCATTTGTCTTTCAAAATGGGTGCCTGATACAAAAGAGAGGTAAAAGAAAGAACTATTAAGCCTTATTAATAGCAAATGCAGAGAAATTTGGGTCCATTTTTGGTTAATAAATTAGATTTCAACATTGTTTGTATTACAATGGCATTTTATCTCAGATATGGCACCATGTTTCTGTATTTGAGGGTCCATTTTCAGTTAAGGCTTTGGATTTTCAACATTGTTTGTATTGCAACGGCATTTTATCTTAGAGAACAAAAGACCAAAAATTATGGAATACGATTCATATCAATGGTATCTTTAGATTTATGTTATAAATGATTTGCATAATTGTGTCATGTCTAGGATTTCTTTTGCATATTTCTGTTATCTCTATGGTGTTTTCCTAACATTGAATCTTAACACTAAGTAATATCAACTTAATTTTCATATATGTGATAATGAGTGCATCTGAGATATAATACCCTTGCCCTACAAAAAAATGTTGAACACCCCTCCATAAACTTATGATTACACATTGCAGCATCTAGCTGATGTGTTAGGCCTAGAACCAGAGTTCTGTTGTTTGAGAAATATGATTAGTGGCTGCTTTTGAGGTAGGACAGAACAACTCATATTAGTGTTAGTTGGTAGACAACTATGTAACCATCGCATTGTAATCCTGTAAAATAAAGCCACTGCCTGTATTAGACGACTACTAAACTCCTAAGTTGGGTCTGTAGAACAATTATTGCTTTAGTAAGTGATAAATCTTTCAACTACTACCTTAGCATCCATTCTCTTTAACTTCTTCTATTTAACCCTTAATGCAATCCATTTTAGATTTTCATTAAAATGCTCCCATCTAATTGTGAATGTCCATATATGCACAACATGGTCTAATACTAACTTTGTATATTCAGGTGTAACAACATGATCTAATGGTTTAACCTTGAATCCACAAAAAGACTGACAATTAAGGAAAATGATTGATGAAGAATTTGTGAGATTAGAAAAGGCCAGGAAAGCCAGGCAGTTAAGGAAAGATATATTGGCTTCTAAAAGACATCAAATAGTTGGTACTCCTGAAAAAAATCGTCAGTTAAGGAAATAAGCACTGGTTCAAAAGAATTTAGTCTCTCAAAGTGTGTCTACGACTGCTGCTACAACAAAACCTTCTCGCAAGAGAAGCATCGATGGTGCGTGTGCAGGTTTTTACATATTACCTTCCAGTTGTGCATTATAACCACTTCCTAATCTTATCATTTATGTCTAGTGTAGTATTATATCTTGAACCAGGACAACCCAGCAACAATGATAAGTTACAACTACAACGTCGTGCTCGAAAACGAAGAAGATTGATCGCATGCAGCAGAGAAAGAGTCAACTTGATCGCATACGACAAATACAAAGTGAAAGTATCAATGATTCCGGTGTTGGTCCCGGTGAGTAAAATTTCACAGAATGTCATTCTTTACATTAAGTTGTATCTAAGAAATGAGCTTACTGTTTTCTTAAAATGCAGACATCGCTGCAGTTGAGATTCAATTGTATTTGACCAAAACAATAATTTTGAATCAGATGAAGAATATCCATTTACCAGTAACAGCCCGTTTGGTTCAAGATTTTCAAAATCAGGAATTGGATTATGGGGTAATTCAATTCCTAGAATTGAATTCCAAGGAATGGATTTCTTGATCAAAATAATTGCATTGTAATTGAATTGCATTGTAATCCAAATCAATAATATTACTCAAATGCCTTTACTCTTTGAAATTCTAAAACCTAAGCTAAGCCAATCCAAAAATGCAGATTTCAAAATTCAAAAATTCAAAACCAATCACTACACAACATTCAAATTTCAAATTACACAAACTAACCGTAAATACCTAGAAATCAAAGTTGGTCATTGTATTTTAGACAATTTGTTATGATTTCAAAGTTGTATAACAATGGAAAACTAACCACAAAGTTGTAGGATTTTTATTCTTCACGTAGTGAGCCCTCTTCTCAACTTCCATGCCGAAAACACTTTAGACTTCGTAGATGAATCAAGTATAATCGAAGCACACTGAACTCTGAAAGACCTATATGCATTAGCTCTAAATACAAATATTGTAGTTGTCATTGGGTTCAGATATTGAGTTGTGAACCTCATATTTCTAGATTGGATGTGTAAATTTAGAGAACCAAATGGATAGATCAACAAACGAAAATAAATAAATATATTGGTAGTTTTTAGAGTTGCTCTTGGAAATACGCTCAATGAATTCCAATTCGTCTCGTACATCAGCACAGTGTAACTCAAGTACAAGAGGTCAGAAATGCCACACCTATACCATAAACGATAAAAAGGTTACTTCTTTTTCAACAACAGGAAAAAAACTACAATAACACTTCATTGTAAACTAATTATGAAGTTGCAAAACTCATAGCATGTTATTTGGTCCAAGCACAAGGTCAAACTCACCTCTGTCATAGAGTTCAGGGTACAATATCACAGAGTTGGCCAAACATTGAAAATTTATAAGTTCCACATTGTAAAGAGACTATGACTAGATGCTAAAAACAAAAACAAGAATTAATTATCATCCAAGGAGAAGAAAGTGAACTACTAATTGAATATTATACGAGATAGACATTATACGATTTCGGAAGAGATAAAGATTTTTACACAGAGACCTAGAAGAAGAAACCAGAACTTGAAAAATGGAGAAAAACTTCTTCAGTCTTCACACGATTATTTTGATAAAAGGATAGTTAAGTCATTTTATGACTATTACCTTTCTTTTCTGCTGGAATTACACTGTTCCAGCACTGCAATTGAAAACGGAAGTTTGGGGGAATTGGATTCCCGAGGAATCGGATTCCGAAATAATTTATATTGTTCGGTTCGGGGATTCGACACAATTCCCTGGGAATCGAATTACAACCTGAACCGAACACGTTGTAAGTATAATTATCTTGCATACTCAAATATTAGAATACATATTGTGTTGGTATGTTTACAGGACTTACAATAATATTGTTTATTTTTACCACCAGGAATGGACTTACCGAAGTATGATTTTGGACCGCCAAACAGAAACGTGTCCCGACTGTGGTGTAATAATATGGTTAGATGAAGCAACTAAACTTAAATTTGGTTTATGATGTGGCAAAGGAAAAGTAAAACTGCCACTACTCCCAGATCCCATACTATTGCATTGGAGAGTGTAGATTGCAGTGGACAAGAAATAACAAAAAAAATCAGAGCTAAGATGTATAAAGGTTTGCAAGACGCTGTTGAAAAAGGAGATACGGTTCTGGGATCAGCTGGTCAGAGAATAATTTTACCGTTTAGCTTCAACAAAGGTGTAAGATATATGATTCAACATTAGCAAGATGCAATTGCAATATGCGGCCACTGTGGACCGTCGTATTTGTTCATAACTTTCACATGCAATCCTAAATGGTCTGAAATAGAGAAATTATGTGAGTTGATTCCAGGGTAAAAGGCACATCAAAGGCCTGATATCGTTAGCCGAGTGTTTAATATCAAGCTCAAACAACTCATGAAAGACCTGCGTGGAAGCTAACATTTTGGAAAAATGATAGCATGTAAGTTAGCACTTTACTGATTTTTTCATACTTATTACTTTCTTAATTTGGTGTTAATAACTTAATGACTAAGAAATCCGGAATTGCAGCATTATATACAATAAAATTCTAGAAAAGAGGATTGCCGCACACTCATATCTTACTCTGGCTACATCCGAAAGATCAACCAAAGACATCTAAAGATATTGACCGTATTATTTCTGCAGAGTTGCCAGAAAAAGACAAAGACCCGGTTGCCTTCGATGTCGTTAGTCAATTTATTGTTCACGGTCCTTGTGGAATACATAAGAATAAATCGCCTTGTATGATCAACAATAAATGCTCCAAGAAATTCCCAAAGAATTATTGCAGCGAGACATAGGATTATGGAATTGGTTATCCAGTTTATCGAAGGCGAAAGAATGGGAGATCACAGATAGATAGTGAATTAAATTGGATAACTCCTGGGTTGTTCCTCACAACAAAGACTTAGGGGTGAGATACAATGCACATATAAATGTGGAGTGCTGCAATAGTAGGGGAATGAACGTCAAATTCTTATTCAAATACATCTGCAAAGGGGATGTTCGTGTTACTGCTATTGTGGAAGAAACTTAGCCCCAAAATAAAGAAACTTAGTCTGTTGGTCAGAATGGAAACAACAGACAGGATGCTCATAAAGGAAAGAAATAGGCCAACCCTAAATTTGATGAAGTCAAGAACTATTTGTATTGTCGGTACATGTCATCTTCAGAAGGGGTATGGAGAACAACTAATCTACTTCAGAAGAACTATTTTTATTGACATTCAGTATCGCAGACCAAGTGTGGAAAGACTTCCGTTTCATCTCCAAGGTGAACAACTAATCTACTTCAACGACAAAGAAAATTTGGAAAACGTTATACACCGGACTGATCCAGGAGAGACAAAGTTTATGCGGTGGATGAAAGCTTATAAAATTGATGAGGATGCTAAAATATTAATGTATCCAGAATTTCATACGAATTTTGTTTGGGATAGTAGAAACAAAGATTTTATTGATGCTTTCTTATTTGTTAATGAATAGAAAACATAGAATGAGTTAACTTATATAGGAAGGAGTTAACATAATACATGAGATAGAGAAACCCTAATACATGAGAAACCCTAATACAGGAGATAGAGAAACCCTAGTACAGAATATATGGGTATTATGAGGTGGCATAGACACCTGGGTTGTTGTTCTGACTGTATTCAGGATTCTGTTGACTGGATGGTTCAACACTTCCCCTCAAGTTGAACGGTAGCTGGAAAACATTCAACTTGCTTTGCAAATATTGAAAACGTTGAGATGGCAGGCCTTTAATGAAGACATCAGCAATTTGATCCTTGGATGATATGAATCGAACATGAAGATCCTTTGCAGCAACCCTTTCACATACAAAGTGATAGTCAATCTCAATGTGCTTACTTTGAGCATGAAAAACAGGATTAGCCGTTAAGTAGGTGGCGCTCAGATTATCACACCATAGAACAGGTGGATCGGTAGATATGCAGAGCTCTTTTAGTAAGGATTGAATCAAAATAAGTTCTGAAGTTGTTATAGCTAACCCTTTATATTCCGCCTCTGTACTGGACTTAGAGATGGTCTTCTGTTTCCTAGCACTCCAGGAAATAAGATTGCCCCCAAAATAGATACAGTAGCCAGTCGTAGAGCGTCGATCATCCAGATTGCCTGCCCAATCCGCATCTGAATAAGCGTGTAAGTTGAAGCTTGACGACGGTTTAATGTATAAACCATAGCTGACAGTGTGTTTCAAGTAGCGTAAAATGCGCTTGAGTAGTTCCCATTGTTCAACATACAGATCTTGCATGTACTGACAGGCTTTATTCACTACAACATAAATGTCGGGCCTTGTAAGATGTAGATATTGCAAAACTCCTACTACACTGCGATAGAGAGACGGGTCATGAAATTTCGTAGAGCCTTGTTTCTGGAGTTTTAACTGTGCAGCTAATGGAGTCGTGATCGGTTTAGAACCATCAAGTTTGTTCGTTGAAGCAGGTCGGCCGTGTACTTCTGTTGACTGAGAATGACAGACGATCCT
The DNA here is from genome assembly GCA_023531435.1 of Papaver californicum. Taxonomy (NCBI): domain Eukaryota; kingdom Viridiplantae; phylum Streptophyta; class Magnoliopsida; order Ranunculales; family Papaveraceae; genus Papaver; species Papaver californicum. The sequence continues at coordinate 5,179,006 of JAJJMC010025361.1, read as the reverse complement.
TGATGCACCACTTCCAAACCTAGGAAGTAAGAAAGAGACCCCATATCTTTGACTGCCAAAGCCTTACCAAGGTTAGATACTAACTTGGTGATAAGAGAAGAATCAGAGCCATTGATGAGAATATCATCTACATAGATCAAGACATAAGTTATTTGGTTCTTATGTTGCTGCAGAAACAAGGAACTGTCAGATATTGCTCCTTTAAATCCTTGTGAGATTAGATATTGACTTAAACGTCCAAACCATACTCTGGGAGCTTGCTTGAGTCCATACAATGCTTTGTGGAACCGACAAACATGTTTAGGGCAGTTCTGATCTACATACCCTGCTGGTTGCTGCATATTTACTTCTTCTTCAAGTTCGCCATGCAAAAAAGCGTTTTGCACATCTAATTGTCTCATATGCTAGTTGTGCATAACATCAATGGAAAAAACAAACCTGATAGTGCAGGGTTTGACAACTGGGCTGAAGGTTTCGCCGTAGTCAACACCTTCTTGTTGATGAAATCCTTTCGCAACCAACTTTGATTTGTATTTGGCTATGGATCCATCCGAATTCTGTTTGACGCGAAAAACCCATTTGGAGCCAACGGTATTCATACCGGGTCTGTAAGGGAATAGAGACCATGTTCCATTACGATTGTTAGCATTATATTAATCATCCATGGAATGACGCCAGGCAGGATCTTGACTAGCCTTACTATAACATATAGGTGCCATATAGTCGGATGTTTGAAGAGGATGCTTGGTAACGTTCAAACAAAGCTTGTTTGTTAGTTTTGAGTTGCCCGTTTTTGATCTCGTTGTATATGGATGGGTCTGAAATGTTGCAAATGGAACAGATGTGACAGCATCAGTAGAATCGGTAGCTTGCTGTTGTGGTGAAGTAGGCACAACTGAACTTGCTGCTGTTGCTTCAATAGTACTATCGCAGGTTGGTTGCTGAACGGAATCAGCAACTGATGCAGTTGCTGAAGCGCTGCTGTTGCTGCTGCTGTTGTTGTTGATGTTGCTGCTGTTGTTGCTGTTGCTGCTGCTGTTGCTATTGCGCTGTTGTTGCTGTTGCTTCTGAGCGTTAGCAACCAGGTGAGGTGCTGCTGTTCTGTAACGTCTGCGATACTGAATTACTAGTGTTGTTGGAGCTGTTGACGCTCTTATAGGTGTTGTTGGAACTGGATGGTCCTGTAGCAACAATTCTGATGGTCCTGTAGCAACATGAACTTGATGGTACTGTAGACCGGAGTCTGTTGGGAACCAGTGGATCTTGACGATGTAAAGTCACGACAATAAGAGAAAGGTTGTGGAGTAGAACTTACCTCTGGTATGGATTGCACAGGTTGAACCTTCTGTTTGGCTTCGAAAGGGAATGAACTCTCTTCAAATCTGACATGGTGAGATATGTATAGTCGCTTTGTTGGTAAGTGGAAGCACATGTAACCTTTATGGGCACTACTATAGCCAATGAACACACATGAAAGAGATCTCGGTTGCAGTTTTTTGGAGTTATATGACCTTAGACTCGGAAAACAAAGGCAACCAAACACCTTTAAGAAGGAAAAATCAGGTTTCTTGTGAAACAATAGTTCTAAAGGTATTGTAATTTGATTATCAGTAGCTGGAAATCTATTGATTAGGTAACAAACAGTGGTGAAAGCATCATACCAGTAAGAAGTAGGCATGGATGCGTGAAATAACAAAGCAAGCCAGGATTCTGTAATATGTCGGATTCGTCGTTCAGCTAAGCCATTCTGCGACGATGTATGTGGACAAGAGAAACGATGAATGAACCCTGCGCTATTCAAAAAATTAGTGAATTTCCTGTATTCGCCACCATTTTCTGACTGAAATACCTTTATAGTTGTGTTAAGTTGGTTTTCTATTTGTAACTTGAACTTAACAAAGACACTCAAAGCATCAGATTTCCGGACTAAAGGATAGACCTATGTATAATGAGAATAAACATCCAATAACAAAAGATAGTATTTAAAACCATTTCTAGATAAAGTTGGAGAGAACCAGAGATCAGAAACAAGAAGACTCAACGGTTTGTCTAGTACTGTATTACTGACATAGAAGGGAAGTTTACAACTTTTGCTAACATGACATGACTCACAAAATTAAAAAGATTTATTGGTGACAGGTAGAGAGTAATTGTTGATAACTCGAGACACTGTGCGCAACATTGGATGTCCTAGGCGCTGGTGCCAAATGGTTATTGAAGTAGAAACGTAGGTTGTTGGTGTTGATTGTTGGATGTCATCGAGCACATAAAGTCCATTCCTATTCTTGCCTTGCAGAAGAGTTTTCCCGGTGTGCAGGTCGTGTACCAGAAAATGAGTTGAATAGAAAATAAAGCACACATGATTATCAACACAGAATTTCGATACTGACAATAAATTAGCTTTAATAGAAGGGACATGAAGCACTCTATTAAGGTAGAACTCTCTATTGTTATGAGTGAAGAAACCTTTACCAATGTTTGAGATGGGCAGAGCGTTACCATTTCCCACATGAACGGATTCAGTTCCATCATATTCATGTTGTATGCGAAGGTTATTCATGTCTGCAGTTATATGATGAGTAGCACCTGTATCTGTAACCCAGTTTTCATTGAAGCCTCTCCCAGGTAAATCTATGTAGGCTTGCTTGTTTGGTTGTTTATTCGCACGGTCCTCTTTGTACCTGAAATAGCATCTCGTTGCAGAGTGACCCGTTTTTTTGCAGATTTGACAAGGTACTTCTGATTCATACCTTCTAGAAGAATTTTTGATAGATGCTCCTGAGTTGAAGTTTCTTCTTTGTGGAGGTCATGACTGGTTCCGGCCAGTTCTACTTGAGACAACATTAGCCATGGGTTCTTGTAGAGTGGCCAGTTGTTGCTCCAGACGCATATCACATGTCAGGAGATGTGCAAGCATTGTTTTCATGCTTAGATTGTTAATAGTACTTAGATAGGTTACTATTGCATCATAAACTTGATTCAACCCATTCATGATTGAATGTTTTTTATCTTCTTTTGTAATTGTTACTCCAGATGCGACGAAAGAATTAAACAAATTTTTTGATTTGGATAAATAATCATGCATAGAAAGATTACCTTTACGCAGATTATGTAATTCTTTCTTTAGATGCATCTGGTGAGCTTGGTTGTGTGGAGCAAAACGTTCTTCAAGAGCTTCCCAGACCTCTTGAGATGTGTTGAGACCAACAACACCAGTCATAACTCCCTATGTTAGGGATGAAGAAGCCATCCTAAGAGAATGTTGTCTTGTTCTTCATATTTGATAAACACAGGGCTTACCTCAGTTCGATTTGGAGATGTTTTAGTGGTTTTATAAAGCTTCCATCAACATAACCTGATAGGTTATAGCCTTTCAACATGGGTTTGAATTGTGTTTTCCATAGAAGATAATTTGTTTATGTGAGTTTGATGTTGATAATATGATTGATGTGAAGGTTTTGAAGCATCGTTGTGTTTGCAGCCATTGTGGCGTGGTTTTGGATCTTTCTGCTCTGATACTAAGTAGAGACAAAGATTTTATTGATGCTTTCTTATTTTTCTTAATGAATAGAAAACATAGAATGGGTTAACTTATATAGGAAGGAGTTAACCTAATACAGGAGATAGAGAAACCCTAGTACAAAATATATGGGTATTATGAGGTGGCATAGACACCTGAGTTGTTCTGACTGTATTTAGAATTATGTTGACTGGATGGTTTAACAGGGATGATAAACTCAAAATATGAAGGAAAAGGAAAAAAGGGTATAAAATTTGGAGACTATCTACAAATGTTGTTGAACATCGTGAAAGGGCCCATGAGTTATGATGAAATAAAAATTGTTAAGGGAAAGACATATCCTACTTTCAAAGTTGCATGTCTTGCACATGGTTTGTTAGAAGATGACAACGAGTGGCATCAGCTAACCAAGTACGTGGAACTTTTGTAACCATATTGTTATATTCTGAAGTGAGCGAGCCTGGAGAACCGTGGGAAAAAAACTGGGAAAATATTGTCGGATGACATTCTTCACAGGGAAAGGAATAAGACATGTAATGGTTTTTTAACTCTTGAACCTGAAGAGATACGACAATATGCACTTCAGGAAATTGAGTTGATAATGAGACGAAGTAGTAGGACACTTAAACGATTCGAAGACATTCCATTCCCGAATATATCCAGCGGAGATGATTATGGAAATACATTGTTGAGGGAAGAACTCAATTATGATACCAGAGAAATGCAAGATGAGTTTGAAGGTTTAAAAAGAAACCTCAATGAAGATAGACAGGGGTCTTTGAAGCTGTTATGCAATCAGTTGAGAATAACAAAGGTGAATTATTCTTTGTGTACGGCAGTGGTGGTACCGGGAAAGCGTATTTGTGGAGGACGATTATCACCGCTCTACGTGCACAGTCCAAAATCGTCTTGGTTGTTGCGTCTTCAGGAATAACATCCCTTTTGCTACCAAGAGGTCGAACGGCACACTCACGGTTCAAAATCCCATTTAAATTTTATGACAAATCAACTTGCACTACTACCAAGAAGTCCGATTTGGCGGAACTGATATGTAAGACAGACCTTATCATTTGGGACGAGGCACTGATGATCAACATGCATGCACTTGAAGCCATGGAAAGAACTGTAACCGATATAATGACAAAAGACGATGCAGATTCACCAAAGCCAATATTTGGGGGAAGACTATTTTACTTGAGGTGATTTTAAACAGATTCTACTCGTCATTCAAAAAGGTTCGAGGGAGATAATTGTTGAATCTTTTATTAATAGATCGAGATTATAGAAGCATTTCAAAATATTCAAATTATCGACGAACATGCGGCTGATGAATACAGATTCGGATGACGCCCAACAACAGGAAATTGCAGAGTTTGGCAAGTGGGTGTTAGACGTCGGAGATGGAAAAACAGATGCTTGGAAACTGAAGATGAAGAAAACAGTACTTGGATAGAAATCCCACCTGATTTATTGGTCACATGGGACGACAGTGATTACATCAACGCCATTGTCGAAAGCACATATCCGTCTTTGCTCGAAAGGTACGTTCATTACTAGTACCTAGAAGATCGTTGTATTTAGCACCAACAAATGAAAGTGTAGAACAGATAAATGCACATAGGATCTCATTGATTCCTGGGGAAGAGCATATTTTTTCGTAGCGCAGACTCTATAAGTCCGGAGACATCATATTTTCAGAGTAAGGAAGTTTTTTATTCAAAAGATTTTCTTAATATGCTGTCATTTTCAGGATTTCTTAACCATGGGATACGTCTCAAAGTCGGAATACCAATAAATAATGCTTCTTCGAAATCTAAACCAAAGTCAAGGACTTTGCAATGGAACAAGGCTTATTGTCACACAAGTAGACGAAAAGATTATTGAGGATGTTGTACTAACCGGTGAGGGAAGGGGAAAACATGTCTTTATAGATAAGAGTAGTTTTGGAACCTTCAGATACAAGACTGCCAATCATCCTTAGGAGATGGCAATTCCCTATAAAGGTATGCTTTGCCATGACGATAAACAAGAGCCAGGGACAATGTCTGCGAATTGTATACAGCAGTTTCAAGAACAACAAGCCGACAAGTTCTGAAAATACTCATCAAGAGATACGAAGATGAGCCGGAAGGTTACACACAGAACATCGTGTATCAAGAAATTTTCAACAACTTGATCTGAATGTAACTGTTATTCTATTTACTTTCGAAAATCAAATTTGTTTGAACAATCAAAATTTTATTTCCTTTTGAACCTAAGTTTAAATTGGTTGTAAATTTTTCCCGGGAATACAATTTATTCATATCATCATTTGGTTGTTGTTAGAAAATTTACGTTACCAGTTAGTATGACAGGTTACTTTGCAGGAAAATTCATTCCTGCAAATGAGGAAAACTCCTATTGGAGCAAGCAAATGAGGTCCCTGTCTGCAGAGTAAGATGTTTCTACTTTCCAGCTTATTTCTTAATGGCCATTGTTTGTACTACGTTATCATTGGCTTCATTTGATATGAACCAATACAGTAACTTTCAAGCACATATCCAATGCACTATGTGTCAGTTTTTTGTTTAACGTTTCTTGTTTTCACTGCGTTGTTGTTAGCAAATTTTAATGTATCACTACTGTAAGAAAATGGGATCCCGATCTAGAACACAAAAGTAATATCACTTTCATTTAGTATCTTATTACCCAAATGTAGTTGTAGAAAGATAAGTTATAGATTTATAGCAGTTTGCAGATTCAATTATTTATGCCATTTCTAATTTTGTATGTCAAATCACTTTTAGCTTAAAAATTTGAAAGGAACCGACAGGGGTAGTGGTCATATGAACTTGTTGTTGTTCTGATGTAGAACCGCTTCTCTTTTTGCATTTTGGTAACAAACTTATTATCTAATTTTACGGATGTTCAAAATTGGTTTGCCCGAAGAAAAATGGGGTGCCTCAAATAAAAAATATCAGGTTTCTTTTTGCACAGATCAATTTAGGTTAAATGGAAGGGCGAGACCAAAAAAAAAACGTAACAGAAGCTACATTTGGGGGAATGAAAGAAGCACCACTTATGCTACTGCAATTACAGACGTGGGAGAATGAAGAACATAAGAAAGAGAAGGTTCAGAACATGGGAGATTCACCACCTACATTACAGACTACCCCACTACTACTATGATTTCTTCTCAAACTACATCAACAAAGGAACTGAACGAGATACTCCTCTCTAAGAAAGTGAGCTTACAATTCGAACATGATAAAATTACTTTCAACATTCTCTTTTTTATGCGGTTTGCAGCTATAAAATTAGGATTTCTTTATGAGATAATCATAGAAATGCCCTAATTCAGGGGTCATAAACTGAAAATGCCCTAAAATGGAAAAATTAACAAAAATAACTCAATTTGTTATCTTTTTCGTTAATATGGGCGTGCGAGTACGCATGTGCGAACTATGACTTAAATACCCTCATACTTCATCTTATGGAAATGCCCTAAAAAATTATCATCTTAGAAAAATGCCTCAAACAGAAAAAGATAATAAAAATACCCCAAAAACAGAAACATGAAAAGTTAATAAACATAAGATTACATATACTTAGTAATTCTAAGATATAAAAACAAACAAAAACAGGAAATAACACAAACATAAGTGACATCTTTTTTACGGTACTGAGGAAGGGAACAAGGGAAAGACAGCTTATATACAGCAGCGACCCCTTAATTTCGCCAAGTTCCCTCGACGACCTTAGACATTTAATGCCATGCGGTCATGTGTTTGTAATTTCAATAATCTTACAGATCAAAAAGAATAACCTAATGATCTTATCCAGTGTTAAAATAAATGTGTGACATTCAATTTAGAATTTAAAGTCTGAGTGATTTTGTTCTGTTTTTGTACTTTCTTTATGATAATAAATGTTATGCCCTTTACTTTATGTAACTCTGCCATCATTTACTCCAAACACTCACCTGAAAATGCAAGGTCATCTATGTTCTAAAATTCAAATTCTAAAAATTGCAAATACATAGCCAATTCATATTCATATCAGCGTATTTGAAGCCGAAAGTAATAATTGTATTACAATGCAACCATTCACTAAATTAGGAAGCTGACACAATTGGGATAAAACCACAAACAACCTACATCTTAGTTAAACTTGTAATCCATAGTAAAGCTTACATCCTACATCAATCAATAAAGATGCACTACATAACTGCTTGGACAGTTGGGGGGAAACAACTTTAGTTTCCATCTCAACTCGCCTGCATTGAAACATTAAGTTAGATATATGATTGCTGTGTTCAACATGGACCTAGAAGCCAACTTATTATCAAAAGAAAGTAAAAGATGGAAACATTTGGGATGCAGAAGTAACTAGTTATAACATGAGTAAAAATATTGGACTTAGAATTGTAGCATTAGCCTTACATGAGCTTGAACGAACAATAACTGGTAAACTAAGTAACTACAGACCCATAAAGAAAACATTGCCTCAAATCCATTACAAAACAGAAATAGACAAGCCAAAAGAGGGAGAAATTTACCAAAGAGCAACAGGTCAAGGGGCATTATTTGTGTACCTTCTTAACAGCACCAGTTGCAGCTGCAGACTTACAAGCGGGCCTTAGAAGCATAAACTGCAATTGCATCACATGGCCTTCATGGACAAAGCTTAACTGGTATTTTCTACTACATGTACTTCATAAACTGAATGAGAGGTGATGTAATTTTAGAATAGTGGTAAAAACGTGTCATTCTCTCGAACTTGTGAAGAATGAATTTAGATTTTAATAAACTAATTTTTTAAACTACAAATATGCACAAAAGATGAAAATGATATTCACAACTTACTGAGGTTATGGATTTCACCATTAACCAATTAAGGTGATTCAATCTACTCAATATTCATGCAATTCTTTCGTTTAATTTGATTCTAAAATATTATAATAAGTAGATTTCTAGAATAACAATTGTATAACAAAAGCATGGAATATCTAAACCCTAGGCAAAGCATATACCATCTAAAGAAATCACAACTGCTTAATAAAAATCATTGAATCAAATTTTTAATCAAGGCAAATAATCATAAAAGAAATTACAAAAATTAATTAAAAATAGAAATGTACCACTTTTATTGAAACAATGGCTTCCTCCGTCACCTCAGCAAATGGGGTTTAGCTCCTCATGTTGAAAACATTCTCAAAATACTCATTCATGGCTCAAAAAGGTGTTTGCAAGAGGAAAATAATTGACACAGAAAGTTTGCTACGGATATAAATGTTACAGAGAAGAAAAGATATTGTTGCTAGCGGTTAAAAAAGAGATGACTTCAAAAGAATAGGCGACGGGGATACACAGCTACGGCAACGATTTATTCAAACTTTTGACAACATTTTCTTCATCTTCTTCATCATGATCATCACGAGCAGAATTTCTGATTCTTGATTATGAGCTTTTGGTCTCTCCAGACCCCCCCCAGACTTCATCCAATCGATTCCTTTATATACTAGAATACCAAATATCCTCCAATAACTCTTCCAAATCTCGTTGTTAATGAAAATAATTTCCTGGCAGAAAATCAAAGATTTCGGTGATTTTCTTTCGATTCTGTTTTGATTGCTGATTTTGTTTGATCACAAGATTAATACTCTGTATCCTTCTCACACGTTGTTTCTGTGCATATATACCAAACAGATTCAGAGTATCCCGATATTTTTTTTCAACTTGTTTAAAACGAGAATGAATATTTCTCGAGATTTTTTTTGTTGATTTCATGTGTTTATGTGTATAAATTCCCTTTGATAACGCAAGAATATTCTTTCCTTAAAACTCCTTGAAAATCTTCGACAGTTACTAACCAAATCTTCACATATCGAAACTCATATTTTTCCCGCCAAATTTTCAATTCAAAATAAGAGAGGTGGGTGCCCTGAACCAAAATATGGGTGCCTTTATCAATTCCAAGGGGGTGCCTTTATCCATTTCCAGGGTGCCTTTAACACTTTTGATAAGGGTGTTTCTAGCACTTTTAAGCTCACTTTTTTCATATTTATTTATTCCACCAAAGTACCTGCAATTACATAAAATCACACTATTAGCACAAAATCAAGCTCTATCAATGAACAAATTGAGGACAAATTAGACAGGAAAACATGTCTATCAAGAGGTCTATATTCTGGGTACGTCTTAAAAGTAACCAAACAAAGAATTCCGAGTTACCAACAAAAGGTTATGAAGACATTTTACGTTGCCAGATGCCTTCTTGAATGCGCAGACAATCTAAACCAATATATGCATCAGTACAATTCCAACTCACGTTATTGAATATACATACAACACATTCTCATTCACAACATGCATTCTCTACTTTACAATCTTATTTTCAAACTGGCAACTTGATAGACACATTTTAGTGTCTAAATTGCACCTTAATTTCTAGTGAGTTAGTATTCGATTTTGTGTCTATTACGTGTTTTTATGCTTTTGTAGGTACATTAGAAGAATAAAGATTTGTGGAAAAATTGGCTCAAAAAGTGTTAAAGGCACCCGGGAAAATGGATCAAGGCACCCACACTTTGGATTGGGGCACCCTTGGATCGGGCTGAGCTGGATCGGGCCAACTCAGCGGGTCAACTCGGCTGGATCGGGCTGACTCATCGGGATCGTCGGGGAAGCTGCTGTGTACGCTGCTCAATCAATTTTCGAGTTGTTTTCGGCTCCAAATCGTCCCACACGCTAGAAGATATCTCATACAAGTCATAACACGTGAATAGATAACAAAGAATGCCGAGAAATCTGCTCGGGAATGTGATTTTGGCCGGAAAAAGGAATCACTCTTTGATTCGGATTTGGGAAGATTCTAGAGTGTTTTGGAGAATTCTATTAGGTTTAGAACTCTCCCTAGGGTTTCTACAACCTATATAAACCAAGAGAAGCCAAGAAAAAGAAAAAAAAAAAGCCTAGATATCGATTCAGAGAAATTCCGGTGGAGTTCCGGCGCCGTCGGTCACCTGCTGGTGCATCGCCGGCACTGTTCTTCACCCACCATCGCTGAAGAAAACGACTCAGTAACATTTATAAGTGTTGCTGTTCCACTGTTACAACTCTGCTCCTGTTGCCTTAGATTTTGAACATTTTTGTTGCTTAAAGCTCTCTGTAACAGCTGAACCCTGTTCTGTGACACTTATATACGTATCTGTTCAGCTGTTGCACTATTCTTTAACCTTGTAATCAATATTTTGAGCAATGAAATCAACTTTTGAGCAAGTTTTCTTCACCATGGGCTAAGTTTATTTACTGGGATGATGGATAAGGTATTTTTCTCAATTTTATGTGATTTAATTATTTTCTAATAATTATTTATAATTCTTTTGTTATTAGAATTGCATAGTTTTAAATAGTAAAAACGGTTTTCTTTCAACAGTTGTGCTTTTGCTTGATGGATTATGCTTAGTTAATTAATTTTGATAGTCCATGCTTGTGATTTACCTCTGTTTGTTAGCATAACAAAACCAATTTTGGCAATTATTTGTGCTTCAATTAATTTAAAAAGAATTATCTGATTAATCACATAGGTTGTTAGAATTACCTGATTCCTGATTCCTGGTATTTTTAAAATTATTCAAAAATCATCTTTAGGTTATTTAGTCTTTTTCTTACTCCTGAAATTTTCTAGAGTTAATTAGAATCATTATTTTCTAAAATCATTACCTTCACAAGTTCGAGAATCGAACCTTTATTTACCACTTTCTAAACCACATCACAACTCAATACATAACCATTCAATAATAAAAATTTGTTGAGAAGAATTGCAATAAGAAATCAGAGATGGGTTTCTATGCCCCATACCACCCCTGCCAGGCCTGGCAGACCACCCCTGCCACCTCAATTCTCATCACCACCACCAAATTTGTTGAGAAGAACTGCAATAAGAAACCAGAGATGGGTTTCTAATGGTGCCTATCACAGAGATGGATTTTCTAATGGATTTCAGGAACTGATGAGTACATAACACCATACAACCACCACCACAACACAAATAATTATAGAAGTTCCCTAAATCTTATTCACAGAAGAAGAACAAACCCATTCATACAACACAATTTCTGAACCCTAAATGTTATCACAAACCCTAATATTTAGAACAATTTCTTAATTGTTCAATTCAATCTTATCATAAACCCATTCAATACAGCCGAAAATCCCCCAAAAATTAAACATGGAAAAAAGAAAACCCCCCAAATTTAAACAAGGAAAAAAAGAAAACCCCCCAAAATTTAAAGAACCCTAAATGTTATTCACAGAAGAAGAAGAGAAAAACCCCCAAACCCATTAATATTCACAAAAAAGAAACGAAGGAGGTGAAGGGTGTTACCTGAGTTGTGTTGAAGACGAAGAACCCCCCAACCCCCAACCTGTCGCAAGCTTCTGCTACTGTGTTGAAGAAAAAGAACATCTACTTTGTTGAAGAAGAAGAACAACTCGTTCTTCTGTTTAAGTACTTGGAAGAAACAAGGACTAACCTAAGCGTGCGATCCATACGAACTCATATAAATATGATCCAACCGTCGGATGACCTAGCACGTGAGAAGCACGTGATTAAAATTGATTTCAACCGTTCAATTAAAGAGGGGTATTTTTGTCAAATTCTGCACATGTGAACTCGCACGCTCGAAGATAACGGATAAATTGACGGAATGGGGCATTTTTTTAATTTTTCCGTTTTGGGGCATTTTCAGTTTATGACCCCTCCAAATTGGGGCATTTCTATGATTATCCCTTTCTTTATTTCGTAATTTTTTTCTGCCGCGGTAAACTATTCTTCTACAATAATTAGGTTTAAATGCTAAATGGTAAGTTCAATTGATTTTTACAGAAAAAATGGCTACCAACCTTCGCTTTAATAAAATTGTTGATGTATCTGTTTAAGGACAATGAAAGCTAGAATTATGAGATCCTGGGCCTCCAGAGACGGCAACATAGGAATTTTTTTCAGCAACGAAATTATTCTAATTGATAAAGATGTAGGTTCTAATTTCAACCTCAGTTATTTCAACTACGACTTTTAAAAATAATGATACAACGTTCAAACTTATTAAATTGTCAGGGTCAAATACATGCTTGGATGAAGCCAAACATTTATGCAAATCACAGTGCGACTCTCTTGGATTAAAATGTAATATTGATAAGGCATTTCAATATTGCACCATTCAAGGGAGGATATCGCCCAGTACCTGGAGACAAGAGATTGTATTTGACATCACATACAACTGTTAGGCTAGCGCCAGAAGAGGAAGATTTCCCAAGATAAAAGTTTCATCTTACTGAACTAAAAAATCTGAGCTCAAGATTACATCCATCTAACAGGTAATAGAGTCAATTATAAAAAAAACATGTCAATTAAAATTAATGAGTTATTATAATTCTAGTTCTATGAAAATGTAATGAAAATCATACCTACATACAAATGTTATGGAAAGCTCATATCTATGTCATAGAGGCAAATGAAGAGAAAAAAGAATGACTATGAATGTGCAATAAGGGAAATATATGTCAAAAACGAATGGTATTAGCAACCTTAAACCGTTTAATTTTTTTAACTAGATATGAGAGTAGGGTAATTATTTTACTAAACAAAACTAAATACAACGGCAGGGGAAAAGTACAAGGATCACTCTCTGGGGGGAGGCCCCGGATCAGCTGACTGATGAAATGTTGAAAGATGAATAACTCAATGTAATTCTTATAATAACATCAACAACGGTTAAAGAACATGGAGGTAAATTCAAATTATATGTCATATGTTAAGCATTTAGTAATCCTAAAGGCTTATTAGATCTATATGTGGCATGCATGTTACTATTATGTTGATGAATGAGGATCAGTGAAAATTAAAGATCTCTAGAACATGATCAGTGAAATTTAAGCATGCTACTATTATGTTCATATTCTCTCTTTGATTTATCTACATGTGCCCTTATTCTTAACTTCTCTTATAGGGGTTATATATCTAACAAATTCAAAATACAACAAGTCAAGTACATCTCACTTCCACTTCGACAACCAAAATCTACATAAATTTGGATGTCGAAGAGGTTCAAACTTTCAAAGAGAAGTAAGTCTACATATTATTTATTATATTTCTTTTTAAGAAATATGTTCCTTATCCTAGAATATATATAATGAAGATGCAGAAACAATTTTCCCCTTGGAATAGTCAATTTGAACCATAACCGACAAAAGGAAAACTTGGAAGAGGTGTTGTTTTAGAACATGATAAGTGTATAAGAGGCATCTGATCTTCTACACGATGATAAAAACATATAAGTGTTGACAAATTTAGCATATCGTACTTATATTCATACCCATTTTAAAAAAAATCTTAATTTACCATAAAAACAGGGAATTAGCTTTACTTGCAAAGTAACAATCAACACCGTCATTGAATCCACCGAGTGGTACTGTTGGTCTTGCACATATTGCAGAATCAGGCATGGATTCTTGGATGGTAAAAAGTGGTGCTTCAGATACAATTCCCAGGTCAAGGTACCATTGCCAAGGTAACAAAAATGTACTACCATTTAACTACATTATGTTAATGTTGTTAATATGTGAAGTATGAAAGTACCGTGCATAATAATCAACAAAGAGTTTTATTAAAGACTTAACAGGCTTTGTCATTGATAATTTGATGTGTTCTGCAGGTACAAATTAAACCTTGAGGTAGACGATCCAAGTAGACCAACTGTTTTCTTAGCCTTTGGTAAAACTGCAGAACAGATTATCAAAAAGAGAGTTAGAAAACTTATTGAAAAATCAGAGGAGATGGCATAGGTACGAAAATTAAAATCGTATCCACTAACTTAACTGCACCTGATTATCAATTTTAGGCTGAATATGGGTTTCTATATTACTCATCACATTAACATTTCGTGCTAGACACAAGAAAACAAAGGCCATAGTGTACCGGAAATAAATGAAAACTCAATAAAAAAACATACATATTCCATATCAAAATTACGGTCAAAACTTATGGTTCTAAAATGTTCTCACAACATAGAATTTATCCCGTGGACATGGATCTGAAAAACCAATATATGATGCAACAAATAACACAGGTAGTAAATAGATTTATCATGTAGATAAAATCTTTATGTATGCGGAAAAATTAGTTATCTCTCACTTTGTTAAGGGAAATTAATATCTTTCATATACAGGAGAAAAGGGGGGAACAATTAAATGAGGATAAAGAAAACACAGTTCAGGAGGAGGGAGAATCAGAGGTTGATGAAGAAAAATAAATCATTCAGAAGGAAAACAATAAGTATGCCAGTGAGGAAAAATAGAATCACACATCAGCCAAAGCCTCTCTTCCACAACTACGTACCACCACCAGAGTGAGAAAACCAGTTATTAGTTTAGTTTCATCACTTATCTTAAGATTCAGTATGTCATAAAGCATATTTAGTTTACTTAGATTTTATTTTTAGTATTTTGTATTTCCAATAAATTTGAGAGCTTTTTATGCTTGAGAGCTTTTCCTGCTCAATTGTAATAGATTTAAGAATTGTCTTTCTTTGAATATAAGTATGTTTTACACTCATTTATGTTATTTACGTTCTTCTACTTTATTTGAATATAAGCTATTGTTACTATTAAGTTTTAATCAAATGGATCAATTTTTTTTACTTATTTTATTTCCGTTGTCAGTTAAAAAAAAACTAACATTCCATGTTTCATGGAATGGCTTGCATTTATGTTTATCCAAGTTTATATAACCTTTTGGGTTTATTATCCTTTCTATCTTTTCTTCATTTTTGAGTTTATTTAACCTTTCATACTCATCTTTTCCCTCAATCATCTAAGGTTTACAAGGGTTTTGTTTTGGATGTATAAATTCGAGAGAGGGAAAGAACTCGAGGATCGAGGGAAGAGGTAAAAGAGTATACAACCTCAAACGGGAAGAAATCTCTGAAATTTGCAATTTGGGAACTTTCGGGGTGAAAGATTGCGACTTAAGAGAAGTACAACGGGAAACCCATGCCATGCGAGACAAAAGGAAATATGACAACGTTATAAGAAAAACGGGAACCATCCGGTGCTTAGCATGGGTTACTTCCTAGTCTTTATTAGAAAACAATTTCTTACATCGTTTAAGGGGAAAATCCAGGTTTTGAATTTGTTTTGGGGCATCAAAACAACCCAACAGTAAAATTCAGGAAGTATTCACGAAAATTCTGACAGTTTTCAAACCTGATATCGCTCACCGTTTTGGCCATAACTCTTAGCTCGTTTATCCGATTAATGCGCCATTTTATCCTGGGATTGTCCATTCTTCCAGGATCGATCTTGGGATCAGTTATGAATCATATTTCGACCTTGAAAAAAGTTTTGTAAGTATACTCCCTTAAACCATGTTCTCGAAATTGTTTTAAAATATATTTATTAAGGTGTTATTCACCCGGAACACACTAAATAATAACAAGTTACCAATTAGAGCAATGTCATAAACATGAAGTCCATAGATAAATTATACTTCGTAACTCCATATATTGTAAGTTGTGGAAGCAAATATTATATCATACATTTTAATACTTTGATCACTGTACAATGAACAAGTTATCAATACTAAAGTCATTGTAACAGACGTAACTTCGTATGTTATGTTTTCAATGAATCAAGACTTGTACGAACAACGGATAAAAATGGAATAAGTCAAATCTTTTAGTTACTAACCCGGAACTGAAGGGTCTTCGTTTTGTCTTCATATGTGTTCAGGTCTTCATGAGTAACTAGAGCAAGTCTCAACATTTATATGTTCCTAGTCTAACCTAACAAAGTTAAATTTATTAATCTACTCAAGAGACTGGAGTTTTAGAACTAAGCTTGACAAACAAAATTGACATACCAACGCTTGGTGGGTTCAACCGAGTAGTGTTCTGATGGTAAAACACCTTGGTAACTTATAAAAATTAGAAACTCTCTAAAAAGCAAATAATAGTATAATTGACGAGCATCAGTTACTATAAATTTTCTTACTGAAGAAAAGATCAAGTTAGATAGGTCTGAAGAAAGGTAAGCACAAATCCAAAGATTATGATATACTTTGTAATATTACATGTCTAACTAAGGATGTGTTTGATAATAGGAAAATGAAACAACTCTATGGAAAGAGTGGTTTCCCACGAAAATAATTCTTTGAAAGAGACAAGGAAAAACTTTCCATGAAATTCTAAGGAATTAATCTTAAAATCCACTTTTAGCCGCACTTTATTAGATGGCCTACAATTCTATTGAATTTGTAGTCAAAAAATAATAATCTACTATTCCTATCAAAAAATGGTCAATTACATGGAATTTATTGTTATCAAACACATCCTAAGCTTTTATGGGATCAAACATTTTTACATACGCAGTGCAACTTGTAAGGATTTAATAATTTCGATACCGATAATCATTTAATCAGAGAATGCAAAATGCAAAATCTAGTAGGGATTTTTGTACACGTATAATATTAACTATATGATGGTCGCGTGTATTACAACATTTCATAACTAACTAATTGCGTTCGTCTATTTCAATAGATCCTCGCAATCCTTTGTACATAATCATAGGTTAACTTATGATCAATCGTCCTTTGTCCTAGATAAGCATAAACTTATGGTATTTGTTAATATAATCGCAAATATTAGGGAAGAAATCTAGTTGAGTTAGGAATCTGTTTTTTAAATTAAGGATATATTTTTTATTTAGACTACACTGTCAGCTGGAGGGATAGGGTTAGTCGGGAGGAGACATAGTCGAGCTCAACCTTCCTTAGTCTTACATACATACACATAGTTTGTCCATATAATATAAATGACCTCATTTATTTATTTATTTAAGAAACAAAAAGTAAAGAAAAAAAAGAGAGTAAATAAACATCTCTTTAAAATAAAAATTGTTTAGTTATCAATAATATAATACACTCGGTGTCTCTTAAAAATTAATATTTTTTTTATTTGTATAATTTTTTAAAAAATAAATAGAGAAAATATTATTCATGTTATAGGGTTTAATATTCATATATATGCGGACCAATATTAATACATTAGATACATGTATTGATCGCATTCACTATTTTATAACCATACATTTAGTATGCATGTATGTATTAATTATAAACCATAATATAATGAATCGTCTCTTTCTTTCTGTAGCTTATAAATAGATGTACGAAATATATATCGATTATTAAGAGTTTCTATACCTGATTAAATTATAGTTTATAAAAATTATTTTGGCCCTGCAGATAAAATAGAGTCATTATAAAGTAAATACAAAAATCCATTATCCAACTATTTATATTAATGATTAATATGTTTAATTAGTATTAATAAATCGTGTTAGTTGTGAATTAATTTTTGTTAACGAATAATCAAAATATTAAAAAAATAAGATTTTTTTTTTGTAAAAACATCAACCAAGAATCGGTGAATGTTCATGTCCTCGTAAGCCATTCTAGGTTGATGTTCTTCATTGACGAAGAACATGAAGAATCGGCGTATACGGGTGCTCATATCAACCGATTTTTTGCCCAGAATCGGTGGATGTTCATGCACTTATCCACCGATTCTAAAACCTCCAAAATAAGAGTTATATGTACACTTTTATCCAACGATTCTAGGTGAAAAAGTGTACATAAACTCTTGCAAAAATAATTGACTTGGTGCATGTATTCACACATATGGCATAGGTTGGGCCATGTATTGTTTTCCCATCCATTTCACCCACGTTCGTCTAACTATCCATATGAAAATAGTTACATTGTGGACATCCTTCTTTAGAATACCCAATGTGTGACTAAACTAAAGAGTTTCATTCACTCAAGGAAATGAGTGAGCATCCATAGAAATCTTAGGTCCTAAGATCAAACCACACTAAGACCAAAACCATTTAGTTAAAAACTCATTTTGTCAAACAATTCCCCATATGAATGAAATCTCGGTAAAATGTGAAAAATCAGAATGCCAAAAATACCATATAGGAAAAGGTGTCCATCAGGTCTTGAACCTTTACTTAATGAGAAGTTACCAAAACTACTTGCTATAGACAGTAAACGTGATGTCTTGAACTGCTAGTGTTTGATTAATTTGCGATAACAACCACACTTGATATATCCTCCTGGCGTTGCTAAGTTCGTGTTGTTGTGTCCATTTTGGACCTGGACGTATCCCGTTTCTCATAATTCTCTAGAGAATTCGTTCAAATTCTCATAAAAAGCGGCCCACTTCCTCATTCAAATAGGTGAGTTCTATCAAGATTGTTACTGTTACACCCCACTTCAATCTTAAACTGAAACTATAGAACTCATTAAGACTTATTAAAAGTCATCCTTCACATGCAGTCACACTATCATATCAATACACCGTAGGGAGGGATAGAGAATGTAATTCTCTTGATAATGCATACCTTTCATCACCACAAATTAGTTGTCTCATTGAACCTTCGTCTTGGGATCTCCAGTTAGTAAGGTTGAGTATCCTTCATGGAAATTTTTATTTCATGAGCTTAAGTCACATCCCCCTCGATGCAACACTAACTATCTCTTTAGACAATCCTTTCGTCAAAGGATCTGCGATATTCTCCTTAGATCTCACATGGTCAACGATAATAACACCAGCAGAGATAAGCTGTTTCAAAGAATTATGTCTTCTACGAATATGTATAGACTTCCCGATATAAACACTGTTATTATATCTAGCTATCGCAGATGTACTATCACAGTGTTTAGATATAGATGGCACATGCCTATTCCATAGAGGAATATCTTCTAAAAAGCATCTTAGTCATTCGTCTTCCTCTTCTGATTTATCTAACGCAATAGACTCCGATTCCATAGTGGAACGATCTATACATGTCTGTTTGGAAGATTTCCAAGAAATAGACGCTCCTGCTAGAGTGAATACATACCCACTCGTAGACTTAAACTCATCTGAGTCTTCTATCCAGTTTGCATCACAAAATCCTTCAAGGATGGCAGAGTATCCTTCATAATTGAAACATAAGGACATTGTGTAATCCATGTACTTCATCACTCTAATTAATAAGTGCATCCCAATGCATCTTCCCTAGATTACAAGTATACCTGCTTAACCTACTCACTGTATAAGCAATGTATGGTCTAGTACAATTCACCAAATATATCAGACTTCCTATGGATCTTGAGTGTTCAAGTTGGTTAACTCCTTCACCCATATTCTTTTTTAGATTACAAGAAGAATCATACGGAGTACAAGCAGGTCTACAGTTAAACTGATTATATTGCTTGAGTATAGATTCAACATGATACTCATACTATATCCATAAGAACTTCTTCTAATCTTCATACTTAATGTTACATCAGCGGGGCCTAAGTCTTTCATGTCAAAGTTCTCATTCAACAATTTTTTAGTAGAATTAATAACATCCATGTTTGTACCTAGTATAAACATATCTAAACATACAAGCATACAATTACACATGCATCCTTAACAAGTTTAGTGTAAACACACTTGTCAGACTCATTAATCCTGAAACCACTAGAAATCATCACATGATCAATTTTTTCATACCATTATTTAGGTGCTTGTTTCAAACCATACAAAGATTTAATCAGTTTACACACTTTGTTTTCACAACCTTTCACTACAAAGCCCTCGGGTTGTTCCATGTAAATTTCCTCATCTAGTTCACCATTTAGAAACGTTGTCTTTACATCCATTTGATGTATCTCAAGGTTATGGACATAAGCTATAACAATTAACATCCTAATGGAAGTAATTCTAGTCACAGGTGAATAAGAATCAAAGAAATCTATACCTTTTTATGTTTGTAGCCTTTAGCTACCAACCTATCCTTATATTTATCAACAGTTCCATCAATATTATGTTTTCTCTTGAAGATCCATTTACAACCTATGTCCTACACCCTGAAGGTAAATCTACAATCTCCCAAGTACCGTTTCGATGGATGGAATCCATCTAACTAATAAAGGCTTCTTTCCACCATGGATCTTCAGAAGAAGTCATGGTTTCTCTATAAGTTTGTGGCTCAGACTCGGCTAGTTTTGTAATTCAACCAGGATAGGGTTTCTTAGTTCTAACCCTTTTACCTCTTCTAGGTTCTAATTATGGTCCATCTTCCTCTAAAGGTACTGACTGGTTGGTTGAAGGAACATCTAGGGGTTCATCTAAACATCTCTTTTGAAAACCAAGTTTCATTAGAAAAACATTCTCAAAGAACTCTGCATCCCTAGACTCCATAATGGTATGCAAACCAATGTCAGAAATTTCATAACTCACAACCATAAACCTATAAACACTAGTATGCTCATGATACTCTATAAAAACACAATCAATAGTTTTGGGTCATATCTTAGTTCTCTTAGAAGGAGGGATGACCACCTTTTCCAAACACCCCCACACTTTGAAGTAATCATAAGATGGTTGTCTACCTTTCCATAACTCGTATGTAGTTTTATCTGATCCTTTAAAGGGTACTCTATTCAGGATATGACAAGCTGAGAGGATGGCCTCCCCCCACGAATTTGTAGGTAATCCTGAAATAATTAACATGGCATTCATCATATCCTTAAGTGTACGGTTCTTACGTTCAGCTACACCATTTGATTGAGGTGAATAAGGTGTTGTCGTCTCATGTATTATGCCATGTTCTTCGTAAAAATCTCATACGGGAATTTCATACTCACCACTACGGTCAGACCTAACAGTTTTAATGGTAGCATCTAATTGGTTTTCAACTTCAAGTTTATACATCTTAAGGCTTCTAAGGCATCGTCCTTACCTTTAAGCAAGTACACATGAAAATATATAGTACAATCATCAATGAAAGTGACAAACCACTTCTTACCACCTCTAATTTAAACTGACTTCATATAGACTAGGTCTGAATGGATTAATTATAAGGGTTTAGAGTTTCTCTGGACGTTCTTATTGAATGATTTCTTAGCATGCTTAGATTCTACGCAAATCTCACACTTATGACCTCTATCAATCGTAAAATTAGGTATGCAGCCTAAGCTAGCCAATTTATGTATTGATTTATAGTTTACATGACCAAGTCTACCATGTCAAACATTCAAAGACACACACATATAAGAAGAAGAATCATTCATATTTATTTCATAAGATTTTACATTAAGCTTATATAGACCCTCAGTCTTATAACCCTTACCCATAAAATCTTTTCCCTTAGTTACTACAACTTTTCCAGACTCATTTACAACCTTAAAACCCTTATCATCTAAAACATAACAAGAAACAAGATTCTAGCAGATGTTTGGAACATGGAGAACTTCATTCAATGTGAGAGTTTTGTCAGATGTGAGCTTTAGCCTGACATTTCCCTTTCCTGCAACCTCTACTGCAGATGAGTTACCCATATAGAGTTTCTCGTCTTCCTATACCTTCTGATAGAAGGTTAACAAGTCTCGACTTCCATACACATGCTTGGTAGCTCCATAGTCTACCCACCAGTCCCTCACGTTGGTCACCAGATTAACTTCAGAAACCATAACAAAAAACTCATTCTTGTTCTCATCAACCAAGTTAGCATTATTCTTCTTATTAAGGTCCTTCGTTGTCTACGGTGAATTTCCATATGGCCACGATTCCCACAGACATAACAATCCCCCTTAATCTTAGTAATGCCAGATTTAGGTTTACGAAACCTACCTTTGTTATGAGTACCATGCTTAGGGTTTCGTTTGTTGTTATCACCTTTTCCAGATTTGTGTTTAGTCATATGAGCCTTATTTATCATATCTCTTACAGACGAAACATTCTTGTCTTTGGTGCATAACATTTCCTCAACTTGAATCTTCTTTCTCAATTCAACCATGATGACTTCACCAGTTTCAGGCCTCAATTTTCTTTTGTACTCTGACCAAGAAGATGGTAATTTCTCAATTACCGCATATACTTGAAAAGTCTCATCAATGACCATACCTTCAGCAAGAATCTCGTTGGTAATTTGTTAAAGCTCAAGGAATTAATCAACAACAGGCTTATCATTCGTCATCTTGAAATCCTTAAGCTTCGCTACCAGAAATTTCTTGCTACCAGCAGTCCCTGCCTGGTACTTTGCTTCTAACGCATTCCACAAATTATAAGCACTGGAATTTTCTTTAGCATTGTAAAAATCATACATCGCATCTTCCAAACAGTTCATAATATGATTTTTAGTCATATATTTCTTCCTCTTGTAAAACGTTTTATCATCTTCAGTAATATCTTCAGTATTCATCTAATCATCAAAAGGAACCAGTACTGCGACTAAATCATGAAAACTCAGGAAAAAAAACATCTTGGATTTTCATCCCTTGAAATCCTTTCCGTTGAACTTCTGTGGTTTTTTAATATCGTTCTTTCCCATTATTACGAGATAAAAGTTAATGCGTTAAGATTGTTGGAATCTTACAACAATGAACAACAACGTTAGATGTATCAGAATAATATATAAAGAACTGAAATTGAAAACAACTCTACCACAGACAACTAGAAGGAGTTTTATAGGGTCAGTGCAGTCTGATTTGTGGAACTAATCATGCATTTATGCCTATTGTTTTATGAGCAGTTCCTAGGAAAGATTATAGTTCTTGGGTATCCAATTAATTAATAGCGGCACCCGAGGCTCAAGCCGCGGTGCCTATTATTTTAGAAGCAGTTCTTAGTAATTATTATAGTTCTTCTTCCATAGCAATAGTGAGGGAAGCGCACTAACAACCCCTTATTTGTTCCCCATTATAAGATGGGGCTTCCATTTCACTACCAGCAGGTGGGAAAATTACATTGATGTCAGATCAACAATGGAAACAAGAGCTAGTTGCTCAATTTTCAGTCAATTCTTTTGTTGGAATTTTTTTCTTTTGAGTGTTGCTCTACATCAATCCATTGTTAAAACACAACTCCAAAAGGGGAAGATAGTGGAAGCAAAACTTCTAAGTGATGGACACACTAGAGAATCTCTTATTTTGAATTAGAGAGAGATTAGGGGTGTCGTGTTCTATCCAAACGGTTGTGCGTTTTCCCCCTTAACCTATGCCAAAGAATGTAATGATATGGTTTTAGGAGCTCATCGAAGCGATCCATATCTCCGAATCATATTCCTAAAATGGACATAATCTTAGAAGGTGGGAAAATCAATAAGTAAGAATATTCTCCTATGAGCACTTCCTCTTTCCTTTCTTCGCAACCATGACTCTTATTTTCATTCCCTTTCATTCCCGGTTTTTGAATTCCATATTATTTGTAACCGACTCTTTCTTTGATTCTCTATGTTAGCTGGTCCTATATTAAGTAAAGAAGAAGGTAGCACTACTAAAAACCTAGCACAACTTTTGATTTTTCGGGGGAATGTTCAAGATTTTACTCTTTTTCACAAGAATGACCATGCTACATATATATATGTTATTAATGTCGAATTCATCTGTTCTTGGTTGCCTTCATGCCCGAGTCAAGGTCGAAAAACAAGGTGTTTTATAGTCATTGTCGTTGACAAAGCATAACTTATTATATAAACAATTAGCAGGTTCGGGTTCTGCCATTCCTACTAGCATTCGAGGAAGCTTGTATCTCATCCAGTTAGGGAAAGTAGTTCCGACACTTCTTGGGTTTCACTTATTACGATTTGGATTTTAGATTAGTACTTACATATGATAAAAAAAAATTCACTTTGCGGTGATTCCAATATTAATTCGGGTGATTAAGCAAGATTGAAATAACATCTATCAAGAAAAATGCATTCAAAATACCAACACTTCTCAAATGACCTTGTTTCAAATCACTCTTTTTTTTGCAACTCCGTGTATCGTTGGTCGTCTTCACATATTTATATCCTCTTTTGACTAAGCCTCCCTAAGATAAATGGGTGTAATTTCTTATTCAATACTAAATAGACTACTCCAAAAGAACTCTGGTGCTTCCCATTTCGTCGATAAAAATGATTGGTGCAATGTTCACATCTTTACCTACTTTAACTATTGCAAGTAAGTGAACGAACGGAAATGAAACGTTTTTAGCTCTATTTTTGGATGAGCTTCTCCCAATTATGTATGATAATAAAATTTATGACGTCTTGCTCTGACAAAGACTCCACTTTTGGCTCCGTCGATGGAGCGTATGAATTTCCTGGAATGTAGATAAACCAAAAGAGGGAATACAGAGATAGAATATGAATTATAGTACCATTGAAAGAAGGAACACATGTGGAAAAACCTCTACTAACAAACCATTTCAATAAGATGGGTGTTGCCGTGCCACAAAGGACGACCATTGAAGTAATGAAAAAGAAAAAGTTATGTAGTTAGACCA
The DNA here is from genome assembly GCA_023531435.1 of Papaver californicum. NCBI lineage: Eukaryota > Viridiplantae > Streptophyta > Magnoliopsida > Ranunculales > Papaveraceae > Papaver > Papaver californicum. The sequence goes on along the minus strand of JAJJMC010025361.1, from coordinate 5,154,143 downwards.
TGTTCTCTATCTGAGAACAAAACTTCTCTAGAGAAGGCGCTCGAAGTCAATAGTTCATTGATTTTCTTTACCTATCTTGCAAGGTGCACCTAAGATCAACCACGACCAAGATCCTCTCCTTTCAGCCGAGTGACTATATCCCTTTCACTTGAAGGATTCAAGGTTTTATTCTTTCATAACATAGTCACTTTTAAACTAAGATTCTTCCAAGACCTTTACCTTTAGATATGTTATTTCTAGATTCAATCAATCCTAGTAACACAATTACAGTTGATGAACTTTAGAGTATGCTTTGCTTCAAAATATCCAGCGGAGGATGGTCGTGTCGTAATCAACCAAAATAATCAAGTTCTTACACTCTAAAATAGATTTAAATACAGGGATAAGAACAAGTTTGTTCCCACAGAGAGGCAATTAAATCGTTATCTACTTTCAATTACGTGAGTGACAGGGGGGGTTTTGTTATTTTACTTAAACTAAATTAAACTAACGTAAATTAAAGCAAATTAATAAAACGTAAAACAGGGATGAGAAGTATTGGTTAGAGAATTCATCGTCCGTTTTCCAACATGTTATTAATCAAAGCATACTCAACATTCATGCATTAGTAATACCAAAAACCCTAAAGTAGCCAGTTATCTCGTCTACTTCGGCAAAACTCCTAATATCATCAAAGAATGAGTACCTCCACCCTTTGAATTCTTAGCACCGGATAACCTGAGTGAGTACCTCCACTCGAGTTCAATCCAATGATAGCTATGGTATTTGTGAGTTGAGGTTAATCTAAGTAACCCGGCGTAATTCGCCACTCGGATTCAACCTAGGTCAAGCTTCTACACATACTTGCATGGCAGTTTTAAGTATCGTTAACAAATATGCTATACTACTTGTAACCGGAGTCCCTCGACAGAATCGACTATCAGAACTCCAGTTTAGTTGTAGATATCAATACTTATTTACCTGATTTGCAACTCAAGTAAATCAGCAATCAATCATATATAACACTATATTCGGTAGAACATGAACGATATTAAAAATAACATGAAATCATGAGATATGCGCCATTCAATTAATAAACATGTTTTCGAACTTCAGATTACATCCCTAACCAATATAAAAGGTTTATCTCATCATGGGTTTCTCAAAACCCATGAAAAATAATTAAAAGATACAATCAAACCCGGAAGAATTGCGATGAATGATCACAGCTTTGAAGCGCGGCTGTGAAGGTATCCAGCGTCTCCAACAAACGCCTGTCCCTCTTCTCCTTGCTGCTGCCTTCTTTTCTTTACGCCTCTCTTCTTCTCCCAAAACCTAATTCTCATGCGTACTAATATCAGCTCCCCCTCCAGCAGCAAACTCTCTTTTATATGTGAGTTCACTTAGCCGAGAAGCTTGTTCGGCTGCCAACTTTAGCCAAATTGTGTAGCCAACTTGTATACGTGAACCTGACCCCCAAATATCCCTTGGACCTCCAGTATGTGCTATAGCTACCTCCCCAAAAGGCTTGCCACGAGAAAGGCCTGAGTTCCATTTATAGAACTTGAGTTAGCCACTTTCACAATCCTAGTGGAATTAGGAAATGTGCTAAGTTTCCTTATTCCATCCCAACAAGATATAACAACTCCAAATTCTTTCCTAATCCAATATGACTTCTCCAAGCTAGCTACTACTCCACCAAGGCTAGCCACTAGTCCACCAAACCACTCTAGCACCTCCAACTAACCACTTAGCACCTTAGCACCTACGGTTCAGCCAACTTAGCGCCTGGGCGCTAGCAGCACAAACTAGTTTGCCACCATGTGGCTTTGCCCATAACTTCCTCATACGAGATCAGAATGACCTCGTTCTTTCGCTCTTGGCTTCGTAATTCAATTTCATACACTGTGGAGGGTGAAAGGCCTAAATTAAGCAGAGTTTTAATGGCTTCTCGGTAATTCTTCTCATACAACTCCATTCTGTAGGTTTCTGAACTGTAACCTGAAAAGACAACTAAACTTCGAAAGTAATAATAAAACATAGTAATTCACTCAAATATAGCAAATAAGGGTCAGGAAAAACTACTTAAAAATGTAAGATTTATGCACCTATCAGAGGACCCTGTAAAATACACACTTTTCATGAATGTTTGGTCATGAATCAAGTGCCCCTTCTTTATTAACCTCAAGTCAGCGCCTTCCCTCCCAGTTGTTGATCGAATTGGCTATAATCTACCCGCTCTCTCAGTTCAATACTCTTTAGATCAAACGACCAGTACTCGAGCGGGGACCAAGTCAGCATTTGAACTGGATTCAAAAGAGTACTCGAGTGGGAGACCCATCCCATGTCGTAACAGTTTTCAAACTGAAGGACAATTCCCCCTTGAACTGGATTCCTTTCAACCTACCTTTCTGTCTCATTCTCTTAGTTCTCCCCTCTTCATCTGAGATCTTTGGAGAATATGACGACGGAGAGCTCTGCCAATGAACAATTTTTATGAATGAATCTTTTGTTAACAAACGTTGCGGTTGATAGATGATTCTACTGATATAGAAAAAGAACTCCTTCGCTTTACCACCGTCCTCCGTGCTTGGCTATCTTGATGTGAATCCCTTCCACTTCGTTCTCTTATAAAGTCCAAGTGGTTAGGCGCTAGCATATCAATTATATGCATCTTCGAAGGCAAATTATCCAAAAAACACTAGCGGGGGCGAAGAGACTCATATGTTCTACATGTAAGGGGCACCTTTCAATCCTTCCCTGCTTACGCTTTCCTACTCCACTATAATAAAAATAATACTTCCTGAAGTAGGCATTTACATTTCTTCATTACACCTACCAGTATTATCTAACTTGACAAGGAAGTTGGTTTCTCTTTGCTTATGTCATTAGTTCATCAATACTTGAATCCTAATACGAAATACGACTTACACGTCTTCGACTTTGATATACTTTAGGACTTGACCTATGAATATTGGCACTGAAATGGACTATGCCTAAGCTAGACTATTGTGCCTTTACCCATTATTAGGAATTCACTATACTTCACCCATTGGTTCAGCAGTTTCGCTTTTATAATTTTACCTAAAAAACTCTGTAAGATAACTAAGATACTTAGACATGATGGAACCATCAGTCTATACACGAAAAACGACTATTCCACCTCGTATAATGAAGGATATGATCCATTCCACTTTTTAATCTTGCCTACTTAGCACAGAAAAACATAGCTTCCTCAACCTACTTACCAGGAAAAAGGGGTCAATTTATTGAAATATTAATTAGATCTAATATTATGATATGTAGGAACCTTTGGCGGAGAACCTAGAAAAAAGGGTTTTTTTAGTCTCCAAATAAGTCTTCTGCATCATTTTTACAAGTTTGACTTTTTAATCGGTACTCCAGTGCATTTTCCCTCTAAGTTATAATAAATATGTTTTCGAACCCTTTCTGTAAAATTAAAGGTGGATGTTCCCGCGCGAATCTCGGCAATTACTTATTCTGATTCTACATATTGATTGTTTTGAACTAAAATATAACTTTTTGGTGGAATATTCACATTATGTAGAATATCCTGACTCTCAATAGTTACAAAGAGATCTATATAACATAGAAAAACAGGATGTCCATGACGTATACGTGTGGGATGAGCCAAATCTTCATTGAAATTTATTTTCCGTTAGAAGGAGATCGTACATGTTTTACAAATAATGTATTTTGCTTATTTAATTTGTTTTTACTGATCTAGGCCGACTAGTTAAAAGGATTTGAACTAGGCAGGTTGTTCTTTGTTACCCACTTGGTTTATTTAACTTATGTGAATGGAATGAATTTGAAAGCATGTGTTTTAAAGGAGTTTAGCTCCACTTCCTTTTGGTTTTACAAGAAACAAAATTGTAGTGTTTGTTTTGGTTTTATAGATACCCTTTATAATTGTGCTGGTGTTTTAGTGCTTACGTAGAGATTTTGTTTTCCTTCAACAGTTGAAAATCTACTCTCCATGCATATGGTTTATGTTTTTTAGTGTATTGTTGTTCTTGTTTTCATTTGTAATGACCCAAACCTCCACCGATACTGTTCCCATCTAGCCACTGCGGTCAACTGGAAGTGTGAGGTTTTCAATGAGTACTGCTGTGGTTATCTAGCAACAACTTTTCGGGAGGTCACCCATCCATGGATTCCTCCCATCCCGAGCATGCTTAACTGCAGAGTTTTTTTCAACTCTGTAGCCAATTATGCTGAAAATACTTCGATGTTAGGAAAGGACAAACCATTTCCTATATTCCATTCGGCGAGCCCTACCTGCTGAATCGGGGTATTACAATCCCACCACCTTAAATTTGAGCCGTGCTCGGTTCCGAAATATATTCAAGCCCGGATCTTCAACTTTCCCTTCTACTCATGAGATCAGTACCCGATACACCTCGTCCATCATACTTTCTCACCCTCGGCAGGTGACCCGTCGTTGTCTCTGATACCATTTGTAATGACCCGACCTTCACTGTCCCCACTTAGCCATTGTGGCCAACCAACAATGTGAAGTTTTCAACGGGTACCACTGATGTCATCTAACAACAGGTTCTCGGGAGGTCACCCATCCCTGAATTGCTCCCATCCCGAGCATACTTAACTACAGAGTTTTTTGCCAACTATGTATCCAGTTGTGCTGAAAAGACCTCGATGTTAGGAAAGGACAAACCATTACCTGTATTCCATTCGGCGAACCCTACCTGCCGAATCGGGGTATTACATAAACCCAGTCAACCACTAGTCCAGGTATATTGATATTATCCTGATAGATAATATTAATTAAATTATCCTTAAGACAGGAATGAACCTGGAGATCATTTAGTCCAGGTACATAGTCAAAATGAATCAAGATGGATACTTAAATGGATATATATCCTCTATAGCCTATAAATAGAAGAGGAATTCCAACTGCTGGAAAGGTACACATTCTCGAATCTTTTTCTCCTTATTAAATATGCATATATCATTTACTCATTGAGGCATCAGAGCATTTCAAAAGTTCTAAAACTTCCCTTGTGGAGTTCCATCATATATATTGGAAGATCCTGCTTATAATCGTACAAATGGTAAATTTCTTAAAGCAGAGGGTTTGAATTTTCAGATCAAATCATTAAGAATGAAAAGAGGATTACATATCTAAATTTTCATTGTGAATAATTAACTCGGGGGGACTTTAAAGTTGTTGGTTTTTTAAAAGAATATTTTTAAATTAGAATTACAATCGAATTAAAAAAGTAAAATTTTAATCTTGTTTATTGATTTTGATTATAAATTATTTAATAATACTCGACAGTGATGTTTTCTTAATTAATAAATTTGTTTTCGGATGATCTTTTTTTAAATCTTCATCGTCAGAGCTCGAATAAGAAAAAATAAAAATAATAATTTAAAAAAGAAATATATTATATATATATATATATGATAGTTTTGTCGATTAAAAATATATATTATGAATGCCGCATGTGCAATGAACCCTGTAATAAGTTTTAGGTCCAAAATCTTATAACTTCTTAAAATTTAGGAAGCTAATTGATTGTATAATGGTTGGACCTGTTTAGTAAACAAACCTATAAATAAGTATTCACCTACATAGAATTATTGAACAAAAAAATTATCTTAAAAGGGAAAAAGATAATCTAAATGAAGTGTAAGCGTTGATTCATTCAAAGGGGACCATACAGGCATTTGACATTTGGTCATTTATTATGTGTTAGAGAAATGATTGACACACCGAGTCATTATATATCATAAAAACCGACATTGATATTTTGGTGGTGTAGGATTCCCCATTCTCAAAACTATCCAAAAACTAAAATCAACCGCAACAAAAAAGATTAAGAAGTAATGTAGTTGATAACCAATCTGAGAATGACTTATAGGAGCAACGACACAACCTCTTTCTAAAAAGAAAATTTTGACTTTTGAAAGCTATTTCTAATTTTCGAGAATCAAAAATACTTCTAGTCTATTTAAATATCATCTAAAAAGTTAACTTTAGAGAAGTTGAAAAATTAAAAATTAATTTGATAACATAATAATAAAATAATTTTTAAAAATAAATAAGGTAAAAAAATTTACGAAGTAAAATGTTTTTATTTTTGATTTCTGAAAAAACAAAATCAATTCTGCTTCCGATATCCAAATATCCTACTTCTGGTTGTGAAACATGTGGTAAATAACTACGTCAACCTAATCTACAAGACTACATCTATATAGTTCCATGGCGTCAAAACACTATTAGAATATTTGAATACTAGAAGTAGATATCAATCCTAAAACTCAAAAATAAAATAAAAAGTTAATTTTTACGGTTATATAAATTATTCTAAATCATATACAGAAAAAATGTCTATTGCCCAAGATTTCTTAATTCATGGTTCTAATGGACTTATCAAAGGATGGGTTAAATGGACACAAAAGATTTTTGACATTTATATCCCTCCCTTTTATAAATATTTTCTTTTTATCCTTTCTCTCTCCAATTTAAAAACAAATCATTAAAACACACGTAACTCTCAAAATATATATCCGATTTTAACAAAACTTATATTTTAGGAAAGGATTTCAAATTCTCTTCAAAACAAGATCCACTGTTGATAGTAAATTCAGATTTTTTTTTTTCGAAATAAAATAGCTAGGATGAAACTGGTTTCATCCTGTATGAAACTAAGAAAATAAAAATATATGAATAATAGCTAGGATGAAACCAGTTTCATCCTGTATGAAACTAAGAAAATTAAAATATTCGAATAATAGCTAGGATGAAACTAGTTTCATCCTGTTTTAAAATAAAATTGAAAAAAAATTCGAATAATAGCTAGAATGAAACTGGTTGCATCCTGGTTTAAAATAAAATTAAAAAAAAATATTCGAATTATAGCTAGGATGAAACTAGTATCATCATGTTCAAAACACTCTAAAAAAATCGGTACATGGCTCAAAAGTGCTTGAGAAGAAGGAAAAAAACTAAAAATAACAAAACAGGAAATCTGCAACGTTTTATTGGTGTTACAAAAGAACTGTTACAATAAGGCTGAAAATAACCGTTGCAAAGTTGAAAATAAACGTTGATGATTGGTTAAAGAAACCGTTGCAGCGAAAGTAAACGTTGCAAAGCTGAGAACAAAGTTACTAATTGGTTGAAGAAACTGTTGCAGCTGGAAATAAACGTTGCAAAGTTGAAGAACAACGTTGCTAATGGGTTGAAGAAACCGTTGACTTTTCTCTTTTCTTCATCTTCTTCATCAACAACACAAAAAAAAACTGATTTGATTTTTGCTGATATTTTTAACTTCCTGAGATGCACCCAATCTTCCTAACATCGTTTATGACTCAACTAAACCGTCTTCATCTTCATCCCAGTCAGCAGACTGATCAAAGTCCAGTACACAGCTTGATGCAGTTAGACATATGTTTCGGAAAAGCGAAAATTACAATGACAAACTAGCTTGAGAAAAAAGAGTGAGCAATCATCAAAGACAGAATTAAGTATGATATTGTGATACTATGAGCAACCAACGAACCTCTTTAGCTTTTCGATCAGGAATTTCGGCTGGAATGGAGTCATAACCCTGCATCTTTCAGCAGATATTAATATAGCCTACTTGACACAAAAAAGTGTAATATGAAAAATGATCAAACAGTTGTTTATTAAATATACAGCACCATACCTGAGGTTTAACATCATTAGGATCATCAATATACTCCTTTTCCTCCCAGTATTTCAGCTGTGAGAATAAGACAAGCAGTAATAAGAGAGTAAAGTACACTAGGTGTCAAAACGAAGTACGACAGAAAAGAGAAAATAAGAGTTTCAACTTAAATTATCAATGAATCAGATATCAAACCTTTTTCGCAGTGACGTCTTTAGTCCTACGAGGAGGAAGTATATCCCAATCTGTGTACAATTGGATCAACAATCTGGTTGAATAAGCAATCTTTGTCTTCTTCTCTACGTACAAGTATTTTGGAAAACTACATTAGGAAAAGAAAAGAGAAGAAGTAGGGAAGGGAGGGTATATTGGTACACTAATTTTAATTTTTGTGGGTAGAATATCCAAATTGGATTTTAGAAGAGTATGTTTGGAATCTTTGGGTATTTGAACAATATCTATGTTTACTTGTCTTCTACACCCACAAAATGGAAAATATGGGTTATTCAACCAATTATTTGAAGAAAAAAAGGTTTTAAACTAAGTGGCCATGTTACATTTTATCATAATTTTTCATTGTACTACTAACGAATGCAAACCGGATTTGTTTTCTGTAAGAACTTCAACTTTTTATTCTCTTTCCAAGTTAAACTTTATGCTTCCAAAAAAAAAGTTCAACGTTGAATTGATATTTCAACTTGCTGAAAAAAATTGATTTCTCTTCTTTTTAGAAGCAAAAAATATTTTTTCACTATCAATGATCAAGGCATACGAAGAGCAAGAGTTTATGATCTACAGTCAAGACCGAAGACGTTTCTATGGGATGTTGGGAGAGTGGTGCTGATTGTCGATCGGATGAGAAGGTAAGTAAAAATTCCCATCTTCGCATAATGGTTGATTTCCTTTCTTAGAGATCACTAGAAAAACAAAAAGGGGTTCTTTCTTGTCCCATTCTACGGGATAACATCTTAATATGACTCGGAAGGTTACCTTTCCTTCCTACCTGTCAACATGTGTAGGCCTTCTATCTTTATTCTTGCCTGCACATATGTGAGAACCATAAAGTGAGTCTTTTGAGTGTCAAATTCATAAAACCCTATTGGTGAGGCAGAAATATTCGGTCACTCTCGAACCGGGACTCTTTTATTTGGTAGTTTTTTCTAAACTCAAGGATTAAGCATGAGAATAATGTTTTTTATATTTCTGACTTCTTATTATTGGTATGTAGAAACTTTATGTCTTCGTAGCTTATCGTATGCAGGTGCTTTGGAATATTTAGAAGTTGAAGTAGGTTTTGTGGGTACACCTCTGGTAAACCCTCACGAGACTATAACTCGTCCACTAGGGACACCTAGGGGTTTAAAGGCTTGTTACACATGCTAAGTGTAACCGTTTACTCGACGAAACGGAGTTGTATTTGTTCTTTTTATTAGTTTAGATAGATAGTTTGCTCGAGGACTAGCAAGAGGCAAGTGTGGGGGAATTTGATAGGTGCATAAATCATACATTTAAAGTAGTTTTTCCTGACCCTTATGT
>JAJJMC010025361.1:5129092-5144936 GCA_023531435.1 Papaver californicum | reverse complement strand
TTTAGAGAGTAAGAACTGGAATATTTTGGTTGATTACGACACGACCAGTCCACAACGCAATATTGATTTTCACTATACTATATTTGTGAAAGATTCATGTTTAGCCAACACAAAAACTGAATAATTTTCAAATATCCATTTTTCCCGGTAGTATCAATAACCACTAAAATAAGCTTTTTTTTTTCTTTTAAATAAGGAAGGATATAAATAAATAGAATGATACAAAATATAGAAAAAAAAAAGAGAATATATGTAATATAGGAAAATATTTTATTAAACCCGGTTAAGTTATTATTGAGAATTAATAGCCTTAAATAGGCATTACAAATACGTTAAACACTAACCCACTACTAATATAATTTCCTAGTTTTGAGGATCCACTTTCACATCTAAAATACTGAATCAAAACACGTTATTAAAACCTAAATACTAGGATTAACGCAACCAAAACAATTAACAAAAAACTAACACAAAATAAACTAACTATTTGAACGTGTTAATTTGACACTTTCAATTTCCTAACACCCTTCCTGGATGTGTCAACCATAAATTTTTTCCATCATCATCATCATCATCTTCATCATCAATTTACAATCATCATTGTATCATCATCACCATAAACATCATCATGACATCATTAATCATCATAATCACAATCATCATCTTCATCATCATTACAGTAAAATTACCTCTTTATTATCAATGACTCCCATACAGAAATTAGCATTTTTCCTCTTTTGTTTTTTGACGATAGTATTTTTCGATATGAACGAATTTCTTACAGTTGTAGCACTGCACTGCTCTTTTATTGCTGTCTTTGAAATAACATTTATCAGTAGCATGATTAGTTCTTTTACAAATTGAGCATTCTTAAGATTACCTGATCACACAAAGCCTTTTGAAGTTTATACCGATGCTTCCGACTTTGCTATTGGCGGAGTACTTATGCAGGAAGGACACCCACTTGCATTTGAAAGTCGGAAGTTGAACGATGCGGAACGATGCTACACGGTGAAAGAGAAGGAGATGACCGCTGTCATACACTGTTTTCGGACATGGAGGCACTAACTTCTAGGGTCACACTTCATGGTCTTCACTGATAATTTGGCTACTAGCTACTTCCAGACTCAGAAGAAGTTGTCTCCGAAGCAGCAAGGTGGAAAGACTTTATGGCCGAGTTCAATATGAAGTTCGAGTACAAGCCAGGACACACCAACTATGTTGCTCATGCATTGAGCAGAAAAACAGAACTTGCCAGCCTTGCCTTGGAACGTGTAGCTGCCATCACCAAATTGTTTGGCACCATTCCAGATCGTGTACGGGATGTCTTGGAGCAAGACTCTTTTGCAAAGAGTCTCATTCATGCGGTGAATACGGGGAAAACTCGTTAGTTCGGACCTAAGATAATCTTGTATTGGGGAATTATCTTTGGAATGCCCCAATACTTGACCACGTACTTAACGAACAATCAGGCAGCCTGTTCCGCGGTGTAATCTGTTGGTGCAACAATGAAGGTAGCGTACTTGGTGAACCTGTCGACGACCACCAAGATTGATCCCAAGCCATTCACCTTGGGTAAGGCGGAGATGAAGTCCATCGATAAACACTCCCATGGTCTATCTGGCACTGGTAATGGCTCTAGAAGTCCTCTTGACTTCTTATGTTCTACCTTGTCTTGTTGGCACATTAGTGATCGTGATCCAGGATTCACTGGGAAGTTTTGGACAAAGGTGTTCAAGTTACTTGGGTCCGAGATTTTTCACCTCAAACAGATGGACAGACGGAGCGCACCAATGCATTGTTGGGGGGGTACTTGAGACATTTCGCAAACGCTAATCAAAGGAATTGGATGGAACTTTTGGACGTGGCTCAGTTTTTCTACAACCTGTAGAAGAGTGAATCATCTGGTCACAGTCCATTTGAGTTGGCCACAGGCCAAGAATCTTTGATGCCACACACATTCGCTGGAGGATATAAAGGAAAGAACCCTGCTGCTTTTTAATTCACTAAGGAGTTGCATGAGAAGCATGACTTGGCCAAAGCATACTTGGAGAAAGCCTCTCAGCGTATGAAGAAATGGGCGGACGAGAAAAGGAGGCCCGTATCTTTTGAAGAAGACGACTTAGTCATGCTGAAGTTGAACCCACAACAGTTCAAAGATTTTCGGAAGGTACATAAGGGACTCATTCGACGGTACGAGGGACCATTTCGTATGATTAAGAAAGTCGGGAAGGCATCTTATAGATTGGAGCTTCCAAGCCACATGAAAATCCATCCCGTCTTTCATGTCAACTGCTTGTATCCATATTATGCATATCAAGATGACGAGTCTAGAGGAATCACCAAGAGGGATCCGTTCAACATGATCACCTCTCTAGACAAGCAGGTTTCAAGAGCAGGTCGAGTTTACAAGGAATATCTTGTTCGATGGAAGGATCAACCAGACAGTGAAGCCAGTTGGGAACATGAAGACATACTTTGGAAACATAAGGATCTCATCGACAAGTACAACACAACGAGGACGTCTGCGAATTCAGGTGGGGGAGAATGTCACAAGGGTGCACCAAATGGCTAAGCACATGGCTAAATCACCCTTTTGCACCATCTTGGCTAGCCCTTTGGCTAAATGGCTAGCCTCCTTTTTCTAGAATCTTCTTCCTTTTGTCCTTTTCTTAGAATATTCTAGAATTGGGTAGATATTTATAGATATGTATAGAATACTCTAGAAGTAGATCTTAGCCATACACTTGTAAAGATCTAGGAAAATTCTCTAAACATTCTTGGCATCCCCAACTAGTATAAATAGGGATGTCACCTTCATTTGTAAATTATCCAAGTTTGGGAGAGCAATACATACATACATACAACTTTCATTCAAACATTCATCCTTGTTCTTGAGTGTTCTTAAGTTGTTCTTTAGTTTCTTGTGAGTTTGATCTTGAGTAGTTACTTGAAGTTGTGTTAAACTTCTTTAGGGAAGACTTACTTATCTAGTAAAAGAATTCTAGACAAGTGCCGCACGGAAGAAAGTCGAGGCGAAGGACTGACCCTGTGACATAATGCTTTTAAGAGGTTCAAGGATAAATCACAAAACCATTAGGGACAGATTATGCTGAATGATTCCGGGCAAGAAAAAACATGGTTCAAAGCCGATATGTGACTTAAGTTGGGTAAGAAGTCTCACCCATTTTCATACACGTACATGATTTCAGAGTGCGTATGAGCTTAAAACCTGTTGAAGAGGTGGGACTATTTTTGATGTTTCCGGAAATGGTTTCGCAAAAAAATGACTTCCTCGCAAAACGGTTTCACGATTTTGTTTAGATTCAAGCGTCTTCTTAGCCTACAGCAAGACTTTAGGTCATGGCTTTCATCCAAAAAATCTTGATTTTAAGAACCACTAGACTTAGCCTAAAAAGCTAAAAAGGTTGAGCTATCTTTAGCTTTTAGGCAAAACACACTGAAAAAGCCATAAAATATAGTTGAGTGCATCAGATTGGGTACAATTTGAATTATCTCTGATATGTGAAGAATAATAGTCCCACATTGTTAATATTCCCATGATGAACTTAAAATATAATATAGAAGGGCCACTCCACTCATTGCCAATTGGTTTAGAGTTGGATGCCCACAGATTTTAATATGATATCAGAGTTAGATCCGTACGACAGTAAGCCCAGCGACTACCCGTATATACAATGATCCACGTGTTAAAGGCCCACAAAGAATGCCCTACACGTGAGGGGGCGTGTGAAGCTTAAGCTTGATCATTCCCCATGGTATTTTAAAAATGGGCCTAATGCCCAGGTTGCGGCGTAAAATGTGCTTCGTGGCTGGGCAATTGCGGTGTCAAATGCCAATTTACCTTCTTCATTCTGTTACGAATGGATTTTATAATATGGCTTTTTTAGCTAACATTATGGTTCCAAAAGAGTCTTATTAGATTCTAGGATATGAAAACAATATCAATGCACAACTTCCAGAAACAAAAATCCTTGCACTAAATCCATACTTGTATGTTTTAGCGGATAAATGAGACTATGAGCCTTAAAAGATTATACACTATGAGCCTTAAAAGATTATACTTTTTACACCCATCAAATTAGAATTGGATTGGGAAAAAAAATCGAGAAATGTGTAGCAGTAGTAGTACTTGAGAAGCTTAAAGTTTCACTGGAACAGAGAGCCCGTCGTAGCTGAGTTGAACATCAAGCCCTTCTGTATTCATCAAAGTTGCCAGGTATTCGTTCACTATGTCATGATCCATTAGATGCATCATACCTTTCAAGGAAATTGAATTACCAAAAAAAATATTTTGAGCTTTTCCACATAGTTTCAATGAGAAATAGACTACTAAGTTGAAGGTTTTATATAATGATAGTCATTACGGAGGAAAGAAGCTACAACTTACCAGTAAAGAGTGTTCTTTTGGGTTTAATTTTCCGAACTTCCTCCAAAGCCTGGATAGAGGAGTGACTATGAACTTGAGTTGATCATAATTAACAATGTTACACATTGGCAAAGTAAGAGGGGATACATAAGAAATGACTTTTACCTTTGGTAACCCAAAATGAGTTGAAGAAGATCGATCTGGTCTTAGTGCATCCTAAAAGAATTTTAACTAATAAGCATATCTTATGAAAAATAAATGAAAGAATCTGATCATGTTTGAGTTAAAATGATTTGAAACGTATGAGTCACAAAGTAGCGAGGAAAAGAGGCGAATAGGTAACCATGATTAGAAGATCACAGTCCTCCAGGAGTGGGTATGTTTCTTCAGGTATCTCACTAACATCGCTGAAGAAAAGAAAAAAAAAAGATCGGTTAAAAGAGTAAAAGAACATGGTTGCACTGCGTTAATTGGCAAAAGCTTGTCATGGATTGGGATGAATTACCTGATGTAACAAACGTTACCAAAGCGAAAACCAAGGGAGCGATAATTAATCCCATGCCATACAGGTAATGGAGTAATCTGAATTTGAAATGAAATGGTAACAACTATTTCAGAGTTCAAACCTTGAACTGATTTTGTTTTATTAAAACTTTCTACTTGATATTAATAATACTCTTTATATTTTAGGTTTCATCTTGATGTTTCAGGACATTCATCAGCTGGTACACAACTCAGATCTTTTCCCCTGATATAGCCAGTACAGCAAATACCTCAACCTAGAGCTGAATAGTAAAGGTAGCGTGTTCAAAAGATTATACAGTTCTAACCTTAAGGTCCTCGACAATGAATGGTGCCTCTTGTATGATGTTGAATTGCAAATCTGAGACAGCTGCCCCAGGTATGATTACACTTGTATCGACTAAGTAATAATGAGTCTTCTTCATCACCTGGGAATTATCAGAAACACAAAATACGGTAAGAAATCAACATAATGCTAAAATTGAATTAAACAGTACTTCCATCCAAAATGTATAGATAGAAGTTTAGTGAATCAATACCTCAAAATCACGATTAGCGACATATATTGGAATGCTGGGCTGGACATTATTCGTCCAATCTCGAAGATCATCAAGACCTGCACAAGAAATAAACAACTGTAAAGAAAACTGCCAAGGCATATATACCATTGATGTGTTGTTGTTTTTTAAGAATAATAGCAAGAGTAAAAGCCAGGGACCTCCAATTGCATCAGCATGAGAATGTGTAATAATAACCGCATCAATTGTTCTTAGCCTGACAGAAATTTCAACTAGTTACAATAAGAAACTTTTGGAAGTATACAATCACACACTTACACTATCTGCCCTATAGCACCACAACCAACATTGCATGTACCACTAATTTAGAGGTTTCATTACTATCCCTCCCTGAAGTGAAATGCTACTAGGACAACCTATTCCCCGTAGCCAAAATCGGGTCCAGGATTCCAGGTGACCAAAACCAAAGGACCCTATACACCCCTTCGGCAGTGTAGGCCCAGTGCTTTCCCCTTTCACACCCTAGAAAGCTACAGAAATGGAGTAAACTGACCACAATTTTTGGTTGTAACAAGGTTTTTAACCTTAACCTTATTCACTCCACTTGGGTTTCTATAATGTTTGCAATTATATTCAAATTTTTATATGAACAGTCCTATAGCACAATTGTATATATGTAAAGATAACACAGAATTTGGTGTTCGGCCTAGAATAGCTCAAAGAAGTAAATGCAACAGACACTTACCCAAAAGCAGGAAAGTATTTGAGGGCACTATGGTAGAAAAACCTGCACCATAACAAACAAACATAACGTTCAGTTCACGCGTTTCAAATACATTTGACGCAATCATACAAGAATAAGTTCACAGATAACGAAAATTCTACACAACATTGGGTAACAGAATTTGAGGTAATGCATAGTTATACATACTTCCCAGCATCTATAAGAATGTTGCGTACCCCAGAAGTCGTAGCATAACGAACAAGAATACTTGTATTCAGTCTATTATTCCTATTCCCAGGTTCTACTGCTTTTGAACAAACCTATAAAAACACAAAATCAATCACAAAACATAGTAATAACAGCAATGAAACAACAATGCCCGTACCCCAACAGTACTCGTACCCAAGAGTGTCACAAAGTCATACCGGACACTTCTTCTCTGGGTTAGTAAGGCAACTGACACGTGGGATACCTTCACTAGTTCCCGTACCCATGAAAACAATTTCAGATTCCCCCTCTATTGAAAAAAAGAAAAAGAAAAAGAAAAATAAATTAGGCCTCAAATTACAAAATCAAGAAAACCCATTTCAGAAAAGATTGAAAAGGAGGAAATGAACTTACTTGAATGAATTGAAGCTTGAATTATGCGTCTAATCGGAGAGAACCCAGGTTTTGGGAATGAGATTATTGATGATTTTTGGAGAGGATTTGTATTTTTAAAATTGGAAAATGAAGAAAGGGGAGAGGAACGAATGCGAATAGCTCCTAACAGAAAACCCATTTTGTGAAAAAGAAAGTTATTTGGGGATATTGAGGAGAGAGTTGAAATGAAGCTCAGAAATGCTCTGAAAAAGTGGGAGAAGAAGAATGAGTTATGAGCTGAACTGCTGAAGTCACAAAATGGGCAAGTGTCGGATGTGGATCGGGTCATAGTATACTGCTCTGTATCAACAAAAAGGCCGTTATTTTCCCATTTTATGCCGTCTGATTCCTTGAAAAGGAAACCCTAGAAAACAAATACGTCTCTCAATTTCTTCCCTTAATTTTGTGAAAGTCTTTCCGGTAAATTCAGTATATCCAATTTCTTTGTATTGTAATTGAGATTTGAAAGTAAAGGTCTCTCCTTTTTGTGTGTCGGAGGAAAGGGCATCATTAGAATCATCAAACGCAGCACCTTGGCTTGTTTATCCATATGGTGAAGGTAAGAAAAATCATGTTTTGTATAATATTATCTCAATAAAAATGTTACTATCACTTTTTCATTTTAATTTATTTTTAAGTTAAAATAAAAAAATAATAGTAACTCTTTTACTGAAACGAATGTAATATTTATAAACCTATGATACAAATTGTAAAAAATTCATACTTGAGTTGAGTGGAAAAACTTTTTGGCAGAAACCCTCTCATCAAGGTTGAGTAATTGTCTTATATGATGTTAAAGATGAGAATTCAATACCAAATTGCAAATATGGGGATTGTTTTCTATGGAACCCTTTAACATTAGAGACAATTCAATTACCAAGTCTACTCAAAGGGATAACTTATGGGCCTGATGGCGAGTATATGATTGATTGTATGTTATCATCACCTCCTAGGACTACTGCCACTGGTAATGATAATGATCCATTAGTTTTAGTTCTTTATCTTCCAATGTCAGCCTTTGGAAATCCTGATTATGCTTACACTTTCTTATTTTTCCATCCTGGAGAAATACAATGGAGAACCCAATTATTTTCGAAAGAAATTGATGAACACATTTGCGATATTGAGCAATTGTGACAGTGCAGACTCAAGATGTCATCATATATTACAAGTACGTGACAGTTCATAGATGTGACCGCAGGATAGGTATGTTGTAACAGTTTGAAACAACCACATTTACTGTAAGCAATCACCGTGACAGTTTATAAAACCGTCACGACTTGTAGCAACAATTAATGAAGGTCTTCTCTGGGAACCGTTAGCTATACTTGACCAGCAATGTATTGTGACTCTTTTCGCTAAAACCGTCATGGTAGCAAATTTCAAACCGTCACCAAATCCCACATTTGGCCTAGTGATAGTATTAGGCATACTAACACTTGTTAAAGTTTAAGGAGCGGCATGATCTTGGGCGGTTTAAAGTCTATTTTTATGACCGTGGAGATGAATTAACGCTGGATATGATCGATAATTTTCCTTGTGACTTCCAGCAGATGTTAATATCCGCATGCGCCTTAGAAGATGGTCTGCAACTTCCCTTGTACAAGTGGAAAGAATCATTTGTCTTTGATGTTTTAGCCATTAGGAGCAATGTGGATAAATATAACAGATGTTGATCGATAGTTCAGTACATCGGGAACTGGTGGCAGGTATTGAATGAGTGTTACAAGTGCAACAAGGGAGAGACAAATCTTCAGTGTTATACGCCAGATCCCGCAAAGTGCAAATTCTTAACTGTGAAAAATATCAAGGCCATGTGTGGTGATTATGTTGCTGAGCGGTGAAGTGTGAGCCCTAGATGCAAACTTGGTGACGGTGATGTGCATCTTCTTGCGGAGGTGGATAATTCAAATCTAAAGTATGTGACAGGACGAAATATACACCCGATCATCTACCAATACCGAATAAAGAGAGGATTCATCAGGTCCATGAATTCAAGTGATACCAAACTCCTATGGTGATTGAGGGTTCGTGGGCCTTTGGTTGGGTGCCGAAGTGTGATTGGGAGCCTGCACTCTATGGACCCTCCGGTATGGCAATTTTTCCTCTGGAAGTGAAACTTTTTTGGTATCAACTTCATATGGAGATGAGGTACGTTTTCTCCTCCCGCTTGATTGTTCGTGCTTTACTCTATCTTGTGACTAAGATTATTTACTATTTCACTTAGTTGCGGGAAGAAGAAAGCGTCGGGGGTACTACTGGCTTGAAGAGAAAAGCTCTTGTTGCGGGTAGTAAGGTATAGTAATTTCATCATTGGTGTTGTTTCCGCCTCCACCTCTTTGTTGATCATGAATTTGCACAGGTTTCCAAGCGGATCAAGACTGCCTCACGGGTGTCCACTACTACTGAACAGGCTGAGGGTGGGATGCTCAAAGTGACAATTCCTATTATGAAAGAAATTGGAGGGGATCGTGACCTTGAGAGAACGGCTGGTAATGAGACTAAGAGGACGGGGAAAGCCAAGGTACTTCTATTCACCCCACAGACCATTAGGGGATGCAAATGACCAAAATCCTCCTCCTCCTAAGGTATACTTCTTCCCGTAATATTGAACCATCGGGGTATGTTGAAGGACAAGAAACTCCTACGTCCTAAAGTACTCCCGTGGATGAATAAGGCATTTCCTTGCGTTGTTTTTAATCTTGAAAAGGATATCGGCGACCAAGAGACTCCTCCTATAGAAGATCATGTAGGAGATACATCCTTTGAGGGGGCGCATGTTGAAATTTCTCTTGAGCATGGGTTCGCAGCTGGTACCACTGCTGGATTACATTCCAATGTCCCCCCTTTCTCCCCTATCATTAAGGATGAATGGTGTGCGCTTCATTGATGCAGAAGAAGATTTTCCAGATAAGGTGCAAGCTATTGGTGTCATGGATACTAACGTTGATGTTTTGATTCTTGAGGCTGGAGCTGAGAATCATGTGCCTGACAAGGAAAAGGGAAGATTGATGATGGAGGTCTTGTTGCTGAAAAATCCTTGACCAAATCTTTTGTCTTTAACTCTGAAAAAATCCTTGACCTTTGGTTCCAATGTTTTTATTTGTGTCCATAGCTGACCCCGCCCCTCTATATACACGGAGGCTAAATAGTGTCAAGTAGTGTAATGCCCATTTGTCCATGAAATAACATATACGCTTGATGACATGGTGTAATTCAAGAAGTCGACATCTTACATCTAAATATGTTTTTAGCTATCAAACATTCGCACATTCGATTTACCCTGGCATTCTGTTAAACACTAATTTAGTAAGATAGGTGCTGGATAGAATTCTGATATAGAATTTTCATCATTGATTGGGTAGGTGTTTCCGCAATTATCTTGTCCAATTGCTTTGTTCACTTATTACAACCCTATACTTAAGCGCGGTGTTGGGAAGTTCATGACTACCTTAAAGGATGTTGGTGTTTGATAGACACATTTTAGTGTCTAATTTGCACCTTAATTTCTAGTGAGTTAGTATTCGATTTTGCGTTTATTACGTGTTTTTATGCTTTTGTAGGTACATTAGAAGAATAAAGATTTGTGGAAAAATTGGCTCAAAAAGTGTTAAAGGCACCCGGGACAAGTGTTATTGGCACCCCAAGAATGGATAAGGGATACCCCAGAATCGGGCGAGTCAACCCAGCGAGTCACCGATCCAACTCATCGGGAGGTTGCTGGAGAATCAACTGTGTACGATTTTCACGAGATTTTCGAGTTGTTTTGCTTCCAAATTGATACACAAGCTAGAAGAGATTGATAGAAGACTCATACAACCAATTTTACGAGTTTCCCGGAGTGTATCCGGCCGGAAAAAGGACTCCATGTTTGATTCGGATTTGGGAAGATTTTGGAGAGTTTTGGAGAGTTCTATTAGGTTTAGAACTCTCCCTAGGGTTTGTAAAGCCAATATATATGAAGAGAAGCCAAGAGAAATCATCACGCAGCCCTAGAGATTGATTCAGAAGAATTCCGGCCACTTCCGGTCATCGCCGGTCACTGCTGCTGCACCGGCCGGCGTGTTCTTCACCCAGCCATCACCGAAGAAGAAGACTAAGTAACATTTATTTCTGTTGCTGATTCAAACTTCTCCTGTTGCCTTAGCTTTTAAACCTTTGTTGCTTAGAACCCTTTCTGTTACACGCCTGAACCCTGTTCTGTAACATTTATAAACGTCTCTGTTCAGCTGTTGCACTATTCTTTAACTTTATAATCGACTTTTTGAGCAATGAAAAGATCTTTTGAGCAAGTTTTCTTCACCATGGGCTAAGTTTATTTACTGGGATGATGGAGGAGGTTTTTCTCTCAATTTTATGTGGTAAGTCTATTTTTAATTTATAATTCTTTACTTGTTAAAATTGCATAGTTTCAAAATAGAAAAACGGTTTTCTTTCAGCAGTTGTGCTTTTATTTGATGGATCATGCTGGGTTGACAACCATTGGTGTTCCATGCTTATGATTTACCTCTGCTTGTTTGCATGAAAACCTATTTTGGAAATATTTGAGCATTAATCTATTTAAAAAGAATTACCCGATTAATCACATAGTTGTTAGGAATAACTGAATCCTGATTCCTGGTTTTCTCCAATATTTTCTAAAAATCACCTCTAGTTTATTTTCCTGATTTTTATTAGTTTAGATTAAATCCATTATTTTCTAAAATCATTACCTTCACAAGTTCGAGAATCGAACACTTTACCACTTTTAAAATTACATCAGTGTTCATGGTAATATACAACTCCATTTCAAACAAAATGTTCAACAATTTTTGGTTAAGTATGATAATATTTCATATGTTCTGATGTATGTTTGTTAACATTGTTCTGTTCTACGAACAAAACTAAAATAACTTCAGAAGCCAAACTGACCTAAGTTATCACCTACTGACCATTTAAATATTATTCGATCCTATTCTTTTCAGGTCTTGTGGTTCCAGATGTTCCTCTGGAGGAAACTGAAATCTTGAGAAAAGAAGCTCTAAAGAACAACATTGAACTGGTAATGTCTCTTATTTATATTTTGTTTCCATCTCGGCGCATTACTTATTTACGTGACTGAAAGAAGAATTTAAGTACAGTTTGGCTTATGATATTCTTTTAGGTGCTTAACAAAGCATACTCACATGATTTGGTTTTTGATTGGAGATCCTGCTCACAACACCCACTACTCCGACAAAGAGAATGAAATCAATTGTTGATGCTTCAGAAGGATTTGTTTATCTTGTAAGTGTTTCTCTTGTTGCATGTAGTTCAATCTTGTAATGGTTTTTTTTTGTTGAGTGCACTTGTAAGCTCCAACAAATATGGGCATTTCAAATGAATTTTGGTTTTGTGCAAACTTTGAAAATCTTTGTTTTGCTTTCCTGTATGTTAATCATTTTTTTGGTCTTTTTGGTAGATGATGTTAACAGAGTTTAAAGCTTTATGTTATTATTCGCTTGAGTAAAGTAGGTTTGCTTTGCTACATTATATTACTTTAACTTGTGCAATCATAAATGTGTTTCACTAGGTAAGCTCAATTGGTGTAACTAGTACTCGTTCATCCGTCAGTTTGCGAGTTGAATCACTGCTCCAGGATATCAAGAAGGTTTGTTTCTGAGGAAATAATTATAGTTACTTCATTAAGTCTATCAATAATAGTTGGCAATCTACCATAGTAACGACTCTGACCAACTTGGTACCAGATAACTCTACTGTTAGAAGTTTGGAAACAGTATTTTGGACAATAACATGTACAGTTTTTGTAAATGATAATGACCGTAAGGTCACAACCGTATGATAATCCTTGAACTCTAATGACTATGGTAACATTCAGATGATTTGACTACTTTTTTGGTCGATATAATAAATTTAATCTACTTGCAAACAGGCATCAGGTAAACCTGTGGCTGTTGGCTTTGGAATATCGAAACCGAAGCACGTGAAATTGGTTAGTGATTGGTTCTTCAAATCCAATGCTTGTTTTCCATCTTTAATCAGTTACTAGAAAAATCAAACTGACAGTCCATGTCTCCTGATATACTGTGAATATTAGGTAGCTGGATGGGGAGCAGATGGTGTGATTGTTGGCAGTGTTATAGTAAAGATATTAGGAGAACCAAATTCACCCGAGGAAGGTTTGAAGGAACTGGAAGCCTTCACCAAATCCCTTAAGGCGGCACTGCCTTAACAAAAAATTTATTGATTCTTGTTAAAATCCACAAGAACTTGATGGAACAAACATCTTTGAAGTTGAAAAGAAGATATATAATCTGACACTTTAAGATTAATAAAATTCTTGAGACTATTTTCATATTTTCTTGTGATTTTGACAACACCACTGCCTTATGGGTAAGAAAACTAAATCTGTTAGGCCACGTGATAGGCAAAACTTAATTCCCGTTTACAACTATTCAAGCAGAACTGGTGACGATCAAAATATGGAGGAGTTGAAGCAGGACAATGAGGCGCTCCACAAACAGCTCGCTGATTACCTACTCAAGGTCTGTATTTTTCTCTCGTTACTCTTTTCTTTTCTTTTTTCCTTGAACTAGCCCTCTTTATGTGAAACGGGGAATTAAGATCTTACAAGTAAAGTGCGCACTAAAACTCAATGTCTCTCTGAACAGTGACTAGACTCTTTAATGAAAATGCGGAGATCAACTAACGCTGGAACGATCATGTGGATGATTTTAACAAAATAAAAGCGGAGTATAGGAAATTGAGTTTATTACGATGGGACATTGCCGATATTTATAATACGCTAATTTCCACAAGACAACATTCCAGTGCTTCCCTTGAGTGGTCTAAGGATAGTCAATCTCTTGCTTTGGGAAGAATTGTTGAGCTAGAGAATGAAACCCGTAGGCTTAATGTAGAACGTAACAAGATTTTTACGGAACTTCCTTTTTCTTCGGGTGCTTCCTACGGTTCTCAATCTTCTAACTGCATGGGTCAACTCATTAAGGACATAAATAATGCTCTTGGGAATACTCATGCCAAGGCAGAAGCGCTGGCCAAGACTCTGAATGAGATTTCCTGTTTGCTGGAGGTTGAGCGGATCAATGATGTTAAGATGCATCGTCTTCAAAAGGGGATGGAAGAGTTCACTTATGAAATGCATCGCTTGCGTCATGAAAACTCGATGAAGCAGATAGAGTTAGATTAGTGCTGCCTCGACCTTTATCATTTTGATCTTGACTACAAAAAACTCTCTACTTAGTATGACATTTTTGATGATGCTTGCAACACAGTAGTTCATGAGTAGAAGAGTCTGAATTCCTCTCAAGAGGTAATTTTAGAAGATTGTAAATTTGTTCCTTGTGACTTCAAGAGTTCTGCCAATGTTTTTCTTGTATTGTTCCGCAGACCTTGAGGAGAAGCTCAAACTTGCAAGTGACAGAGTTGATAAAGCCCAGAAAGCCATAGTTATTCAGGAGGGAAGCAAATACTGGGAAGCATTGGAAGGCTCCCGGAACGAGTGTGTGAAGAAGAATACAGAGGAGATTGATGATATGAAGTATGAGTTTAATGTTGCACATGCCAAGGATGCTTGGCAAAAGACGGATGCTGCCATTCGCTTGGCTGAGGCGGTGAACAACACTCTAAATAAAGTTGAAAAATATGGTTGTAAGAAGAAGTACAATCGTCAGCCCCGTTCCCAAGAATCTCTCTCCTGGTTTCAAGCCTGTTCCTCCTCAATGAGTTTTCGATTGAGCTTGTTTTTTCTTGATCCTGAATCGACCACTTGTAATCTTCTTCCTAAACAGATTTTATGAACATATTGTGAAATCTTTTGGAAACTTTTTCTTGGTACTAGGTTGTAATACCTGTAATTTTTTGGAATGAAATATAATTATGCATTAAATA
Organism: Papaver californicum; assembly: GCA_023531435.1. Taxonomy (NCBI): domain Eukaryota; kingdom Viridiplantae; phylum Streptophyta; class Magnoliopsida; order Ranunculales; family Papaveraceae; genus Papaver; species Papaver californicum. The sequence goes on along the minus strand of JAJJMC010025361.1, from coordinate 5,130,250 downwards.
TTTGAGTGTGTGATCTTTAAGTCACAATGTTTGTTCCTACCTTATGTAACCTCTGAGGATGCAGTCACATTGTTAATCACTTTTTGGCCAGAGGAGAATTAGCAATGTGGCGCCAGCTCGCGCTGTGAACATATTCTATGTAAAGTATGATTGTGCATATTTCACAGAGAACAAAATGTCATACTAGGCATCTCTTTCTTGTGAATAAATCCATAGTTAATACACTCGTAGACACATATACGTATTATTCTGAGAGATTACACTTGTTGTGGTTTACCTAGTATGATACGGTGCGCGGACTAGTGGTGCACTCCCATGGTCCTTGAAGATGACATAAAAATTGCATCTATCAAGCCTCCATCACTACCTTGAAGTTACATTCTCTAACATTTCTATGTTCTTCTTTAACGGTTTAATTTCTGAAAAGTGTTTGCTCAAATTGAGATACTGTTTTCCATCTCTCAACGTTTTCATGGTAGAATTCTTATTTAATAATGCAAACCTTGTTTTGAGATGCATTCATCGCCATAATACATGTTAGTGTCGTGCTAGAACTGCTAGTATCATCATACCTAAGATAATCCTTTTTTGTCTACAACGAGGTTCAGTGAATTTAATTTAGGGATAATTGAAAAAATGCCCTAAAAATGCATATCCCGTTGAAAAAATGTCATACAAAAAAAAAAGTTACGGGAAAATGCCCCATTGTTACGTTTTCCATCCAAGTACCGTTAAATGGTCAAATTGTGCAATCTTGACCTTACATATGTGAGCCTTAAGACGAGATTATCTTTATTTTTCGATTTCGCCACGTCTCCTAGGATTAGATTTGGACGGCTAAAGGGTAATTTCGTCTTAAGGTCCACATATGTATAAGGTCAAGATTGCACAATTTAACCATTTAACGGTACTTGGATGGAAAATGTAACGATGTGCATTTTTCCATAACTTTTTTTGTAGGGCATTTTCCCAACGGGGTATGTATTTTTAGGGTATTTTCCCAATTATCCTTTAATTTAGTAAGACATAGGTCCAACGTAAATTCTTGTATTTATTGTAGGAATTTAAAATGATTAATAGGAATTACACCTACATAATTTGACTGCTTATCATGTATTTGGTCTGTATTGGTATGTGAATATTAATCTAACTACTATC
>JAJJMC010025361.1:4934291-5094092 GCA_023531435.1 Papaver californicum | reverse complement strand
ATTCACGGAAACAAAAGAGACGGAGAAGAAACCTGAGAGGTAGTGGGGTTTGGGAAATAGCCTAGGCTTCCTCATATGTCGGGGAAGAGTGACCATGAAAAACATATCTCCCCAATCAAGTTTTTGGTCTTCAGATTGAACAAAGGCTTGTCCAAATCCTTCCAAATCTCCTTCCTCCTGCCAAAATTTATTTTTCTCATTCATTGGGAGATCGAAGAAACCTTCAATCTCTGATTTCACTTTCTCCACTAATAGAGTGTCAACTCCATGGTTTACCACCTACACCATAATCAATACTGACTTGTCAATGCCTGATTACAATACACAGTCATACTATGGAAGTATGATTTACCTGAAAGAAACCCCATTCTTTGCAAGCAGAGTGAAGCTGGTCCAATTCTAAGTCTCCAACGGTTGGTCCTTGAGATAGTAATTTATGCAAATCAATAACAGGTACAGACACACTAGAGAGGTTAGTGATCGACGGGTCCTGATCGCTGCCTATGTATCTAGCTGGGACTTCTGCAAGTGATTGTTTAACCAATTCTTGAACACTAGGAACAAACAAAGAACTACCTAGATTTATTTGTTTTGGTGTGTCCTTGAGTTTTCAATAGCCAGTCTCCTAATCAGAATGATGAACCTCCTCCTTTGTATTCATTAATGACTACTGGTTTGCCTAAGGGGATCATTTTCTAATAATTCTGCAAAATTAAAAGCTAAGTTTTCTTCTGATTAGTAGGCACTACTTGTTGTAATTTGAGCTGTAGTATATTTTATGAATGAACGATATTTGGTTGTATTCAGATTATTTTTTTTGTTGATATTTATGCCTTAATATGAAGCAGATGAAGGAAGTTTAAAACATTGGTCCATGCATCAATTGTGGAGAGTTGTATGAAACTAAAGCTCCACCAGTTGTGATTACCAAAGATTAGCTTTCATTGGAATAACAACCAAAATTGTATTTTACCTGTGTTGTAAGATAACTTAACATAATTCAATCATACAGTAGAATTATATGTATGAAAATCAAATTGAATTAAAATAAAGATAAGACAAAGATTATAGTGAATCAAATTGAATCAAAGTGATATCAAATCTTGGTTGATACAACAAGTATAGTAATACAAAAAACTTAATTCAAAAGGTAGTTTCTGGTAAGTCATCATCAAAATGTCCAGTAAGTATCTTAAAAATTGACAAGTTATCATATCTAAGCTCTTTTGATCTTCTTTTAATACCTTCCCATTTGATCTTTTTCTCTTCAGATTTTCCAACTCTTTTTCCTGTTCATGATTTTAGTATTTATAGCCGATTCAATGGGTCCCGCCAACTAATCTTTCTATATGTTCATCCTTATCCATCTTTGATGAGTCATTTAGTCCCGCAGACTTTCCTTATCATCCCGTAGCTCTCTTACGGTTCGGTTTCATAGCTTTCCTTTGTTCTTTTATTTATTATCCGTAACTCCCTTTTAGTATGGTATTTTATTATTTCTTTCGGATTAGGACTTAGGCATGTCTGACACGCAGCTCTTTATTAGTGATGCGTCATGCTTTGGTACTATTTGTCCTGCAGCTAACAAAGTTGACACATGTTTCTTATAAATCAATAATCATCATCACACTTCACTGAGTCATATTTTTCCCGCATCCTAGTGTCAATCATGCAGTCCATAGTTATCCTTTTAATCTGAACGCCGTACTTTCCCGTAGCATATGCAGTTAATGCAATCTGTTTTGATCAGAGTGTTGTCTTTTCCCGTAGCATATGCAGTTATTGCTATCTGCTTTCCCACAACGTATGTAATTAATATTGTTACTTTTTCGTAACTTACGTGCTATTCATGCAGCAGTTATGTCAGTCTTCGTATCTGTCGATTTTTCTGATTTTCTTTACAAGGTTTTGTTCGGGTACTTCTCTTCTTACTTTAATTTAATGATAGGCGCATAATTTATACATATTTACCTTCTAATTAATATTTGCTAATACTTAATTTTGTGTTAATATTATTGTTTTATTTTTTTAATAGGTGGCTTACATAAAATCAAATGTTATAAAATAAAACATGACTAATGGTCCTTGTTAGTCTTACTACATCATTTCTAATCAACTGTGTGTTGGAATTTGCCTGGGTTTGGAAAAAGTGAAGCAGGTGTAACCGAAAGAAAGTAACAGGTGATGCGTTAGGTTCTGCTGGGTTCAAGAGTAGAGAGTTGGTAGAAGAAGTGATTGGGTTCTGTGGCTTGATGGTGATTAAGGAAGTAAGGGAGACAAGAAATGGGACATTGGCAGAGAGTGAAGTGGATGGCTCGGTCTGGGTATTAGTTGGTTGTGTACAGACTGGAGTTGACAACGTTCACGTGGGAGCAGGACTGATTAAAGGGAAAAGGAGTCAGGAGGTTAAGAGAAGTTATGATTGGCTCTTGACTTTGATTGTAGGTTGTACACAAGTAATGGAGAAGTACCTAGGCTAGGTATGGGGCGTGAATGAATTGGAGTACAAAGAGAAACTAAGGTGCTGTTTAGTACAGTACGTGAAAGTCTGGATGGGAGGTTTTCTGTTTGGCTAGGGTCCAAAGTGTACAGTCAGGTGGAGGAGTAGGCTGTATGGTATAGGTGGTTTGAAGTACAGAAAGAAAAGAGACTTTGTCTCTTGTTGCTTTTGGGAAGAAGTAATGACCGGCTGAGAAGAGGACAGGCTGCTATTGGGCGTACAAAGTAGGTTGAAGGCTACTGTGTGGTGAAACAAGACGTGAAAGAAGAATGGATGGCGACTTAAGAAGTAGCTTGCGAAAAGAAGAGTGTGTTGCTAAAGAAGAGGACGGTCAGGTGAGAAGGCAAACAAAAAGAAAAAGTGAAAGTAAAGTGACGTGAGGTCAAGGCTATTTTGTTTGGTTGCTTTAGGTCTTGATTGTGACGTGATAGGGTGAAAGAAGAGTTGTACGTGATTGTGCGTTGATGCCAGAGTTGTAGCCTGTCTCGTTAACAAAAGAAAATGGAAAGATAGGTTATTGATGAGGGGCTAGAGCTAGGCTTTTGACAAGCCCATTGGGTGAGAGAATAGGTTTACCCTAAAACTAGTATAAGAAAAAGGAAAAAGTGGCGTCAAGGAAAGGGGGAGGCAGGTTTATATCTTCTTTTCGGTGTACAGGAGGAGTTTTTCTTTGAAGGTTTTGGGGAGGCGTTCTGTTTTTGGTACAGGTTTTCTTTTTGGGGGATAGAGGAGTTTTGCTGGTGTTCTTTTTGGAGCGGATAAAGACGGTTAACATCAGATAAGGATACAGGAAGTAGAGGAAAACACTGCTGTTTATTGGGTTTAATTCTCTCTTTTCTTATATTTATTGTTATTAGTTTTAAGAATATCTCTATGTTCTAATTAATTTATAGCTAGGGTTTAATGTTGAAACCACTTAAAGTTTAGATCAACTGAATCGATTTATTTGATACAGACCATTATGATTTGAATAGATTAATTCCATGAAATTGTTTATTGATTTAAATCTAAATTAGTTGTCGTTTCACCGGTTTTGTACAATAAAGTAACCTATGCGCAGAATCAATAGAATAACAAATATGTTTGTCTACTTTTTAGATATTTCATGCTTTGGTTAAATCCTTAGATGAGGTATGCTTTGAAGAGCCAGATATTATTCATGAACCTATAATTAGCTTCGTATTATTTTCTCGCTAACGCAATTAGATGGTGTATGCTTCAGACTATGGCTTTTGATGCACCATGCTTAGGGCGTCCCAATGATATTTGCGATTCTAATACATATAATAGGTGATGTCGATAGAACGAACAATAAATGAATATTCATGAGTTATGTTTCACTTCAGTAATTAAATAGAAATAATGGTGGATACTGAAAACCCTGGTTAGAGGCTCTCCCATTTTAGTTATTATATTAGTTTAATCTTTTTTATTAATTTATTCGTAATTCTAAAAATCTAAAAATATTGTTTCTGGTTAGTTGATTAGAGATATTGATTGCAGTATTTTCCCGCTCTTTGTGGGTTCGACCCGTACTTGCCGTTGTCTACTAATTAGACGTCGTGCGATTGCGGTTATTTATATAGTGTAATCTAAAATTCCATCACTTAATACTCCTTTAATAATCCTTGGACACGTGTTAATCGATTTTTATCCTCTTACAATTTGCCCCCTCTTCTTCTTTTTTCTTTGAATCCAACGGTTGAGGACAACTCTTGAAAAAAGAAGAATGATCATTACTTCCATTTATCACGCACATAATAACTTCCTTTAGCACGTTTCTTGTCAGTTAGCTTTTTTTGAAAAAATCAAATCCCTGAAAAAGTGTTTCTATCTTTCAGTTTTCGACGGTTCGTTAGCTTCAGTCTGTTGTTATATCGATTGTCTTTATTTCATTATTTTCTTTATCCTTTGTTTTCTACCTCTTAAAGTTGCAGCGCTTCTCTTTCCTTAAACTTTTCAAACATTGTCTTCTTCCTCTTAAAGTTGCAGCTCTTCTTTCCTTAAACTTTTCAAAGATTCTTCATCATTTTACTATTCCCTTTTGGCTCCTGTGTTTTGGGATTTCATCTTTCATCGGGATCAAGTCTGCGTTCCTTTTGATCAGTAAACCCTCATTTCTTCTATTTCTTTGTGAGCAATACTTTTTCTTTTTGTACTTATGTATTCATCTATATTCTTGTTTGATTTCTATTGGGATTAACCATTAAGAGTATCAATACTTGTTTGTTCAATGTTTTTTGAATTGTCACTGATGATTGTTATATTGATGAATGTCTCATGCATATTCTCCACCAACTGATTTTCTAATTCTTTCGCTTTGTTTCTCTGTGTAGATTAAAATCTTATCATGGCTGACATATCAACTGCTAGAGCATCAGGTGGTTCTTTCCATCATGATCATCATTCTAGTAGAAGACCATCTCGCTATCCTGTGTCTAGGAGTCCGTCGTCTAGGCCTTCATCTGCCGAGCCTTCTCGTCCGACAAATATTTCTACTGGCAATCCTGCCCCTAAAAGTAAAAGGGATAAAGTATGTTATAGATTCCGATCAGTAAACCTTGATGATTTCAAGAGGAGACATCATCTTGAGGGATTCAAAGTTTCCTTCTTTGATCAAGGCCCAGATGCAATTTCTTTGGATATGGTGAAGAAGTTCCCTTATTCAAGAAGCAGATTATTAATTTCAGCGGGAGCGTTAGAAGCTGGTCTACGCCTTCCTTTGTATCGTACTGAATGTCCCTTTCAGTTTGAAGTTCTGGCATCCCGTAGCCGATCCCGGTACGGTCGAGATCGCTCTATTGTTCAATATACAGGAAATTGGTGGCGATTCTTAGATGAGTGTACCTGCCTAGTCAAGGGTTAACCTATTTTACTTGCTACGTTCTTGATCCCGAAGAGAAACATCTTTATACATTTGACAATTTTCACACCACTTATCCTTTGAAAGAAAGAATTCGTTTAGATCATGATTAGAAGTGGTATCGAACTCCCTTGATAATCGAAGGCCCTTGGATATTTGGGTTTCTTCCTGAAGATGAAGTTCGAACTGTTATTGATCGATTTCCTGGTTACTGTCCGTGGAAATTAAATTTTTCTGGATTCAAGCATGACTATGAGGTACATATAATCTGTTTTTACTCCTTCTTTATTCATTTCTTTTTGGTTTTATTTCTGAAGTATAATACCTTCTTTTTTTTTTTCTGAAGGTTGAACCTACTCTTGAGCCGCAGGATGAACTGACTCTGGTGCCTTACGTTGAACCGCTACCTATGTTGTGGATATATAGAAATGTTCAACGAGGTGATACAAGCGGAAAACGTAAGGCTGATGTTCACGTATTAATAAGTCAGAAAAAGGCAAGAAAAGTATCTCGTGCCTTCTCTGATGAAGAAGAAAGTGAGGACGAAAGCTTCCCTTTCCTGTGTCGCATTGTGAGAAGGAATGTGAACTCAACGACTGTGATTCTTGAAGAAGAAGAGGTCCCTCCTCACTTGTCAAACCTTGAAACCATTACTCCAGCTGTTATTTCAGAAGAGACTCCCATTATTCCTTCAGTTGTGGTAGAAGAAGAACCCATCGTTCCTTCAGTTGTTGTGGCTGAAGAAATGTTGTCTGTGGGTGTTGTAAGAGATAATCCTGATGTTGCGTCCATCCCAACTATTGACAATGCTGATGTCTCTAGCTTTTATCAACAACTTTCTACTCTTCCCGTTGATTTCGCTATTGAAGTGATTTCATATGGAGATGAAGTAGCTGAAGAGATGGAACATCCTGTAGAAGAAAATCTTGTTAATGCCAGTGATGCTGCTGGAATACCAATTCAAGATGATTCTATTGGAAGTGGCATTTCTCCAATTGCGGGATTATTTGAATCTTTGGATGCCTCCATGGCAGTAGGCGTTCTCGTAGACACTTCAACAGTGGTTTCTTGCTATCCTGCTACCAATGCTGTTGCTACGGGATCAAGTGAATCCTCTGATATTCATGCCGAGAAGGCCAATCCCACACTTCAACAGGTGGTTTCTTCTCCGTCGTATGGTATGGTTCAGGAGACTTCAACCTTGTACCCCTCCTCAATCTCATACTCTTGATGAAAGATTTAGAGAAATTCTCTTCGACATCACGAAGATGATGGACCTGGTTTCGATAGAGAAACCTAGATAAGAAGAGAAAAGAAAGGGGAGAAGAAGAAATGATTGACTCACTCTGAATCTGACTAAGAAAATAGGATGTTGAATCTCAGTCGTAGGTTAATTTCTGAGATCTCTATCAACGGATCGAACACTATTAACCATACACGTTTTTTGAAAAACAAATCTTTACTTGAAAATGTGCGAGGGTTAATTAAGTAAAAATATACATCGAATATATTCTCTTTCAGTGAGAAATTGACCGATCTTGTGAGATATTAACCGAGATAACGTATTTGGATGGAAAGTAGATGACATGCCTATATTTGAAATGTTTAAAAAATGAGCTTATATTTATAAACCGTGTTTTTAATTGGACCCATATTGGTAAATTTTTGTTATTCAAACCATTGTATTCTGGATCCTATTGAGGATAATAGTCCCACATAGATCAAACCCCTAGTCTATACATATAATATAATATGAAGGATCATTTAACTTATTGCTAATTGATTCGAGTTGGATGTTCATATTTCCGAGCTAGGTCATATTAGTGTAAGCTCAACGACTATCCATCCATTTTTCCATGATGTAAGCCCTGAACTCCGTCCTACCGTGGAGGGGGCTACCTCTACATGATCTAGAGGCTCCAAACTCCGCCCTATCGTACTGGGAGCTACCCATACAAAGGGTTCGCATTAAAGAGTTTTAAACTTGCACTCTACACGTGGAGGGCGATGTTGAGGATAATAGTCTTATGTTGATCAAACCTTAAATTTATACACACAATATAATACGAAAGGACTATTTCACTTATTGCTTATTGATTTTTAATTGGATGTCCATATTCTATCAGGTTCCACTCTCTTGTTTTTTATGTAATTTTTTTTTGGGTTTTTGCCAAGCATATTACCATTAGGTATTCCACATTACATTATTGGTTAATTAATGATAAATGTTAGTCTTATCATGTTTGCCTATCTTTCTCTTTTAAATATTTAATGAGGAGAAAAATTCCATTTTTATTATAAATATCCATAGATCCATTGTTTGCTTACGGCTTCATATAATTCAGAAAACGCGAGTTTTCTAGAAATTTTTATTCATATCTCTCACTGAAGAGTGTTATTCGAAAATACATGCCTAGCAGATCCCCTGCTAATCCGAACAAGTATTTAAATATCTTGAAAATTATCAACTAATCGACAGGGGAAAATCGCTATTAGCCAGTTCAGTTGTTTACAGTTGATTTCTTATTCAAGATTAACATCATGATTGTTTATTATTTTTTGTATGTAATTGAAATCACCTGATTCACCTGGATCTGACTCAATATATTTATTTTTTAAGTCAGATCTAATTCAAATGATTTAGAAATGTATGAATTAGTGACTTGGTTCTATGAATGACAAATATTTGTTCCCAAATTCAAAATGGTGCAAGTCAGAAATTAGGAGTGAGCAAATAGCAAGTTAGATATAACAAAAACAAAAAATAAACAGTATGATATCTGACGTGTGTCGTCGAGTCAGATTTAGATGTTGATTTAACAAAAAAAAATGTTAAAAATCTCTTAATATTATTATGTTAAACCATTTTGATTCAGTCCCCCAAATAAGCACCTCTTCACTTCATTAATGATCCTAATGATGTTAAACCTGAGGTATGGTGTTGTATATTTAATAAACAACTGTTTGATCATTTGGTATATTACACTTTTTTTTGTGTCAAGTAGGCTATATAAATATCTGTTGAAATATGCAGGGTTATGACTCCCATATTAGAAAAGAGAAAATAAGAGTTTCAACTTAAATTATCAATGAATCAGATATTAAACCTTTTTCTCCGTGACGTCTTTAATCCTGCGAGGAGGAAGTATATCCCAATCTGTGTACAATTGGATCAACAATCTGATTAAATAAGCAATCTCTGTATTCTTCTCCACGTACAGGTATTTTGGAAAAGTACATTAGGAAAAGAAAAGAGAAGAAGCAGAGAAGGGAGGGTATAATGGTACACTAATTTTAATTTTTGTAGGTAGAATATCCAAATTGGATTTTAGAAGAGTATCTTTGGAATCTTTGGGTATTTGAACAGTATCTATGTTTACTTTTCTTCTACACCCACAAAATGGAAAATATGGGTTGTTTAACCAATTATTTGAATTATATATCCAAACTAACTTTTTACTTTGGATTAGGGCTGAACAAACCCGACCCAACCCGACACGTACCCGCCTAAAATTACCCGACCCGCACCCGGTCCGCCGATGAACGGGTCGGGTGCGGGTGATTTTATTGAAACCCGACTTTTGGCGGGTCGAGTGCGGGTGATAGCTCCTCTCACCCGACATGACCCGCCAGAAATTTCTACTTCTTCCATTCGTATGTGCAGCCCTATGAGTTCTTCCATTCGTATTTCTTCTTCATTTATTTCTTCTTCTCACTGCTCTCACTTCTTACCCACTCTCAGACTACCACCACCACGACGCCGCACTTCCACTCACCATCATTCGTTTATCATCACGTTCACCGTAGTCTACCATTAATTGAAAGTCTATATTTTAAAAGATATAAGACATTGAAACCCTAGCTTTTACAATCGGAGGATTTGTTTCAATCTCTCTGTTTTATACCTTTCTTGAGCTTGATTGTGTGTATTACGCTTTTATCTGATTTGAGTTTCTTGTTATCTCCATTTTTATAATTTGGGTTGTTTCAAGTTTTGATTTTTAACGATCTGATTCATTATGTTCTATATTACATCCCCTTATTAACTAGAGAAGATATTGAAATCAAGAGAGTTGGAGTTCTCCGGTATGTTTGACTTATTAAATGGCTTCTTAATTTGGGATTCATGCTCTGTATTCTGTAAAGGTGAAACATTTTGTAAGATAACCTATTTTTGTGTTTCCCTCAATTAGATTTAACTATCCTAGAGCATCAGTTTATGGGTTTATGTAGGACTGAAGGGATATAAGCTAAGTGATTGTATTTGATGCTATTTGAGTTGCTAGCCCTAATGTGTAAAGCTTCTTACGGTTTAGAAGTAGAGTGTAGAATTGGAAAAAAACAATGGGTAGAGAGTTTTCTGATGGAATCAAATCATTAAGGGTGACAAGCAGTTGTTGTTTCATTAGTTTTGTATACTTTGGCCATTGTTCTCTTTGGTTGGTCGGGGAACCGTGTCTTCTTTGTTGTTCTTCAGGTGATCTAGAAGTGACTGTTGTAAGTGTTGTTCTTGATCGAAATGTGAATTTTATTGAAAGGTTTATATTGTCCAGTTAAATATGGGGTTCTAAGGAGTGAACTTTTTATTAATTTTCCCAATTGGTGATATATCAATAGGAAAGGTTTCTTCTGTTTGTGTTCAACTCCAGGACTTAATTTGGGCGTTTTCTCTTCTCAACAATTTTTCTATGTCGTTTCTGTTGGAGTCCTCATTATCGGTATCTCTCTGGTAACTGGTTTGTTAGTCAGAGCCATGTATGACAACACATACTCCTTTTTGTGTGTTGATCAACTTTTGGGAATTGACTTACAATTTGTATTCCAAGTGTTTGAAGAATTCAGTTACTTCTGATTAGCTCTTGATTCATGTTGGATAACTTGGTTCGTTAGATCAGTTACTCTCATAGTTTTTTGTTCGTAGTAATAATTCATCTCTCTGTCCTACAACTTAGATTCTTTTCTACCTCAGTTGCCCGAACTTCGCTTACTTTTGAATTGATCTTATAATTAGTTTGTAGGAAGTGTATCTATAAGAAGCTGACAGATGAAGATTGCTGCCCAGTATGCAATATTGATCTGGGTTGTGTTCCAGAGGAGAAGCTTAGGTAAAACCCCTCTTCTTTATGTTTCGTTTGCAGCTTATTTCGTTAGATGTTGAGAAAAGAACATTTTTAGTGAGTTTCTTTACTTTATTTTTGAAGCATGACTCTCTTTCTCTTTATCTCTCTCTACATATATGCTAATTTGACTTACTTCTGATTAGCTCTTGATTCATGTTGGATAACTTGGTTTGTCAGAAGAGTGACAGGAAAGAGAGACGAAAGCTTTTGGAGTTGGCGGTGTTGATACTACTGAATTCATTCTTCATTCTCTAACTGTATAAACAATTTGATGAAGAAAATAGTTGTGTTTTACATTAATTTTTTTATTTTTCTGCCTTAAATTGTTGCTTGGCTACTGAAATGAAGATATCTCATTATTGAATTTACCTGTATTATAACTGCTGAATAGCTGCTAAACTTGTTAGTGTAGAGAACAACAGTTTTAGTTAGAATTTGTGCAGTCTGGGCGAGTGATCCGCGGGTACCCGCATCCGATCCGTTGTAAAGTCGGGTTAAACCCGACCCGATCCGTCCTACGGCGGGTTGGTTGCGGGTGAAAAATTAGTCACCCGCCTTTACGGTGGGTCGGGTACGGGTGAGGCCAAACCCAACCCGACCCACCCGATGTGTAGCCCTACTTTGGATGTATATGTTTCGCTTGTAACCCGCGTAATAAAGGAGGTAAGGTGATCCTTCCCACCAGCGGGAATAGCCGAAAGGTTCCACTTCTAGCGGCAACAGTTAGTGGGGAACGCGTGGGTACAGTGGTGCCCCACTCTCAAATATAATATCAACCGCTGGATACGAATATTAAACAATTCTCACCGTTCACACAACTGACTTCATCTGTATTATGCGAAGTCTTCATTTCTGAGAAAAATACCAGCAGAAAAACAAATCAAGAGCCATTTGTAGAATAGAAAGAGAATGAAATTACCCAAAAGGATCATATTAGTTCGTCATGGAGAAAGCAAAGGAAACTTGGATGGATCAGCATATACAACAACACCTGATTATAAAATACCATTAACAGAATTAGGTCAAAATCAAGCGAAAATCGCTGGTCAAAACATTCTCCAAATCATTCAATCACAATCAGAATCAGAAACAGAAAATTGGAAAGTATATTTCTATGTATCACCATATGAAAGAACAAGATCGACGTTACGTGAGATTGGTAAATCATTTAATAAGAAACGGATTATTGGTGTTAGAGAAGAATGTAGAATACGAGAACAAGATTTTGGGAATTTTCAAGTTGAAGAAAGAATGAAAGCAATTAAACAAACAAGAGAGAAATTTGGTAGATTCTTCTTTCGTTTCCCTGATGGTGAATCTGCTGCTGATGTCTTCGATCGTGTCTCCAGTAAGATTTTTACTTTCCTTTTTAAGGGATTTTATTTTTTATTTTTTTCTTCTTGGTTTGTTCCTTCATTTATTTATTTTTTTAATTTGTCAGATAGGAATTTTATGAATATGATATGTTTGTATTTAGTATAACCTGAGCCTATAAGCTTGGCAATACTGGTGGTGCCTTCAGTACCTAAACTAGGGTAGAAATGAAGCTATCCTTGATTAAATTAAGGATTTCTAGGGTCTATATTCATACAACTATTGGTTTTCTCATGATCAAGAGCATTCATGCCAGAAAAACCAAAAAATGCTTAGTTATGTTTTGCTTTTTAGCTAAGGCCTTAGTGGGGAGATCCTTCACTATGTGCTTGATTCTAAGTGGAGTTTGAATGTCTGCCTCATTTATGTAGGTGTTGTTTTCTTAATGTGTGCTTAACCCAAGCAGCCCTAATTAGGTGTTATTTTAATCAAAGCTGTATATCTCTATAATGTGCTCCCAAGATTAGGCTCACTTTTAAACTGTGGCCGGCATCAATTTAAAAGTACGCTTGGTCATATTGCCAAATCTCACTGCCCAATTGTTTAAAAAAGTGCACCTGGTCATACGCAGCTATTGCCAAATTAAATTAGGCACATTTGGCAACATGCAGATAAGAAGCAGCTTTGTCTTTTATAGCATGCAATGTGGATGCTCTAAATTAGCGCTGTTAGTGGGATTCTACTCAAACTTTACGTTTTAAGTTTCACTGAAGATTTAACCGTATGCTATTGTTAATTGTAGTATATGAGTGAAATCACAGCTCAAATAATTAAAAAATGACAGGAACTAGAACTGAATATCCCCAATTAGGGTTAATTTGTTGTTGATTGGATAACTTATTTATTTTCTTGTTGTAGGTTTTTTGGAGTCATTGTGGAGAGATATACATATGAACAGACTACAACAAGATGAATCAGAGGAGGAGATAAATTTGGTGATAGTATCACATGGATTAGCAGCTAGGGTGTTCTTAATGAAATGGTTTAAATGGACAGTTGAACAATTTGAGCATTTAAACAATTTTGAGAATTGTGAAGTCAGGGTTATGCAATTAGGGTCAGGTGGTGAATATAGTTTAGCTGTTCATCATACTGAAGAAGAACTCGAGGAATGGGGGTTGTCTCCAGAGATGATATCTGATCAGAAATGGAGAGTTACTGCTACTAGAGGTGATTGGAATGAGAAATGTTCTTGGTATCTTGATAGTTTCTTTGATCATCTTCAACATTCCTCTTCAGAAGAAGATAATGATAATGATAACAGTGCAGTTGAAGTTGAAGTTGAAGCTGAGGAAGAATGTAAACAATGAATAACGTACATTATTTTGTTAAGATGAGCACAACCCATTTTGTGTTCTTGATTCTTTCTGTAATTTGTTTAATTGGTTGTAATGATACTTAGTTAACGGTGAATCAAAAATAGGAAAAGAAGATGTGAATCAATTACTTGTAATGTTCTTTGTTAATGCTAAATCAAAAATAGGAAAAGAAGATGTGAAACAATTTCTTGTAAGGTTCTTTGTTAGTTTGTATCAAAGAATAAAGTTTTGGAGGATTTTTTTACTACGAAGTTTTCTCTAGGCACTTGCTCGAGAATTGACTAAATATATTTAAACAGGCTAAATTTACATTATGCAACGAGGTTATCAATTTACTACCTCAAACTCCAGGAGTTCTGTAACTGAAACGGTGATCCCCAACAATAAGGTTCTTAATTAATAGACTCAATGTTGTACTTACGTTCGAGGCGTTAAAACACGATTTTTACATAGTGTGTGAGTCAACACGTTTGTTGCATAATGTGGCTGTGTAAGCCCAGTAGCTAGGAAAACAAAAAGAAAAAAGCACCTTGATGTTGAATCGAAATGGTTCGATTAAGGTATGAACCAAAAAACCCACCATTTTTCTATGAGTTTGATAGCATATTTAGGTTACATTTGTTAAAATAAGGGTTCACCGTTTCAGTTACAGAACTGTCTACTGCTAGGAAATCAACATTTCTTAGCCGTAAATACAGACCTACTGTTGAGAAATAATGAACTCCCAGCAATATAAAAATATTTCTCCCAGTTACAGCTGGGAAGTTATGAACTCCCAACTATAACTATTGGTAGTGTATATATGTTGTTACGGTTAGGAAATTAAACATTCCTAGCCGTAAAATTATAGTTAGGCTTTTTATAAAAATTTAAAATCTAGACGTAATTAGAATCGTAGCCGTAAGTGACGTTGAGTTTGGGTTTAAAACTTTTTTTTTTATAGTTTACGACTAGATCGATGTTTGAAAAAGACAATAGTAGAATAACTTGACTCAACTATAAATAACATTTCCTAGCACAAGTAACCTTGAGTTTGGTTTTATTTTTTTTTTTAAATTTTACGGCTAGGTCGATGCTATGAAAAGCTAGATGTAAATATTATCGACCCAACCGTAGAAGCATATTTCATAGCCGTAAGTGATCCTGAGTTTCCTATTTTGAAATCATTTTTTTCCCTCATTTTCTTAGCTTTATTTTGTTGTCATATGTATTTAACATACCTTCGTAATTTTTTTAGGCCACGAAAGGACAAGAAGAAGAGAAGAACGTATAAAGTAACAACAAGAAATGACCCGACTCCAACCCATCGTCACAAGAAAAAATTGGGTGCAGACAAAAGGAAGACAGGTGCACTTGTTATTAGTGAACTAAGAGAAGATGTAAATGAACGTGCACTTGTGCTTTCTCAACAACAAGAACATGTAATTGAAGAAGAACATAAGAGCGAAACAAGTGTTTGTCAATTGGTTGGTCCCTCCGATGCTAAAGGGAAATGAAAAGAGAAAGAGAAGAAGTCATCTTCTCCTACAACAACTCAAGTCATTAACAACATGGTATTTTTGTCCGGTAAGGGAATGGAAAACCTTGGGATGAGCCAAGGTATATAATTTCGTCTTATTTGGTTACCAACATTCATGAGCGGTAAGGGTCTGTCAGGCGTTGGTAATAATCTAATGTAAATATAAAACTTTATATATTATTATTAATATTTTTTCCATTTTTTATATAGGATTATACCACAGCGGTCCGAAACTCAAATACCAGAGGGCGAATTTTTGACCATTGGTTAGTGAGAGAGAAGCGGTTGTAGCCTTTATACAGGCTTTGGCCTTATGGCTTGGAATAGCCAGTACACAGAAGTAGTATGATGTTTTCACAGTTTGCTCCTC
The DNA here is from genome assembly GCA_023531435.1 of Papaver californicum. Lineage (NCBI taxonomy): Eukaryota > Viridiplantae > Streptophyta > Magnoliopsida > Ranunculales > Papaveraceae > Papaver > Papaver californicum. Next base: position 5,079,027 of record JAJJMC010025361.1, on the reverse strand, counting down.
TAGGAGAGGTATTTTACCAAGACAAATATTTTTCATCTTTCGGTCGGCGAGACGACTATCACTCCAGACGATGCTCTCCAAACTACAGGCTTGTTCGTGGATGGAAAATCCGTGCATGAGGGTTTTGACAACTCTATTAAGTTTGAAGATATTTTTAAGTTGTCCTTTGAATGTCTTGGATGACACAAGAATGAAGCCGAAGAAGAGTTTGAGATTGGAGCCGGAGAAAAGCCGAAGGAAGATGATGGTTTCGGCACAAGAAGGAAGAAAAATAAGATGGTGCAATGGCTGCGCTAAATATGTTAAAAAATATCAATTTGAGTCGTCTGAGGGCTAAGTTCTAGAATTCCACGGATAGGGAGATGGATGCTGCAAGGTTTAGACATACATATACAACGTACTTGTTGTACGCGCTTGGCATCATCACTTTTCCCGATCTTTCAGGTAACAGGGTGAACGCTTGCTATCTACAGCTTTTGAAACATCTCATTCTTAATCCGGAGTTCAAAAAGGTAGCAGAGTACTCGTGGGGGACTTCCACCCTTTCTTTCTTACTTGGAAGTCTTGGTAAAGCTTCAAGGTGGAACCAAACACAAATTGAGAGGAATGTTGGACTTCTTATTTTTTGTGTTACATTTCCAATGTTTGTTCAATTTTTATATTGATTTGTGTTTGTTCTTGTGTTTAATATAATTCTCTTTTGCACAGTCATGGGTTTACGACCATTTTTCTACCTTGAGGAGACCAACGGAGGATAAACAATGGTGTTTCCCTACTCCAACATGAAACATATATCCATTCTCAAGAAATCAGGAAAAGGACAAAGAGGGTAAGATGGTTGAGATGAGGGGTCAATTGGATGGTCTGACAGTTCAAAATGTGGTGTTTGACCCATACCTCAGGTTTGGTGATGATGGTAGTGATGCTCGTGATTTTACCGATGCGTCGACCTACAACAGACCACTGTATCATCCAACATGGTACGTCATTTACAACCCTCGTAGAACTCTCCATCAAATTGGAGTTGTCCAGAAAATAGTTTGTGATGAGGATGTACACTTTAAAGTGGACAAATCACATCTTAGTCTCTCAATTAGTAATGTTAGATTGGTCTACAACCTGGTCCTATCGGTAGACGATTGGAACAATCGCATTGGATCCCCCCACCAAGTTGATATTAGCGGGTTCTGTTCATTTCATGACACAAAACTAGCTGAGGATAACTACTTGATTTGGTTTAACAACTGGGGTCATCTTTATATGTTCAATATGGATCCGGAAGCGATATATATTTCGACAACATTGTGGATCATCCAAGTTCTTTGAAGAGATCAACTTTTTGGAAGGAGAGATATCTTATGGTGGTACATATACTATGCCATTTCTTATTGTATTAGTTTTTCAAATTTTGTATAAGTATTTAAAGTTTGGACACTTTGATTTGAAAATAGGTCGACCGAGTTAAGTAGTTGGTGAAGGACATGATCGGTTCCATTAATCGCGGTAATTTTTTGAGGGTTGAACAATAAAGAACACTGTGAGGCAAGATTGAAGATTTACCTGACCCTGATTTTGCAAGTCTCTATTGGTAAAACGATGACGAAGAAACTAGGGGTTCCAAGAGAAATAGGTCTGCGTCATTTAGATTTAAAACAACTACTCCTACTCCCAATGGTTTTTCATCTAGCGGAGGTTCAAATGAAGAGACTGTTCCAGATCAACCTCAAGGTAGAGGAAAAGCTCAAATTCAAAGTCGAGGTGAAGGTGAAGGTGAAGGTCATGATAGAGGTGAAGGTCGTGGTAGAAAAGGAAAAGGTCGAGGTTGAATTTTTTCTTCTTATTTTGTTGTGGATATGGATTTTTAGTTCTTTCTTAAGATAATAAATTTATGAATATTTAACTATGGTTGAATTTATGGATTAATGGATTTGAAGGTTCTTTAGTTATGAATATGAACTTAGTTTGAATGAATGTTATTAGTTTTTTTATTGGGCCATTCTAAATACATTGAAAAATATCACAAAACTTAGAAAAAAATAAAAATTCAGGGTCACTTACGGTTAGGCTTCACTTACGGCTAGGTTGAGTCTTGAAAACCTAACAGTAAGTGGACATCTTTCAAATTTTATCAGGTTTACAGCTAGTTTCAGCTTCAAAGATGGCCGTAAGCGAACCCGAGTTTAACATACAACCAAAAAACCTAGCCGTAAAACTAGGGTTCTAGGAATTAATATCAGTTTTACGGTTGGGATTTTATCGAAACCCAACCGTAAGAAACTTTGGTCTAGTTACGGCTAGGTTTGTGCACTGACCTAGCCGTAAGTGACCATGAGTTTTCTCATACGGCTAGGTTTTTCCACTGACGTAGACGTAAGTGACCCTGAGTTTTCTCATACGGCTAGGTTTGTCCACTGACCTAGCCATAAGTGATCCTGAGTTTCTTATACGACTAGGCTTGTACATTAATCTAACCATAACTTCCCTTGAGGTAGCTATACAACTAAGTCGTCATACTCATTTCATAGACGTAAACAACCTAAATTCTCTAAAAAAACTACAATTTTCAATGCACAACTGTGCAATTACTACCCAACGGCTTCATTTTCCAAAATTTCTAGTCGATGGGTCTTTGATATATATAGGTCACTCTCCTCTCAACATAAACATACATCTTTACTTCTCTTCTCAAAAAAATTCTCTAGTTTTTTCTCAACAAATACACCTTTATCCATAATAAAAAACTCCAGAACATGGTTGTTAAATTCAGCACAAGAGAAGATGTTTCCATAACTTTTGCATGGTCGAGCACCACACAGCATGATGAAGAACGTATCATAAACTTATAGTAAATCACGGATAATTTCTGGAACCGTGTCGCCATAATTTTTATCGCGTTAGAAGGCAATCGAAATGGAAGATCATTCTCAAACATCCGGAAAAGATTCGAATTACTCTATAGTTGACGTGGCAATTTGAGGTCGGTTGTGGTGGAAACCAAGCGGATGTATACTACCGTCGACAATGAAGAAAATACAACTCATCTAAGTGCAGGAAAAATATACTATGAAATATCCCTTGCCCGATATAAGCAAATCTTTGGAGAAAACTTTAGGAATCTAGAGTTCTACCATGTTTTGATGGATAAGGACTTGTATTTTAATGTTTAACTTTTAATGTCTAATTTATCTAACTTAGGTCTTTTCCTTTACTGTAATGTCGTTCAATTCAATGGAAAATGTATGAAGTTTCTTTTTTAACGTGAATGAATGAGTATTAGTGTTTCATCTCAATTACTTTAAAAAAATGACTCATATTCATGGTCACTTACGGCTGGGTCTACCATAAAATCTAATCATAACAGGCTCCTACGGTTGGGTTTGGTGCCAAACCCAACCGTAGACGAAACAATTATGTTTTCTTATAGCTAGGTTTACAACAAAAGCTAATCGTAAGTTGTATCTACAACTGGTCGTTTCCTACATACCCAACCGTGTAAACCTCTTTACAGCTAGCTTGTTTACATTACCCAACCGTATCTTTATTTTACGGATGAGAGTTCATCTTTTCCTAGCCGTAAATATAATATGATTTTGATTTTGATTTTCAAACCGTAAATTTAAATCATATCACTAATCTAATCAATTACTAATCTTCATTAAATTAGTTACTTAATTTCATTAGAACTAATTAATCTAGGGAAGTCTAGGTATTATGTAAAATACTAGGATAAGGATTTTTTGAGTTGGATATAAGATGACCCTATCAAAACCCAAAAGTCACAGTCCTAATAATTGGGTTCCTGATTAAAAGTATTTTCTATAATTATATAATCAATGCAGGTATAAAATTAAACCTCGCGTTTTTTAGGGCGACACAAAAAGACTTTTGGGCGACTTATTTATATCCATCCAATAGATATGGCTATGGGATAATCTAATGGTAGGTAAAAATAACTATATACCCTTTCATTGATAAAAGTAGAAAACCTAAACTAATTTCATTTCATTTCTAACTACCGATTGTGAGAAAAAGTTTATTTTTTTCTTCTCTTCGTTTTATCTAATGATTATGCGGAAAAAAATCCTCGTGATATTTTCAAAACCAATTCATCATATCATAATTAATCGACGTATCAAATCATCGTCGATATTTCAATCTAAAGATGGCTCGACAGAAAAAAACAAGTCGTTAATCTGATAATAGTAATTGGCCAAACTTTACCGAGAGAATAAGAAACAGAGAGATTGGTTAAGAACATAATGAAGAAGATGAAAAACATGAAGATGATAATATAGATAAAAAGACTGATTATGGCAATCAACATCTCCAGAATTATCTAATGGCTCCATGGTCGGTTGTCAATCAACCAAAATAATTCAAGTTTTTACTTCACTAATATAGATTAGAGTATAGCAATAAGAACAAGTTCGTTCCCACAGAGAGGCAAGTGATTGTTAATTACTTTCGATTACTTATGTAAATAGGGGGGATTTTGGTTGTGATTATAACTAAATTATACTAAAGTAAATAGATTAAAACAAATATCAGAGATAAAGAACATTGGTTAGAGAGTTCATCTTCCATCTTCCAACATGTCATCAACCAAATCATACTCAACATTCATGCTCTCTCAATACCAATAACCCTAAAGCATCCTATCGCAGGCTTACTCCGGCAAAACTCCTATTATCATCAAAGACGCAAGAGCCACTCTTTGAATCATTTTCACCGAATAACTTGGCGCAAGATCCACTCAAGTTTAACCCAATGAAAGCAATGGTCTTTGTAAGTTGAGGTTATTCTAAGCAATCCGGCGCAAGAGCCACTCGGATTTAACCTAGGTCACGCTTCTACACATAATCGCATGGCAACATCCCGTCGTTAACAACTATGTTATACTACTTGTAACAAGGGTCCTTCGACAATTCCGGATTGAAAACCCTAGTTTAGCTATAGATGTCAATGCATGCTCATCTAATTCGCGACTTAAAGAAACAAGCAACCCATTATACATGGCGTTATAAACGGTAGAACATAAGCGATATCGAAGAGATCATGAACATATGAGAATGATCCATTCAATTGATAAACAAGTTTTCCAACTTAGGACTACATCCCTAACCAATAAGAAAGGTTTAGTTCATCATGGATTTCTCAAAATCCATGGAAAATAATTAAGAAAGCAAGTAAAGCAAACCCTAGGAATCGTGATTATCAATCGCCACTCCAAACCCTAGCTCCTTGATCTCCTTGTGTTCTCTAGTCTCCAAAAGTGTCCAAGATCCCTTTCTAGATTTATGGAAGTCTTCTTATATAGTATTCAACATATCTAGGTGTTAAAGTCCTAATGATATCATGATTCCTTGATTAGGAAGTCAAAAAAACGTCTTAAAAGTGCCTCCCGTCGAGCCATTATCGGTAGGCATAACCCTTACGTGACTACCGATTATAAGTGTACAGGAGAATTGTATTTTGAGCCCTTATAATGGTAGTTTAGTTTCCCTCATAAACTTCCGATTGTTTTGCTGAGTGTCTCATTATTTTCTTTCAGCTATTTTGCTCATAACTTCTTCATACAAACTCCAAATGACCTCATTCTTTTTGCGTTGGCTTCATATTCTCGTTCTCTTCAAAATGGTATTAAGAACTATTGGAATTGAATGAGTGGAATTCGGTATTTGGCCCTTCTCTATTGGCAGTACTTAACTTCCTTGTTCATTTCGCGTCGTAATGAACTCCTTTCTTCATCTTTGGTTGAATACACTTCAAAACTCCTAAGAAACTCATAAACAAACAAAATCAAAGCATAATGATATGAAAACTAACAACAAATCAGTGAATTAGAGTATCTAAATAATGCAAATAATGCACCTATCACTCCAATAAGGTAAGGGTTTACCATTATTTGTGTTTATTTTGCTTCAATTGAATGAAATCGTCAATATAATTTCTAGAGATTTTGTTGAATTGTCATATTCAGAGGTTTAGTGATGTGTTTTATCTATCGATTATGGTCGTTTTCTTCATTCCTCAAGCACATCGACTATAATCGGTAGTTACATTTAGTCATTAACTACCGATTGTCTTTTTGTACTAAAATTTAGGTTTAATCGGTAGTTAATTTTGTTTTATCTAACTACCGATTATATTAGATGGTTTCATGTAGAGGAATATAGTTTTGAATCAATCGGTAGTTTCATACAGGTTTAAACTCCCGATTATGAAAGTTCAGGATTCCTCAAGCACATCAACTATAATCGGTAGTTAAAATTAGTCATTATCTACCGATTGTCTTTATGTACCAAAATTTTTAGGCTTAATCCGTAGTTAATTTTTTTTATCTAACATCGATTATATTACATGGTTTCAATCAATAGATATGTAGTAGCTGTTAACTTCCGATTATATTAGATGGTTTCAATCGGTAGATAGGTTTTGTATTTGACTTCTGATTGTTTTGTAATCGTTTGTTATTGTGTTTATTTGAATACCGATTATATGTGTGTCCATAGCTTAGAGTTTCCTGTTCCAATTTTTACACATAATCGGTAGATAATCTAGGCCCCGAGAGACCGATTATGAACAATTGGTTGTTAGTTTGTTTATTTGACTACCGATTATATGTGTGTCCATAGCTTAGAGTTTTATGAACCAAAATTGTTGCATAATCGGGAGATAATTTAGGACCCGATCTACTGATTATGAACAACCGGTTGATTTTTATGTATTTTTACTACCGATTATATAGTGATTAAACGGCGTCTTATGAGCTAATTGTTCTTTATTTTGTTTTTTCAGGGAAAGGCGAGCTAAGTAAGCCCAAAATACAATTGTTTCGGGGCCTCATCGTGAAAGGGGGTAAGAAAGTAACAACTATTGCAAGAAGGGAAAAGAGCGCTAGCATAATCTCTATCACCGAAGGAACTCAACCAAGTTTACAACCAATTGTTCCAAGAGTTAGAAACCAAGAAGAAGGAGAACCAAGTGCTCCATAAGTTAGAAACCAAGAAGAATGAGAACCAAGTGCTACACAAGGAAAAGGACAAGGTGCAAAGTAGGTAATTAAGAAGGAAGGAGGACACCAAGTACCCGCCTCTTTGAAGATGAAAAGTATTGAAGAAGGCCAAATCCCTGGGTTACCAAGAGATGTAGGAGATCTGTTATTTAGATACAAAGACTCTTGGGCCAAAGAAATTTATTCAAATGAGGTAATAATTATAAAAAACCATTATTAAGCTATTGTCTTTTTATTCGTAGAAGTGTTAGCTGCTATTCTAATTATTTTATAATTCGTCGTGTATATTAGGATCATTCTCATGCGGTTTGTCTACTCAAACCTATAGTGCATCAAGAAAAATGAAAGACTGGTCGTTAGATAGTAAGTGAGAAAGGTTCAAGAAAATTATTTATCACTCGGGGTTATATACTGCTGCCGAGATTTCAATGTTAGAGCATGACCGGGTGTCGATATCAGCCTTCCTGGAGAGAATGTATCCTGAGACCGATACCTTCCACATGCCGTTTGGAGAGATGACGATCACCCCAGATGATGTGGTGCAAATTCTTAGTCTCGCTGACCATGGTAGAACCTTCAAGTTTGTTTACGTAAAGCATTTAAGCTGGGAACAACTTTATTTTACACTCAAAAGTTCCTTGGTTGGGATCGAACGACATCCGGTATTGATTTCAACCGATGCTTTCGTTACAAAACTAGACAGTTCAGCATGCACTAGTACAAATATGGGCTTTGATGATAGTTCACAATCCAAAACCTTGACAGTTCACTAATGAACTGTCACAAAAGAATAGGTTATGAGATATATGCAACAGTTTTTTACTAAAACTCACACCAATAGCGGAAAACAATCGTAACAGTTTTTCAACTGTTACTAAACAATTATACAATGACAGTTTTTGTAGAAAAATGCTACCATACATTGATGTATAATAACAGTTATAAATTGTTACTATTCTCAGGCTAGTGTAATTTTTTTAACTAAAAACTTTTATCGAAGTGTAACCTTATAGGTAACAGTTCTTCAAAATCACCGCCACTTCCATTTAAGGTGACAGTTCTGACTGAAACTGCTACCGTTCATATAGAATTTCATTTCAAACGCACAATGTTATGGTTTTGTTCTGTTTTGTTAGTGGGTCTCTCTCGACACCCCTTCACCTCTTAATTTTGTTGATAACCGTAAAAGAAGCTCTGATGTAGAGGGGCAAAAACTTGTCGAACGGGAAGATGGTATCGGTGCTAAGGAAAGATTTCAGTCCCATGGGAACGAAGACCTCAGAATATTGGAAAATGGGTTGGTTGATAAGTACTTTGGTGAAGATTACAGTCTTGAGGAGTAGAAACAACTTGGTTTGGATCTCAGGACTCAGGCTTCTTAAGCATCACCTTCATGTTGTGAAATCAAATCCTTTAATTTGATGTTTTTTATGTGTTGCTGAAATAAATTTGTTGTAAATTTTAGGTCTCTGAATGGGGGCAAATGTTACCGGATTCTAGTATCGAAGTTGGTGAGCAAGATTGGTTTGATTCAGTGTTTGTTCATGTAATGCTTGAACTAGTCGGTTAATGTGATTGAGAAATTTATTTGGACACCAATTAGTACCACAAGAGGTACTTCAGGGGATACCAATGGTGAAATGTTGGCACTGCTTGTCCTCATATGTGCATGTGTCTAAGATTCCTTGATCGAGTATGGTACTAGCTGGAGTTCAAATTAGAAGGATTAAAATGCGAATATATATATTTTTTTGATAGTTAGAAAATCGTGTCATTATTACATTAAAAAATATGTGAGTGCTTGAATTTTGAGGAAGACATGAGTTATTTTGTGGGTATTTGTATAACTGCATTGGAAGTCATGGTTATGTGCAATGAATTTTGATCAGTCCTATTTTGGTTTATGTAATGTATGTTCTGTTTCAGCTGTGTTCCATGGTGAAAAGACATGAGTATGGAGGTCAGGAATGAAGCTTTTGTTTCCCTTGGGAAGATAAAGATGGTGTCTGAAGATATACTATTGCAGACCTTATCAAAGAAAGTCTTAGGTTACCTAAAAGAAAGAAAGTTTCCTGAGAAGAGTAATACAAAAATTTTGGACTTACCTGCATCAAATGCCGCTGGTGCTTTTGTTCATGGGCTTGAGGACGAATTCTATGAGGTAATTCTATTAGTATCTGTAATTTTGCTTAATCTGAGCATAAACTAATGATAAAACCATGTCAATACAGTATGCTTTGTTAACTTCAGCTTGAAATCGACTTCCTCACACACTACATTTTTCTTATTGTATTTGTTGAAGGTGAGGAGGCCAGCCTGTAATTCCTTGGGGATGCTTATATCTTTCTTTGTCGGATTTGCAAATGATGCCTTGAATTTGTTGATGGACATGTTGAATGACCACTCTATGGTTGTCCGGTTGCAAACTTTGGAGATAATATATCATATGGCGACTTGTGATCGTCTGAAGGTTCAAGAGGCACATATGCATATGGTATTCCTCCTGTCCTTTTAAACATCTTATTATGAAACCTAGGTGTATTAATTAAACCTACTACGCATATTTACATTTTTTGTATCACATTGTTGGATAGTTGCAGCACATTCAACAAGAGAAGTTTTTGATTTTTAATAAGATAGACCTACCAGTTATCTCATATCTTAGAGTTGACCAATCTTTGCAGTTTCTTGGTACCCTAGGGGATACAAGTACCTTGATTAGACGTGCAGCCAGAAAAGTCCTCGGTTTACTGAAGCTTCCATTTATGGAGATTTTTAAATCATTCATTAATGGCATTCTTACCAACTTGAAGACTTATCATGAGGTATTTACATCAACTGTGATTTTTTTGTAGTTTTATTGTGGTTGACACTTCATGGGCTTAGAAAATTTTTATAGAGTATAACTTTTTTCTGTTCTCCTCCCAAGATGAAGCTGATATCTTCTCTTTGTTTTATATGGATAAAAACCATGGAAGTTTTGCCGTGAACTTTGTTACAAAAGTGTCCCAAGAGGTTTTTGTCTTTCCTTATATCACCGATTAGAATAATATTAAGTGTAAAAAATATCTGTTCCCTTATATTTGTTTCTCTTCTGTTCAGCTTACAGATAGAGTCGTCATATGAAGGCGGGCTTAGATTTGATAATCCAAGAGTATCTGTAATATTGATTTTAGCCATTCAGCACCTCTAAGACATGAACGTCTTACATGCTCAATACCAGCAAAAGTATTTTTATATGCAATTCCTTTTCTGAGAAGAATTATGTTTTCTCTAAGAGATTGTGCCACAAGATACCATTTTGGCCTATTTGTACAAATTCAGTAAAATTTCATATGTTCCTCTCTATGAATCATCTGTAGAGGATGATCTCTTTCCTGTTGCTGGAGGAAAGCTTCCGCTTCATAATATCGATGAGATAATCAATCGAGTACTACCCCTACAACAAATTAGTAATGCAGCCTCTGAAGATTAATTTCAAAATGATCTGCAAGATCTAAGACAAACAACTTTCTATCTATCTCATCAATGGAAAGTAATTTTCTCGGACGAGGAGGCAGAAAAAAACATAAATCTTATTCTTAGAATGGTAGCTGCTACCTGGCAACTGATAAAATCAGGGTTCATAGATGAAGTACAGAAGACTTTGAGGTTCTATTCTTAAACTAATTTCTTATGTATCTCACCTACTTTTATATTTATCTGGTAAATATTTTGATACTAATTACATTGTTCTACATCGTGTTTCTTTTTTTCTTACATACAGGAGTTGCAGAAAAGAGCTGGAACAGTGGCTGTTAACTCAAACAGATTATCTGGTTTGTTGGCCTTTGCGTCTCAGTATACATGTAGCAGAAATGTGGATTCATTTTCTGCCATTAAGGAAGCTCCATTATCAAAAACCATTCATGTTGGATCATTTATTGGAAAAGCTAGATAATAATCTTAGAAAGCTAAGGTACGAGTTTTCGGGGCTGAATAAGGAGAAGAACTGTATATCTTAGAACTGATACTTCTTGCTTGTGTTATGAGGTTTTCCCAAATGGAGATGTGTTGTAATGGGTTTATCTTGCTTTTTCTATGTAGGGTTATTGTCCAGATCTATTACTCTCTTTTATGGAGTTCTAGTTTTCAATATCAAGATCTTTGTTGAGTCTTTTCGTTTGATGTTGCAGAATTTCTAGCTTGTCATCCACCTGGTGTGTGACCTTTGTATTTGATGCCTTGAGGTAATTTGTAAGTATTTCTTTGCTGGTTCAAAATTTTAAAGTGTTGGTTTAATTTGGTTAGCGATTGGTGAAATTGGTACTAGTACTAGAGTATGTTTTCGTTAACAAATTAGTGATTTTCATGTTGTCTGTGTTTAATGATTAATGCATTACTGATTCTAACCTTGTGCTTCTTGCAAGTTCTGTCACAGTTTTCATTATTAGCTTGTATTAGAATCTGAATGGATGGCATTTCCCTAGTTATAAATTGCTTGCAATAAAATGTTTCTTGAACATTCATACTTCAAAATATGGGTTTATGTTTAGATTTGTTTACTTTGTATTCCTTATTCCCACTTGCAGGAGGTTGATAGTATCCAGTACTTAGAGAACAAGCTAAAGGTCCATGGATATGATGGAAAATGGTTGGTTTGTCCTATACTAGCAGACCATTTGTTCTGTCAAAAGTATATGTAGTTCGTTGCGTGATATCTCAGTTTGTTTGTGTATCCACGGTTTGGTTTAGGTGATTTTATTCGTTCTTTCTGTGTTACTTTTTTAAAAGCAACTATGGTAATACATGACCCACAAGTGTTCTTTAACAGAACTTTTTTGTGAATTTACAGATGCGTACATGACAAGCAATTGATGGATGTACCATTTTTTTTGTACAACTAGGTACCTCTTTCCTTTTTAATTTGGATAGATCTTTATCATTTTGCATGAAGCTCATCGCAAAATTTGTTGAATTCATCTTGGTTTCCACACGAAATGAAGTGTGTTTTTTAGTTGCTTATTTTCTCGCTCTATCTAAATATCCTGTCTGTTTCGCATAAATGAATCCACGTTTTTAGATCGAGATTGTTGAAAGATATGCATGAGGGTATTTTGAAGGCACTTTCTGTTCAAGCATTGATCCAGGTACTTCCCCATTTTTCTTTGAAGCTATCCTGTATTGGTTTTGCCTACGGCATGAACTTCATTATTTAGTTATTGGTGCAAACATTCCACAGAGATTTGGGACCTTGAATTTGCTATATTCATTGGCTACCAGACTGATTATCCTACAATTCCAAGGTACATGAATTGGCAGGAGTAGATTTCGGGGACATGAATTGGCAGGAGTAGATTTCGATCAACTCTTTAAAAAATAGATGTGGTTTCTAACTTCATTGTTAATTTCTTTTAGTTAGTACTAAGATTACTTTCACATGAAGTCTTTTGAATTATGTAGTACATTCACTTCTGGTTAACTTATTTTGTTTGAACTTACTAGTTCTGTACTATCTGTTAAACAGTTTATTGAGTAATTTAATGATAATTTTAGTAAACGTTAAAATATCTTTCAATAATTATCTCGATATTAATGTCTGACTGAGCATGTCACCGCCAACTGAAAGATGAACTAGCTGGCTAAAAATTATCCTATATAATAATCATTTGAACAAATAGTGCGTCACATAATAGGATTAACGATAACAGTTTTCTACAAAGTTGATTGTTCTATGACAGTTTTATTTAAAAAATGTTTCTAACATTTGCCAACAATGACAGGTTTATAAATAAACTGGTACTTTAGTATAAGAAATTGAGTTACTGATGACAGTTTTCTTTAAAATATGTTACAGTAACTTGTCAATAATGAGAGGTTTATGAAGAAACTATCATCTTAGTCTAAGAAGTTAAGTTTTTAATGACAGTTTTTATTAGAAAATGTTAGGTAAGTAGTAACAATGGCATGCTTATGGAGAAACTGTCACCTAAGTAAAAGAAATTAAGTTACCAATGACAGTTTTATTTAGAAAATGTTATTATATGTTGTCAACAACGACAAGTTTATGAAAAAACTGATACTTATAGTTATGATTCCGTAATAGTTTCTTATAGACCCTTTCGTAACAGATGCTTTAATGACGGTGCAATTATTTTTTAAAACTGTCACATAAATGCTTTGGTGGCAGTTTTTAACTGTCACATAAGCCCATTTTTGTACTAGTGATGGTCCACTTGATGAATATGTTCAAAGGAACCAAGGATAAAGAAAAAATGAATCCAGATTTTAGAGACGACGAAGTGAATGTTACAGCCACTGCATATCTCCTCTGTGTATTGGGATATGTCATTTTCCAAAATTTTAGTGACAACCGGGTCGACGCTAACCTTCTACAACTATTGCGTCCTCTCAATAAAGTTTGTGATTACTCGTGGGGCACCGCATTCCAAGCGTTCTTGATGGAAGAGTTAAGAAAGGCATCGAGGGAATTAATTAGCAAAATTGTCGGGAATGTGAGCCTACTACAAGTATTTTTGTAACTCTATTGATGCTTTGATTGTTTTTTTTTCTTCCTCTTTTAAGAATAAATTTTCTCATACTTGGTTTAATATGTACACTAGACATGGATCTATGACCACTTCCCGTTCTTCGATTTGGCCAAAGAGAATACGATATGGGAGAAAGGAATACCCAGAGGAACAAAATACATCTTCAACAAAACCCGTTCAAGGTCTAAGGAGAAGCAGTTGATTTCTTTGAGGATGAAATTAGACTTGATGGCGTACAAAGATGTATGGTTTGATCCATACATACAAGGAAGACCGAGCTAGTGGACATATATCGGGAAGGTCTAAGTTGTCGTTTTATTATGGACCCTTGTGACATCCCATGGGATATGTGATGCGTCGGAAAACCTACTTTGTTTTACCGCAAGCGCATAGTGTCAAAAGATGTAGACAAAAGCAAATACGGTTCGTTCCCAAGAGGAGTTTATATTAAAATATTTTTTTAGGCTTCATTTATAAAGAATTAAATTAACGAGTGAATTAAAACTATTTATTAAAGTTTGAAAACAGTAAGAGGAAAACGTTAAGGTTCCAGGAATCCGTTGTAGATTAGGGTTTAATTGCGTTCGTCACAAAGGGTATCGATTTTACTCGTGCAAAATAGCAAATCTAGCTACTAATACACAGAAGATTTTTCGTTTAAGAATCAAATAAAGAATTTTCAAAAAGAATTGTTTCTTCTCAACCTAAGGTAGAATTTCGAAGTACTAAGTATACGAGGCATAAAGGGCCAAAGAGTATTCATAAAAACGATTTCATACAAGGTTTCAACGAGTCCTTATACTAATCAAACAATGAACTATACGTGACATAGAACATGAAAAATCATCGAGAAGGTAAAACATTGAGAGAGAGAGACAAAACATTGATATTTAGTTCATACAGTTGAAAACCCTAGTTTTGAAACACAAAGAAAATCATCTCTACAAATTCATCTTTTTGCCCTAACAAGAGAATTAGCCCCAACATGGCTTTCTCAAAAGCCATAAAAATTAATTAAGAAAATAAACACAAACTAACCCTTGATCGTTGAAGGCAAAGTGTCTCGCCCTTTTTATGTCCGCGTCTGTCCGTGAAGGTCTGGCCTCTGTCTGTGTCCGGGAAGGTATTCCCAAAACTTCTCAACATCCAGCGTCCGGTCAGTGGTTCTGTATACGTGAGAGGGGATGTGTCGATAGGTATATATAGCCAACCTTTATATAGCAGTTATTGGCCGCCTCTTATTTAGAGTTTTAAAGTGATTAAGATTCTCAATAAGCCTTATTCCCACCGACCAAATACACTCTCCGTAAGAAACAAGGCTTACACCGCCTTCTTCTTTTAGTTCTTTCCTAACTTCTCTCTCAAGCATTTCCAAACTCAACTCCACCAGACTCGACTATGAACCAACAGTTTTTTCCATATGTCGAGCTCGTCCAACAGTCATCGTAAACTCGAGTTCCATCCTAACTATTCTCTTCACCATCTCAGCCATCGACAATTATACCACCTTCATTGCCAGTTCATATTCTTCTCGTCTCTTCTTTTGGTTCGGGTTCTAAATAGCAACAACCAATACTGATTCCATCTTCATTAATCTTTAATGCCACCATTCACCACTTTGAGTCCATCATGACTATCAAACTCGAATAACATCAACAAGCATCCACCACAGACTCTGCTCGAGCTCTTCTCTCATTATCGACTGCTATCAAAACACTACAAACTCAAACCATTGATGACAGTAATTGATAGAAATCTTGGTTAAAGATAGAAATATTGGAAATAATGAATTGTCTGTATTGAGAATTGAGTTGAGACGAAAAGTCTTCTGTTACCATTTATTATTCTCGCATGCTTTACAATTATCAAGAACTCTTTATTTATACCCACTAGACACCCTACAACTGTACTCCACTATTGAGCACTCTAACAGACAGATTGACCATTGACTGAACTGACTAACATTGACTCCCAACAGCCATATTGACCATTGACTGGACTGACTTTTATTGACTCCCTAATACACCCCCTCAAACTGTTGAGTGAGCAACAAAACAGTTTGAAAAAAATAAATAGAAAAGATAAACTGTCACGTTATTGCCGAACCATCAAAGGTAGATGCCACTGGACCCCTGTCTCCTGGTATATAGCTAAACAACCGTCCCACTAATTTTGAAAACAGTGGCTTGCACAAGCCTTTAGTAAACACATCTGCCAGTTGTTCCTCACTTGAAACATGATGCAGTTTCAAAAATCCCGTAACAACCAGCTCCCGAACAACATGGTAATGTACCTCTATATGCTTGGACCTGGCATGAAAAACAGGATTAGTCGCCAATGAAATCGCACTAGTATTATCACAATACAAATTGACAGACGTCAACAAAGGTAACTATAGTTCTGCCAGCATAAGAGACCCACTTCAACTCAGCTGCAGCCACAGTGATACACTTATACTCTGCCTCAGTCGAAGACTTAGACACTGTGGGCTGTTTCTTGGAGGACCAGGCAATAATAGACGACCCCAGAAAAACAACATAGCCAGACGTAGACCTTCTAGTGTCCGAGCATCCTTCCCAATATGAATCAGAGTGCCTGCAGACTCTGTAAATTCCCTGACCGTAGAGTAATACCAGTTCCTAAGTACCTTTCAGATATCTTAGAATTCGCTTCACCAATTGCATATGAACCTCACTTGGGACCTGCACAAACTGTGATACATAGTTCACAACAAAACAAATATCTGGACGAGTTAAAGTCAAATACAGAAGACTTCCAACCAAAGTCCTATAAGCCACAGGATTAGACAAAGTTGTTCCATCAGTCACAGACACCCTATTAGCCTTTGCTACAGGAGTAGTACACGGCTTACAATCTAGCATTGTAGCCTTTGACAAAAAGTCAACTGTGTACTTCTTTTGAGTCAAGAGAAATGAATCTGCCTTTCGATCAACCTCCACTCCTAAGAAATAACTCAACTGTCCCAAATCCTTCATAGAAAACCTGGATCTCATAGACTGTATCAAATCAGTCATCAAAGCATCCGAATTTCCATTCAAAAGCATGTCATCTACATACACTAACATTATAAGCATATTATCATTTTTATTGTAAATAAACATTGAATGATCAGAACTTGACTTCATAAAACCATAGGTTAGGAGAAATGTACTAAATGTATGAAACCGTAGTTAGGAGAAATGTACTAAATAATAAGGAAAGTGTTCATATAAACTGTTCTTCAACTTATACATATAATAAGGAAAGTGTAGATGTATAAATCCCTGTGGCTGTGTCATAAAAACATGATCATCTAAATGCCCATGCAGAAAAGCATTAGAGACATCTAATTGTCTTACCGGCCAATCCTTTGTCAGCGCAATAGTAAGAAAAATCCTAACTGTGGTAAACTTTACAACTGGACTAAATGTGTCAAAATAATCAACCCCTTCTAGTTGAGTATTTACTTGAGCCACTAGCCTGGATTTGTACCTATTTACTGTCCCATCAGCCTTCAATTTAATCTTATAAACCCATTTACAACCTAAGATATTCATCCAAGGTTCAGAAAGCACATACTCCCATGTATCATTGTCAACCAGAGCTGTCACTTCTTCCTTCATAGACACAACCCATTCTGGAATCCTATAAGCCACCTTGAAAGTCTTTGGCTCAGTAGAAATTGTCAACAGAGAATAAAACACACCAGTTATAGGATGTTTAACATTAGAGAATGCAATATGATCATAATTTTGTTTTGGTTTGGAAATTCCATTCATCGATCTAGTAATAACAGAACTGGGAGACTTAGGATCAGGAGTATTCCCCGTGGGCAACTCAGAAACCACAGAAGATTGAAGTATTGAATCACTGACAGATGATAAAATGGGAGAAGATTTAGGAAAATAAAAATGTTCCTCATAAAACACTACATGTCGAGAAATGTATGTCTTTTTAGAGATAGGATTGTAACACTTATATCCTTTATGGGAAGAACTGTATCCTATAAAAATACACTTGACAGACTTGGGAGATAGTTTATCAACTCTTGAATGTCCTAAGAAAGGAAAACAAATGCATCCAAAAATTCTTAGAAATGAATAATCTGGTATAGAATCAAACAAAACCTGGAAAAGAGATTTGAATTTCAAAAGTTTTGTTGGATATCTGTTGTTAAGAAAAATTGTTGTTTGAAACGCTTCATACCAAAACTCTTTAGGACAGGAAGCATGGAATAGCAATGTGTTACCCATTTCTGTAACATGTCGATGTTTCCTTTCTGCCAAGCCGTTCTGTTCCGGTGTTTTGGGACAAGAAATCCTAACTGAAATTCCACATTTGTCAAGAAACATCCTAAAAGGACCTTTAACAAGTTCAGATGCACCATCTGTTTGAAACCATTTTATTTTAGTCGAAAATAGGTTCTCAGTTTGATTCTTGAAATGAGTAAAACAGGACACGGCATCTGACTTGTTAGACAAAGGATATATCCAGTTATATCTACTAAAATCACCTATAAACACTATATAGTATATAAAGCCAGATAGAGATACCACCAGGAGATGGTCCCCATAGATCACAGTGAATAAGAAACAAAGGTTTAGTAGCATGAGATGCAGATAGAGAAAAAGGTAGACGTTTACTTTTTGCAAGTTGACAAGGTTGACAAAGAGAAGTTTGATCAGATGAAAGTGAATTGATCTGTTGATTATTATGTAACCGTTGTAAAATCTTTTATGATGGATGGCCTAGTCTAGAGTGCCACACAGTAGAACAAGAAGACACAAGAGTAGAAGCCAAAGATGAATAACACCGAGAAACAGAAAGAGAGGAAATCGGATAAAGGTTATTGATCATATTACCCTGAGCCAAAAGAGTGTGATCTAACAGACTTCGAATCTCATAACCAGTTGGGTGAAAAAGGAAGTAACACTGATGATCCCTAGTAAAACTATCTACTGATAACAAGTTATACTTCAGTTCAGGAACATATAAAACTGTGTTCATCCTAAAACTAGTTTTAGGTGTTTGAAGTAAAGAAGTTCCAAGAAGAGTTATGGGAAGCTTGTTACCTGATCCAACCATAAATTTCTCCTTGCCAGCATAAGGAGAAGTATTATGTAAAACAATCCTATCACCAGTCATATGTGATGACGCTCTACTGTCTGCAATCCATGTGGGATGAGGTGAACCAGGAACAGACTTGTGTTCACTAAAGTCACAAGAACTCATAAGAAGACCAGTAAAGTCTTGCTCCACCTCAGCCACATTTTGCAACACCACCAGATCCACTCATACTCTTCGGAGGAGTATATCGATAGTAGCAGCGACTTGCATAATGTCATTTTCTTCTACATATTTGACATTCAACTGCTAAATAATCTTGTTGGGATCTTCGAACACCATTAGAGTTGAAAATTAGGATTGTCCAGTAGTACCAGGATTACCAGATCCATTGAATGCTGAAGGAGAATTTAATATTAGAGTATTTCTTGAATTTCGATATCTTCTAAAATGATATGTATTTCCAGTTGTTGCACTAGAATAAGAATTCTTGCTATAAAATGCTGAAGAATTCTGAGACTCTAGCATTTCTGTAGATACTTGTTGTTGTTCATTTAACCCCTGATCATGCATGAGTAATCTTGCCTTGAGTTCTGAAAAAACATATGTTGATTCACGATGATACGCAGATATGACAAAATTATCATATTCTCTGCCTAACCCGTTTAATATGTGCGCGGTTAGATCTGGTTCACTAACTTTTTCTCCAATAGCAGACAGAGAGTCTGCAATAGTCTTGATATTTTGAAAATATACCTATATTGATTGATTCCCTCTTCTTATATTATTTAGTTGATTCTTAAGCATTCTTCTTCTTGCCATAGTCTCCAGAAACACCCAAATCTCCCTTGCAGAAGTTAAACCAAGCACATCACTCGCCACTATTAATGTAAAAGTATATTTTAAATAGCTGACAACAAACCGATCATGTTTACGCCAATTTATCCATCTTGGATTTGGTGCTGGAAAACCCTCTACAAGAATCTCAGTTGATGGCTCTTCGATTTCCCCATTAACATAACCAAAAAGATCTGTTGAGATAAGAATAAACTCAAACTGATCTTTCCACAGGAGATAATTTGAGGAATCAAGTTTGATTGAGATAAAATTGGAGATGTTTGTAAATTGGAGGTTGAAACTATTGAATGTTGATGATTCAGCAGTAGAAGAATTTGTATTTGTATTCCAAACATTTGGTCTGTTTTCCATACTTCTTGTAATTGGCATGAATTAAAACAAGATTCAGAGAAAAAAAAAACTTAGGTTTAAGAATTATATGGAATTTCTGAAACTGTGAAGAATGATATGAAAGATTATTTGAGTATGAGTAGAAAAATTGATTTTGAGAACTGTATCTGAAAAATGAACAGAAGAAAAAGATTTTTAGTAAACGATTGAATCAAAAAATATGAACTGATTCTTTTGATCTTCTTGAAGAAAGGTATTGATCTAATGGTTGAATGGTGAAAACTATTTGAAAAGACAAACAAGATCTGGATAACGAAACTACTCTGTTGAAGAACAAGAACTTAATTGATCTTGATTTGGTTTCTGACTCTACTAGAAAAGAAACTCGTTGTTGTTAACCTTCTGAGAGATGAAAATTATTTTAAGAAGAAACTAATTGATTCCCTTCATTTAATCGAAGAGAAGAAACAACGCCATTAAACCTTGGCTCTGATACCATGATAGAAATCGTGGTTTAAGATAGAAATATTGGAAATAATGAATTGTCTGTATTGAGAATTTAGTTGAGATGAAAATTCTTATGTTACCATTTATTATTCTCGCATGCTTTACAATTATCAAGAACTCTTTATTTATACCCAATAAACACCCTACAGCTGTACTCCACTATTGAGCACTCTAACAGACAGATTGACCATTGACTGAACTGACTGACATTGACTCCCAACAGCCATATTGACCATTGACTGGACTGACTTTTATTGACTCCCTAATAGTAATCATCGAATCATCTCCAACGCATCACAGCAAGCCCATTTTCTCCATTATTGCCTCTATACCCATCGATCAAACACCACCAGAAGCAACCCGACCTTCTCTCTTACTGTCAATAACAACCACCGAAACCATTAATGGCAGTTGAAGTTCTCAAGCTGTATCGATCAACTGCAGTCTTTCTCACTCTCATCTACGGCTAATAAAATCGATCCATGCCCTCTAATAACTCCATTAACCTCCTGAATCATTTGAACCCTGAATTCAGTTCTCGTCGATCATCTCTGCCATGATCATCTATCATGATCAATCATGCTAACAACTTCTTCTTTGATCTCTGCAATTATCAAATTCTATTCCATATCAAACACAACTCAGAAACCACTGCCGAGATCATTACATCTCCGGAAACAACCTCCAACCATTTTTCTGCTCGAGCTCCTCACTAATCTTCGCTGCTCGAAATTTTGAAGATGAAGAAGGTAGCCCTTATCCACCCAGGTGGTGCTTTTAGCACTATTCAAATATTGGTAGCCCTTAACGGAATGGCTGGTGCCATATAATATATGCATTCAGCTGTCCCTTAGCGTATAACAGGTTGTCAATAACAGTTTCCTGAAAATGTCCAATTTGCCCTTAATTCTCGTTTTGCTTATAACTTCTTCATACGAAGTCAGAATGACTTCATTCTTTCGTTGTTGGCTTTGTAATTTTAATTTTCTACAAGATGAAAAGTATAAATCCTGGAATAGAATGAGTTCCACTGGGTCTTTGGTAATTCTTCTCTTGTAAAGCTCCATTTCACTTGTTTCAGAGATGTAACCTAATAAAACACATAAACTACGCAAGTAATAATAATACACAGTAATTCACACAAAATATAGCAAATAAGTATAAGGAAGTGATACTTAAAATGTATAAATTATGCACTTATCAATATGTTATGTACAATGCCTCTAGAGTGATGCGTCAACTCGGTTATGTACAAGAAGAACCTTGGAGTCACATGGGTGGCAAGTTCAAATTGGACGTGGAGAATTCTCTATGTGGTAAGGACTCTATTGATAGACACATTTTATTGTCTAATTTGCACCTTAATTTCTAGTGAGTTAGTATTCGATTTTGCGTCTATTATGTGTTTTTATGCTTTTGTAGGTACATTAGAAGAATAAAGATTTGTGGAAAAATTGGCTCAAAAAGTGATAAAGGCACCCCAAGGAAAAGTGTTATTGGCACCCCAAGAATGGATAAGGGACACCCAAGAATCGGGCCGAGTCAACTCAGTCAACACAGCGGGTCAACTCGGTCAACCAGGCGAGTCAACTCGGCGAGCCACCGATCCAACTCATCGGGAAGTTCCTGTTTCAACTGTGAACTTAAAATCAACGTGAAATTTGAATTGTTTTGCTTCCAAAGTATCCCACAAGCTAGAAGAGATTGATACAAGCCTCAACACGTCAAAAACAGAGGAAAATTGGCCGGAAATCACGGGAAAAACTAATTTTCCGATTCCGGCTAGGAGAGGTACTGTTTCATCAATTTGGGATTATTACGAGTTTGATTGGGTTTGGGACTCTCCCTAGGGTTTGTAGAGCCTATATATATGAAGAGAATCCAAGAAAAATCAGGACAAAACCCTAGAGATCGATTCAGAGCAATTCCGGTGGAGTTCCGGCACCGCCGGTCACCTGCTGGTGCATCGCCGGCACTGTTCTTCATCAGCCTTCATCGGAGAAGAAAGAGCAGCAACATCTTTAATCGTTGCTGTTCCACTGTTACAGCTCTGCTCCTGTTGCCTTAGAATTTGAATACTCCTGTTGCTTAAAGCTTTCTGTTACAGCTGAACCCTGTTCTGTAACATTTATAAACATCTCTGTTCAGCTGTTACACCATTATTTCACTTTGTAATTGATATTTTGAGCAATGAAGAGATCTTTTGAGCAAGTTTTCTTCACCATGGGCTAAGTTTATTTACTGGGATGATGGATAAGGTAATTTTCTTAATTTTATATGATTTAATTATTTTCTAATAATTATTTATAATTCTTTTGTTATTAGAATTGCATAGTTTTAAATAGTGAAAACGGTTTTCTTTCAACAGTTGTGCTTTTGCCTGATGGATTATGCTTGGTTAATTAATTTTGATAGTCCATGCTTGTGATTTACCTCTGTTTGTTAGCATAACAAAACCAATTTTGGCAATTACTTGTGCTTCAATTAATTTAAAAAGAATTATCTGATTAATCACATAGGTTGTTAGAATTACCTGATTCCTGGTCCTTTTGAAATTATTCAAAAATCATCTTTAGGTTATTTAGTCTTTTTCTTACTCCTGGAATTTTCTAGAGTTAATTAGAATCATTATTTTCTAAAATCATTACCTTCACAAGTTCGAGAATCGAACCTCTTTTTACCACTATATTAAAACCACATCAATTTTTGGACGTGGAGAATTCTGTATGTGGTAAGGACTCTATCACAGTAGTTTACTCTGGTAACCCATCAGTTGAAGATTGGAATAACATGATGCAATATTTGATCAACTATGAGAGACCTGTCAACCGAGGTGATGAAGTAGATCCATGATATATGGAATGGTACCGGGAGCATTCTCATCTTCATGTGATCCATGAAGATAAAGGAAAGACCACCAAGGTTTCCGATTATACTTGTATCATCAAAGACAAACCTTCTGGTTATGAAAGGCTGGTACGTAATGTTCTTTCCTTTTGATTTTAATATTACAACTCATTATTTTAGATAATAATCATTTGATTGTTATTACATAAAAACAGAAAAAAAAGTTTGTGTTTTTCTCCAAGAAGATTGTTGGGTGTATAAAGGCGGGAGTGCCTTTATCAATTGAGAAGATGAAAGAGCATAAAGACCTAATAGATAACATTGATAATGAAGCTTATGCAAGTAAGTTTGGGGAGAAAGATTCGAATAATCCTAAGAGGCCAGCAACAAAGCCCAGTAAAAGATTTTGTGGTTCGTCTAGTGCTGATGGTGAAGCCAATGTCCCTGATGCTGAAATATATATCCCTCGTGCTCGTCGTCCTCGTACTAAAACAAAAAAAAAATCAAAAAATTAGATCGTGGTTGTCTTGTTAAAGAACATCATTTTCAATTGATTTGCAAGAAACATGTTTAATGTTCTAACATTATGTTTACTTTATGGATGATGAATGGATTACTTTATGGATGATGAATGGATTTTAGGTTCTTTTTGTGAATTATCGATTGATTTGCAAGAGACTCATTTTTAGTAAGTAACTTTGTTGAAATTTTACATTACAATCGGTAGATAAGTGGTTTACAGAACCTACCGACTAAGCTTGTTGATCCACAATCGGATGATAATTATCTACCGATTACACCTGCTGATCTAAAATCGGTTGATAATTATCTACTGATTACACCTGATGATGGAACTGCTTGGTTTCTGGACACATTTTATATTATAATCGGTAGTAAATAAAGTTCATATACTACCGATTATGGAGTATGCAAATGTTGGAAATTTGATAATTTTTTCAATTTTGAATTTGGGGCAACATATACAATCGGTAGTAAAAAAAAATTCTTAGACTACCGATTATGAAGTATGAATATTTTTAAAATTTGATAATTTTTTCAAATTTGAATTTTGGGCAACATCTATAATCGGTAGTAAATAAAGTTTCATAGACTACTTATTATGGAGTATGCAAATGTTGGAAATTTGATAAATTTTTAAAATTTGAATTTGGGATAACATATACAATTGGTAATAAAAAAAAATTCTTAGACTACTGATTATGGAGTATGAATATTTTCGAAATTTGATAAGTTTTTCAATTTTGAATTTGGGGCAAAATATACAATCGGTAGTACAAAAATTTCTTAAACTATCGAGTATGGAGTATGAATATTTTCGAAATTTGATAAAAATTTCAAATCTGAATTTGGGGCAACATATACAATCGGTAGTAAAAAAATTTCTTAGACTACCGATTATACCTGTTGAGTACAATCGGGAGTTAATTATGTACCGATTAAGATGATGGAACTGATTGGTTTTTAGACACATTTTACATTACAATCGGTAGTAAATACATTTTCTTAGACTGTCGATTATGGATTATGAAAAAATCTCAATTTCGAATTTGGGGCAACATCTATAATCAGTAGTAATTAAAGTCTCATAGACTACCGATTGTATAAATCGGAAGAAGATTTATTGCCATGTGGGCGCTATATGCAATTCTATCTGAGGCGAGGAGAAGAACGTAGGCAAAATGGTGTAATGAGTATGAGTTATTTGGAGAGAATCCACGAACATTTTTGTGCTGACACTGGTAACCCCAATAACCGTAATATAGATGATCCATTTTGTCGATTTAATTGAATAAGCACAAAAGTTGATCCATTTGTGAATTTAACTTATCTTGTCAATCGATATCGTTTGAGGGGCGTAACTAATGATGAAGTTATAGTGAGATCTCTCGAGGAATGGCAACGATGGAAACAATCAAATTACCGTTACGAAGCTCATTTCAATATCCTTAAGGTGGTGGACAGATTCAACCCGTTAAAGGTTCGTCCATGCCGCTTAAGGTGAAGGGAATTCTTCAAGACAGAATATGAATAACATAACAATTATTATGGATACATAATCGGTAGTTAGAATATACTATTATCTACCGATTATAGTCTTTGTAGTAACTTTTTGAAAATATTTTGACGATACAAATTGAAAATTCTTTGGCTTCTTTCATTGAATTTAAAGACACAAAGTAGATCATAACATTACATTTGATTAGTTTTGATGCCTAATTGATCAATAGTTGTCATCGAAATACTCGTGATCAAAGAACTTGTCATTTTCTTTCAATATATCATAACATGCAAAATGCGTGAACTTTCTGCCATACATATGCCTATGGTCCTTAAGAGCATGAGGAGTCTGAAAAAATAATGAAAAATATGTTAGTATTATATTGAGATCATAATTGATTTGATTAAAATCTATTTGATATATACTTACATATCCGTTGATGTCGAGCTCAGGTAAACTAAACTTGGCATTGTACAAATCAGTTTTAAAACAATCACAATGATCGTTGTTCGAATTTATCCATGACCACGTTCCATGTTCTTCCACCTCCATTGTCATCTAAACCCACAAAAACTTGGAAAACCCGGTTCCAAAAAGCTACTACGGATTGAGAAGAGTTAATTTTTAGATGAGAATCATGCTTCGTGGTAATCATCCACGCCCGAACAACTGCAACATCTTCCTTGGTGGACCAGCTAGTAGGCATGTTTGAGAAGTGTGAGGTTTTTTGAGAAGATGAAAAAAAATGAGTTAGTTTGAGAAGTGTGAGGTTTTTTATTGAGAGAAGAGTTCCTTTTATATACAATAAATACCCAAAGGCTATTGTAACGACTAATTTTTTAACATCTATCCGTACACTTTTCAAACGGCTCTTTATTCCTGCTAAATAGGGTACAAAATCGGTTATAATTCAGTAAATCGGTAGATAAGTTTTGATACTTTCTACCGATTGTGGGTTTTTGAAAATTTATTTGTATTGTTGTTGAGATAATCGGTAGTCAAGGTATTCGCCTAAACTACCGATTATGGGAATTTTACTTATTTTTGTCACAATGGCTATAATCGGAAGATAATGCATATCTAAATACAACCGGTTATAATTGGTTCATTTTAATCAATCATCTGGATGAAATTAAATTATAATCAGTAGATAATATAAATCCTTGGCTACCGATTAAATCTACAATAATACAACTCAATAGTAATCGGCAGTTAATGTAAACCTGTGACTATCGATTATCTTAACAAAAATACAAATCGACAATAGTCGGTAGCTAATATAAACCCACGACTACCGATTATCTCAACAACAATACAAATAAATACTAATCGGAATATAATATAAATACTTGACTACCGATTATAGCCACAAAACATTGCATTAATATTTGTCTATACCCAATGTTCAAAATATATGTTCAAAATCACATGGTCAACTAAACTACTCACCATCCTCGGTCAAATCAGTTGGGTACTTGACAAAGATTGTTAAACGATCCCATGTTAGACTCGTATTTCTTCAACCACTCCTTGCAATGGTTAGTTGGGAAGTAATCCGACCACCTGCTCAATGAAGGTAATGGGAAATCTTCTGCTAAACTTAAACCGATAAAATAATTGCTATTAACTCATGCCATAATGATTCTTCTATCCTTGACCGAATCATCACAAACCTTCCTTGTGGATGTAAATGTAACATTCACTCCTAAGGAAGGAGAACATAAATAATGTACCTCGTAGTTCAATACATCCGCTAAAAGATACTCACATTTCGGCATTACCATCCAATACTTGGATTCGATTGTCTTTAATCCTTTTCGACATTTTACACGAGTATATAACTCTTTGAACTCTTGTTGTCTAACATGTCTATCTTCTTCTCTCATCATTTCAATATAAAATTCTTTATCTCCCAATAGTTGGGCGGCCAACTTATTTCTTAAATATTTATATTGGGTGATATTTTCGGTAACCGCCTCACTAAAGTCTCTTATTTGTTTCGAAGCAACGTGAAAACCAAAGTTGACATCCCCATCGACATCGTCGGTGTACAAAACAAATGGTATAATGAGTAGAGGGAGTTGTTCCAAATACTCATCGTATATTGTATACGTACCTCGATTTGGTCTTCCGTGTATAGGTTGGGTTTGACTTACTTGAGAAGCAATCGTAGAGACTTTAGGTTTGACTTGTCGTGAGATTGGTCCACCTTGATCTTTCCTTGGACGAACCCTTTTCCTTAGAACCGGCACATCTTCATATTCAATTTCAGTATGATCATGCCTAGAAAGCTTCCGTTGACTAGATAACCATTCCTTCAACTCTTTTCTTTGAATTGACCTTCGTTTTTCGGTATTCGGCCCACCCATCGCCTTTCCTTTCATTGGTTCTTCAACAACCTTTAGACAGGGGTGAAGAGCTTCCTCTAAATGGTGCATCAATATTTTCTTTTGTGTCCCATTTGACGTAGAGTAACGCTTGAGTATTCGTGTAAATATTTCCGTCTCCACGAACGATGTACCGTCAACCACCGGGGTGTTTGGAGTGAAAGATAATTGCTTCCAAAAGGGATGAATATCATTAATGTCAATCACTTCAACACACATACCAAGTATGTCACGACACGGGATTCCAATACCTATCATCGTCTTGCAATTGCAAATCGTAGTCTCATCATCATGATCTCTATATAACTCCAGTTGTTGTATCATGTAATTTATTGCCCACCAAGAAACTTTGTAAACTATACCCCTTAGAAGACTTTTATGTTTTAAATATGCCAACGGGAATCTATGCAGACTTTTTTTCCATTGAACCGTAAATCTTAGTGATGTCACGATTGGTGAACTCATGGAATGCTTCTTGGATCGACACAACCCCATTTTGACTACCGAATAGTATTTTCTTTAATCGGCCATGGGACCCCTCTGCGATACTTGTTGCCTCTTTCTTGAATTTTTGATATTCATATGTCCATGCAAACACAAACTTATCCTTATGCGGTCCCAACCATATACTTAACTGGTTTGGGATAGTTCTTACACCATTTATTCTCAAATTCTTCAAGTTGTATTCATAAAATTTCTCCGTCATCAACCAAACTAGTTTATCCCATGCTTTTAGAAATAAAGACCACTTTATTTCATCCTCGACCCACTTTTCATCAACTAACCTTTTCTCTTCTTCTCGTTTTCCCAAGGTTAGTTGACTAATACGTTCATCATCTTCCTTCGACCTCTTGGTACCTTTGTTTTATTTTTTAGCTTGGATATGTTGTCTGTAATTGGATTTGATGTTGCATTGAATGTTCCACGTACAAATAAAATTATAAGCTTCCTGAAATACTACCTTTATTGCATTCATCAAGGCTTGATCGTTATCCGTTACAATAACCCTTGTAAAATACTCGCCATTATAAATCGACCTTAATGTTTGCAATATCCAAATGAAACTACATCGTTCTCAGCATCCATTAAACCCCACGCCACCGTAAATGTGCATTTGTCCGAAGTGTGGCAAGCAATGTTCAACAACGATATGTTGTACTTGTTTGTATTCTAAGTAGCATCTATTAACAAATTTGATAAAAGCATTGAGCCAATTGGATCATCTTCGGATGTGCCAAGAAAATATACGAATCACTTTACCATCCCTTTTTTCTTTTCTCAAAGTGTAATTGTTTTTCTCGTCTAACCACTCTGATTGTTGCATAACCATTCGACTATCCCATTCCTTCCTTTTGATCGTTGTTAGCGCCGAATTAATTGTAGATAACGAAGAAAAGTTGTTGGGATCGTCCACCTTTATCTTAGATAGGATTGCACTCGCTTTCATTACGTTCCTCATATACTTCACCGTCTCCATTTCCTTTGGTTTTAACTTGACAACCATTACGTTCCCAACAATATTTTCCGGATCTTCTTGGTTATCATGACCATTAGCAACTATAAACATTTTCCATACTTTACCTTCCTTACCGTCGGGCTTATAGAAGATAATCTTAAATGGGCATCAAATCTTCTTTGAATTACCTCGGTATATCCTCTATGTCTTTTTTACGTATTTACGATCCTTTTCCACGTGACTCTTTCGCTCGCCACCTATCTCAGAAATCATTTCAAATCGATCAACCCTCATGCAATTGTTATGAACTACAACGCACATCTTCTCTTTTGCCTTGTTGATAAAACATTCTTTTGCCTTCGCCTTACTTCCAAATGTCTTAATACACATATAACAAAACAAATATCATAAGCCTAACCTTGTAACATACATTCTTAGAACAAGACAAGAGTGAGTAGGTAGCATACCAAATCATTTGCATATTAAAGGGAAGTATCAGGACCCTCATATGAAACATGATTAGCCGGTTCAACAATCTAATAAAATAACAGTGAGTTAGACAACAACAATCGGTAGATAATTATGTTCCTGTACTACCGATTGACGATAATCGTTAGTTAATTATTTCCCCGTACTACCGGTTAACAACAATCGGTAGTTAATTATGTTTCTGTACTACCGATTATAGTAAGATAAGTTCTGTACACAAAAACAAGTATAATCGGAGGATTAATTCGTTAAGAAACAACCGATTACAATGGAATCGGTAGATAAATTTGATCTTTAAACTACCGATTACAAAGTGCAAAATTTATAAGTTTAATTCAATTCTGGCTACAATCACAATAGGTAGATATGTGATTTTACAAACTACCGGTTCTAAATCGATAGATAAAAATTTCACCCACTACCGATTATGAAAGATGAAGAGTTAAATTTTTTATAAGTTTTGAGAAATTCATTTTTGGGGCGACAACTATAGTCGGTAGATAGTAATTATTCCTAAACTACCGATTATGAAATTAAATCCGAAAAAAAATTCAATTTGGGGATTTTGTTTAATCGGTAGTAATTATTCTTCACGAGACTACCGATTATACCATAATTTTAGCACAATAGTGTGTAATCGGTAGATATGGTACTCCATTATCTATAGATTTTAGGACATCCATGACATTAAATGCATGCAAAAATAATTTTTTTTTATTAACGATCGCATAGAAACGCATAAAAGTGGGTTTTTGAGCTTCTTAACACAATACCTGATTGTTTGATGCATTATTATCTTCATTTTGATGTGATTCGTCGTTTTCTCTCGCTAAATCGTCGTCTAGGTTTTCTTCCACACGAAAATTTGGATCATCCAACAAATATCCCAAATCGTCATTTCTAAACGTCATTGAACCTTCAATATTATGTTCTTCATGATGTTTCTTACCTTCTTCCTCATACTCATCCATATTTGTTATTGATTTCAGGTAAAACCTAATTTTTCCAAACTTTTTCTTCTTCTTCTCTAACACACTCACTACTTCTTTTCTAAAACTAAAACTCAAATATTTTCTAACACCAACTATAACCAAAATTAATAAACCGATTAATCAATATTAACACTAATTAAACAAGAAAAGATTAGTCATTAAAGAAAGTATACGTTTAATTCACCAATTTTTTTTTTAAATCGCCTTTAAAAAATTAAACCTATATTTTCAGGACCAACTTTCTACTAAATTTATCCAGACATTCCATTGATACTACAAGTCTACAACGTAAAATTGAAATTA
Organism: Papaver californicum; assembly: GCA_023531435.1. Classification (NCBI taxonomy): domain Eukaryota; kingdom Viridiplantae; phylum Streptophyta; class Magnoliopsida; order Ranunculales; family Papaveraceae; genus Papaver; species Papaver californicum. The sequence goes on along the minus strand of JAJJMC010025361.1, from coordinate 5,048,229 downwards.
CCATACTCTCTCACTTAAAACACAATCCGTAAGAACGCAAAAATAATACCCCTCTGTTATTATTACACGTAACCAAACAAGTGTAAGAGTTCATTTTACAAATTGCAGAATTTTATTTTATTTACACCCAAAACTGGTTAAATACATAAATTACACAAGTGAAGAAAAGAAAATAAAATGTTGGAAGCTTAGAACTAATAAGAATAAAATGACCCATATATTACACCAAACGAAGGAAAAAAAATCAAGATTTACAATTTACATTTTACATTTTACACTTTTACATTTTAAATTTTACACTCATCATTGAAGTGGTCAAAGGATTTACATAACAATACATTTAGATTCCTTCTTGGCAGATGGATTACTGCCATTGCTCCTCAACGTCACCTATTCGAGAAAACGATGGGCTGTGTGTTAGAAATCCTAGAGCAGTAGTGCAATATAACAAAAATGTCGAAGTACTCATCCTGCAGATGTGTGATTCATCGTATTTTTACCTCTACACTAACTAGAGTTACTTTCTGCGTATAACTATAGAAAGCTGCTCCTAGAAATATCACAATACGGTGAATGTTCGATTAATATTTGGGTTGGTGTTCCAAATGTTGGGCCAACAGTATTTATCCAATATTCAGTAGGTTTGGAATGCCTGATTACAAAATTCATCATCATACTACCTATAAATACAGTGACTACTTACTTCCTACATACACAATCAAAACCCAGGATACACAGTTATATGTGGCTGCGGTTGCAATATAGTGAACTTTTAGTCTCAGTTTTTTGTAAGATTATCTATCTAAATGTGTACAGAAACCCATTTTAAGAATGTCAAACAGTACATTCTGATCATATAGACAATGATTATTCCTTGCCTTCAGTCTTTTTCATCTGTTACGAGTAATGAGTATGTGTACAACCCTATGAAGTTGTCTATTAGCTTACTGATTACTGACATACTCATTGCTCCTCACTGGAAATGACTGAAGGCGACGAATAATCATGTGACCAAGAATTTTGGTGGCATGCTACGATAGAGTAATAGACTAGAACCCTAAAATAGCAGGGGATTAACAGCTATAAAGTCCAATTTAAATGGATGTTTACTGCAACAGAATCTATCAAATGTGGTGACTAATGAGTCCTAGTGACAAAATATTTCTTATACCATTTGATTAAAATGATCTGAGACAAAGAAAGAAACAAAACTGAAACTCGCCCAGTAAGATTGTATAGCATCTGAAAATTATGAGGAAATCTAAAGAGGGTGAAAAAGAATTGGCAAAGGGCTTTCTTCGAAAAAAATCTTAAGAAATTAAAGAGTGTTCCGAGGATTTACCAGCAACTCATTACGATCTAATTTGGCATACACCAGTATTACACAGCCTAACAAATGAAGTGCCAACAGGCCAGACGACCACCACTTTCTCTAAGTGCTGATTCTATCACGTTTGAAGGGACCAAAGCCGGAAGGAGTTGGTTGAAAGAGAAGTGAAGATGAACTGCTCGTCAAGCTCGTGACTGGGATTTGTAAACTAGCTCAGCCAGTCACCAACCGCTAACGAATTCCGGCTCTAGAATGAAGCAATCCAATGTGGACACTGCTTCTTACACCAAATGTGAAATTCACTCAAGGAAAATATATGGTAACTTTTAACTGCACTATGGTTGTAATCTGGAGGATCTAGGTCAAAACAAAAGAAATGCTTCAATATTGTGTTGCTCTAGGAAGAGAAGCTAATAATTAAGAAAATGTCTAAGAACTTGTGGAAATGGGAGACCATGAGATATTAATATCTGTTCTATTGATATTCGACTTTATTTCCTCCATTTGATACCTAAATAAGGTCCTAAGAATGAGCACAACAGTTTTTTTCAAATTGTTTTTCACTTCAATCAACTTAAGAGGCTTTCTTCTACTAAACTAAACTGGAATGAGCTATCACTGTCTTTTAACTAGTCACTTACTCCTAAATTTTATTTTGAAACTGCTGCAACCGATCAACACATTTATTCTGACAAAATCATATCCAGATCAGAATAAACACTTCGCACCCACGTTAATAAAAAACAAGCATTGATTAATCACTGTGTTCCACATGCTAATGTCAACAACTAAGTGTAGTTCTGCTTGGGTGGTAGTTGTTTATCCTCGAATGACACCCATCAGGTACCAATACTCAGGTAAGTATTCCTTAGGTAATTTTTATGGATAGAGCTTGAATTCTCTCTTACCAGTTTTTAGTATTGTAAAGTAAAATTTACAAGGTAAAGCCAGCGAGAAAGGATTCACAAGCTTCTACAAGGAAACTTCATTAACCAAATATCATCTTACATCAGAAGTTTCTAGATATACGAATATGTTGCTAACGGACGAGGAAACCCAAAATTTTCTAGGATGTGTATACAAAATGAGCCTACAAAACCTAAGTAAAAGCATTGACGCCTCTAAATGAAATTCTAATGACGCTTCTCTTGAGGAATTACTATCACCCCAAGTTTCAAAGAGAAAGAATGAAAGAAGATGGAGAAACAGGACCGGTTCCTACTGATTAATAAGGACTATTCCTATTTTCTTTCATGGGTCTCGTAATGTTTTATAGGAGGTGAGAGTACACTTCCTTCAAAATCAGAGTCGTTCCAGTAATCATCCGCACCATCAAATAGATCTTCTAGGGAACCAGGTTCCACCTGTAAAAAAACAAAGAGGGATGTGCAATATTTTTTAGCTAAAAAGAGAGACCTTTGGTGAGTCATGAGCTGCAAGTAAATACATAAATATACCCTTCGGATACCCGATACCCACTAGGTATCCATGGTTTGCTAAGGTAAGAACTAACTGTAAGAACTTAATCGTAAAATTCTTAATTGCCACACATAGACTTTGACAAGGGAATTTATTCAAGCATTTCATATGAGAAGTTATAATGGAGCAGAAATTGAAGTGCATTCTAAAACGAAGGCAAGAAGTGTCTAAGGAAGATATAAAGAGGGAAGGAAACAAATATTGGAGAATCTATATTATACCTGCAGACCAGTGGTGACTCTTAAAGCAGGTTCTGAAGTAGGTTGCTGTTGCAGCTTATTTTCGTACTTTTTTCGTTGAAACTGTGCCGCAAGTTGCTCATCATTACTGAAAACATAAAATCAGGGATATCAGTCTTCAATTTGAAACGTTAAATCATCCTAAATGAAAAGGGAACATGAGAAGGCATTATTTAACTAAGATTCAGTACCAAAGGAAAGACAGATCTGTGCCAGTAATGTCTCAAAGAGTTAATGATGTCATAAAAGTTCATATATTAATAAAAGAAAAATTGGTAAAAAAAAAACTACCTTAGAACTGAACTTTCACTCCTAGCAAGATAGTTCTGAGGCAGACAAAAATTGTATTAGTTTCAGCTATGAAGAACTAATAAAAAAACATTATTCTAAATGAGATATACTCACATTTTTCCTGGTCAATGCTTCCTACTCATCCCAAGAGTCCTTAATCCAAGCTTCCTGCCTAAATATGTTAAAGTCGCCTGTAACGAAAACTGTATCCCCATTGACCTGATGAATATTGATGATACAAGTTGAAATATAACTCCTAAAAATATACAATTGTTATAATATATACTCCCTCCGTATCAGGAAAAGAGTTACTTTCTCTTTAAATTTTTGTTCCAACAAAAGAGTTACTTTCATTTTCAACATAACAAACTTTCAAAACTACCCTTATTATTTTAAGAAATGTTATTATTCTCAGATATATGTAATATTAAACTTTTTGTTAGGGTAAATCTGGAAATAAATTATAAAAATTATTCTCTCTCATCTTGCCTTAACAATTGTGCAAATAGGAAAAGTAACTCTTTTCCTGAAATGGAAGGAGTAATAAATAATAACGCAAGCAAATAAAAATCATTTCAGAGAAGTTATATCCGGGAGCATTATCTCATTTAACTTTCCCCACACCAAATCAGGTTGCCTAACGTAGCCTTGATCGGTAACTAAGACATAAAGCTCATTTTTATTCTGCATAAGTTAGGGAAATCATTTTTATATAACTCAAATTTATAATAATAACAACTGATGTTTATCTGTAGTAGTTTCCTTATCCTACAAAACAACTATAGACAGGCAATTAAATTTCAACCGACCTTTAATATGGTATTAAAGTGACTATTGTAAAAGAAGACACACAGTTGGCCGTCCTCCAAACCTTCTTGTAGAGTAAAAAGACTGTAAAGTGGAAGTAATGAGAACTAACCACAGAGATGCAAAAGGATCAATATCTAAATGTAAACTAAAGAGATAGTTTACCCATAAATGGTCAATTGGTTTTTACTGTTGTCCAAAAACGTATCGATCAGCAACCCTGAAAGTGAGAAGAAAAACAATAATAAAAGGAACTGCTTTCAAGGAAGTGCATGTATGTATAAAGAAATATTAGCAGAAACTTAAGATGCTATGATCAAAGAAGAAAAGGTCAACAAGTATTGACCGCAAGCAACCTAGTACCTTTTGCTCTAGTAATAAAAGGAGAAAGATTCATGTCACGATGATTTTCACACCCTTTTTCAACTTGCTTGGCCACAACCACCTCACTTTCATACACAGGTCCTAAATTTTCAGCAGGTTTCATTCTTGAATCAATTACCTGCTCAGCAGATTCTAAAACTGAAGGAATTGTCTCAATCTGTTCATTAGGCCAAGCACTATGGTGTGATTTATCTCTTTACGTTAGTCTAATTATAGCCAAATAAAAGAGGAAGCTAAAAATAAACACTATGGACTTTTAATTTTGTTTGGCTTACTGAGATGGATACTTGGTTTCCGTTAGCATAGTGTTTTACAGAAACTATTCGTCTCTACGGTTTTTAAGGAATTTGGGTCCTTATATCATAAGCATTTTCGTTAAGAGATATAAAGATTTCGTGAATACGTTACCAAAATAGAGCGGATGCTTGTTGAGAATCAACGATTTCATCAACACTCACAGAGACAAAAGCATTTGTAAGATCAATATTAAAATTTCGATTAACCATATTGAACTAAATTAAGAGAAGAAATTTTGAGTTATATATGGTTAAGAAAATTAAAGAAATCCTCAATTGATTGAGACAAAATGATGAATTTTGAGGAGATTTAAACTTAAGAGAATTTGATTTGGTGTGGTTTGAGAAGAAAAATAGGTTCCTATATATAGAAAAATTTTCTTAAAAAATTAAAAATATATTCGTTGGGATCCGAGGATGGAGAACATAGAACCGTTAATAGTAATGGATGACCAAGATCGGGTATAAGAAAGGTGTAGAAAAAAAAAATCAAACAAATAAAACCAAGGAGACAGATACTAAGTTTCCGTCAATATAGTGACGGAAACCAGGTATATGTCCCACCTCAAAGACGGATACTTGATATTTGTAAATTGTTTTATTTTTGACGAATACTGGGTATCCGTCCCACATCGCTTAGCTATGGCTAGCATCATATATTTGTGCTTTGTTAGCATAGCCAAATCTTTAAGCTACATTTGGGTTAAGCGATGCTCCATAGCGGTTGGGTTTCGCTATAATCTAGTTATAGCCAAGCCAAAACCCCAATCATAGTGCTTGGCCTTTGCTCTTTTTTTTTTCTTATTAGAAAAGATAATTTATTATTGATTTAAAGAGTATTCCTCTGGTCCATACATATTATAGTTTCTAGCATCATAAGAAAGATGTCTAGTTAAGGAATGAGGAGGAGAAGTATATAAACAAGATGGTGTTGCAATGGATTTTGACACCAGTGCGGCCACTTAGTTAGCACTTCCCTTGACATAATTAAATTTCACTACATTTGAGCTTACATAGTCTTTACATGTGTATAGTAGGTCTTGTAATGGTTGTCATTCGATGCAAGTGCTTTGATTCCAGAAAAATGTGATATCATCTTTGTGATCCCCTTCCAGCTTCACTCCATTAATCCCTAGATATTTTTCCCACGATACTGCTTTCTTCAAGGCTTGAGTCCCCGTTTGATTGTCTCCCCTTGCTTCCATTGTTTGTATCTTGGCTTTCTTGTAATTTCAAAACCAATCACGCATAATTAGTCCAATGGTAATAATGTTGGTTTGTCTATTTAACACCCCTTTAAAGTTTATTTTTAACATATGAACAAGTGGTCGATGCCACATTACATGGTTTGGAGAAACAGTGGCTCTATGATGATTTGTGTGGTTTGGGACTTTCTTTCATGTGTATGTTTCTAGTGTAAGATTGATTCAAAGGCTACTTGTTTGGGATTTGGGTTATGGTCTCTATTTTTTTTTTTTGCATATCTAGCTTTCCAAATGTGCCAGATTATTGTTGCACATTTTGCTCCCCTATCTCTACAGTCATCATTACCTCATATAGGTTTTATTTTCCATCTTAACACCAGGTATATTAGATTCGATGGTTGCGCATCTGGAGGGAATGAGTTACAATAAAAATTAAACCAGAAACTCCTAGCAAAAGGATAAGTGATTAACATATGTGTTAGAGTTTCCACTTCAGTTCCACACATTACGCACTTAGGGCATGTGTTCAAGATTGGGGTTCTTTTATCACCTATAGGCAACATGTTATTAAGAACTTTATAGACAAAAATTTTAACTCCCGGTGCAACATCTAGTGACCACAGCACCTCCCAAAGCCTATTGTTATCCGAATCACTACTTTTAAGGGTGGTGTACACGGATTTACTTGTGAATTCTCTTGTTAAAGTATGATTACATCTTAATTTATCTTTTCTCCCTAAGTTTGGTTGAATACTCTGAATTTTTGTGATTACATCATGAGGAAATAGGTTGTCTAGGGTGTTGAGATCCCAATCTCCATTGGCATCAACCATATTACTCAGAAAGTTATAATTTATAGTATTTATAGGCCTGGATAATTGGTTTTCATTGTTATGAACCCAGTAGTCCTCCCAAACATTAATGTTATTCCCTTTCCCAACTTCACACGTTGAGTTAGTTCTTATCATTATTAAACCTTTCTGAATACACTTTCATATCCAAGATCTAGAAGGTTTTGACTTAATTCCAAAGGGGTGTTTGCTATTAGGAAAATATTCGTCTTTTAAAATTTAACTCCATAAGGCTTCTAAGAATTGGGTTAGTCTCCATGCAACTTTATATAGTTAAGCTCGATTGTATGTATGGTGGTCCCTGAATCCAAAACCTCCACAGTTTTTTGGTTTGCAAAAACCAGTCCGGGACTTTACTTAAAGGCCTTTGCCACATTCTTTTACCCCACCAAAAATTCCTTTGGATGGAGGTAAGTTGGTTGGTAATTTTTTTGGGGATAAGGAAGCATCATATTTGGAAGATAGGGATGGATTCCATGACAAATTTAACCGCAACAGTTCTTGCCGCTGGATTTAACAGTTTACTTTTCCAGGTTTGGAGTTTGGACTTAAATCTAACAATTAGCAAGTCAAAACATTTAACTCTAGATTAGTTTATGAAAAGAGGCATCCATAAGTATTTATCTGTCATTTTTATTTTCCTAACTTTTAAAATTGTCATTATCATTTTACCAAACTTATTAGAAAAAAATTTACTGAAAAATCCCTGATTTTTGGAAATTTAACACTTGACTTGAGGCTAATCCGAAATTTTTCAACAAGTTTAGAAAATTCTTAGTGTCAACAAGGGTAGCTTTCGCAAAGATAAGGTAGTCATCAGCAAAAAGAAGGTGACTGATTGAAGGACTCCTTTTAGAACATTTTACACCCTGAATTTTTTTCCCAGCTTTATCGAGAAGTCTAGACAATCCTTCCATGCAAAGAAAAATTAAAGAAGGGGATAAGGGATCCCCTTGCCTTAATCCCCTAGTGGGTTTATAAAACTCACCAAGGCTCCCATTACAAAGAATTACAATTTGGGGAGTGCTAATGCATTGGAAAATCATATCACAACAAGTGTCACTAAAACCAAGATTTTTCATTATCTCAAATAGTCTCACTCGACACTATCGAAGGCTTTAGACATATCTAGTTTAATCCCATGATTCCTTTTTTTTCTTTTTATTCATCTTGTTCATTGTGTATGTATAACCTCGTTTGCGAAGATTATGTTGTCCGTAATTTTCCAATTATGAACAAATGCCGATTGGGTTGGCCAATCGTAGGACCTGATAATCAGAATGGTTCAAAATTTATTTCATTCTACATGGGCTATTAACTAAAGCTTAACAAAGAACGTTTTTCTGGGGATTTTTTGGAAGAGGACCATGTTAACATTAATAACGGTAAAACGTGATGAAGTCTATGTTCGGAATGGTCGAAAAAACTTCTACCTTTTCGAACCTTATACCATTTCTTTTTATTTGCATCGTGATACTTTTAGTAGATCCAACCTGAACCTATACCAATAGATGATCAACCTTCTCATGTTTATATTTTGTACGAAGATACATCTCATCACTATGCGAATGACTTGGTAAGTTATCACAGTTTAAGTGCATTTGAATATTTTGAAGCAAATTATCAAGTTTCGCAATTATTGCTCCATGTAGACATGGGAAAGTCCTAGTGAAGCAAAGAGTTGGGTTAGAGAACATGCAAAAAAGTATATGTGTATTAGTTTTGAATGTGAATGATTTAGTACCACTCTCACCCAAACACGCTTAACCGCAGAGTTCTTATGGGTTTTGGTGTTTTAGTGTTGGTATGATCGATTGCTGAAGTTATTTTACCAATTTTACTACTTAGCATTACTCTAATGTATTGGCTCGATCTACTTAACGACTATTAACTCTTCATGGTAAGTCTGATTCGTCCAAATGAAGGTTCGATCAGCAAAAAGAAGGCTTGATACACAGGGGTTAAGAGTTCTGGATCCATCAAAATACTTTCTTCATGACATTCAGACATCAACATCATTATCCATAGCCTACACGAAAAAATAAAATTAAAAAACAACAAACATATTATACATATAGTACATATATACTTGTAGAGTTATAAGAAACTTATAAAACATGATTGTGTCAGAGAAAGCACAAGGAGGTAACTTCTTCTCGCAACGAATTCAGTTATTAAAAGAATCGGCAATGCTTGATAAAGTCTGACCATACCTACAGCCTGGGAAGTATGCACTAGACCACTTTTCCCTAGGAATATTACGACAGTATTGAGAAACCCAAAGCCTTCCTAGATAAACCATTTCTTGAAGACCTTTTTCATATCTTGCTGGAGAAAGCGCATATGTTGCTTTTTGGAAACAATCCACCAGTAAACTCCCTGGGACTGGTCGTATGAACTTCAATGGGTTCTTTATATTTTTCATCAGCCTTATTGATGGGTAAGTTCTTTTTCAAGTGGAAAAAACAATAGCTATGATAAGAATCAGGGAAAACTTCAGGAATTGCATTCAACAGACATTCACCTCGGTCAGTCAAAAAGGTGATGGGACGATGGTCCACAACTTTTTTAAGATTGTCCATAAACCAATTCCAATTATCATTATCTTCGTCAGGGACTAATGTATATGCAAAAGGATAAAAACCTGGAAAACAAATATAAAAAACTATATCAATATGTACTTCATGTCTGCACCTTCAAAATTATGTTATACCTATAGTGTATATCAATATGTAGTTTATGTATCATATGTATGATCCTAAAGTACATAAAAAACAGATACCTATCAAAAATATGTATCATATGAAAAAGTTACCATGATTGCCGTTAAGACATGTCGCAGCCATTAGACCTCCTTTAAACCTCCCCGTAAGAAATGTCGCATCACAAAAGATCATTTGACGAAAAAGTTTATAACCCTCTCTACAAGCTCCAAAGAATATAAAAAGTCTGTGGAATCTTTTTGTTACGTCGTTGAAATCAAAATCAATATAAGACCATGGGTTGGTTTCCCGAACAGCAGTGACCCACCAAGCAAGATCAGTGTATGACTTTACATCGTCACCAAAAATTATTTCATCTGATAGCTCTAATGCATGATATGCATGGTGATACTTGATGTTGATCCTCCACCAACTTTAATATAATCCATAATCTCTTGCGGCTTTATGAGAGGGTTGTGCTTGACACGCTCATGAACTAAATGATTTACAAGCTTCCTCGAAACAGTTGGACTCCTCAACCTATAACCAGCACCACAAGTGTGCCTATCCACGTAATACTTTATCTTAAACACATCCAAAGACCCATTCATGGCAACCGCGTGAAGCATCCAAGAGCAACAGTCATTCCTGCATCTGACTGTGAATCTTTCAAGGTCATTCTTCAATTTTTTAACCTTATATCCAGTCCTCAAACAATATTTCTCACATGCTAACCTAACAGCTTCAAGACCACCATGGAAGAGATGGTTTTTATCTTCAAAAAGATTCTCCCAACCATCAGAAAAAAGGACACTTGCAACCTCTTTAGAATCTTTCAAATAATTGTTCCTATCACTCAAAACCAACTCAGCACTGTTGTCAAGATCAACACTTCTAAGAGAATTAGATGCACATGATAACACAACATTAACATGCAACTCAAAGAAATCTGAATTCTTCGTAAAATATAATGCAGCAAGACCTTGAAGAGATACATCAGCAAGGACATGGACTTTCACTCCATTTTTAATATAATTAACAACAATAGTTGATGGAGTCAACCATCTCCACGCATTACAAATAGTAAACTTTAAATCTTCCAGAGTCGAAGATAACGTAACCAAATATGCAATGTGGTATTGCTTGTGGTATACATGAGATAGCAAAAGCTATTTGGATTAGAACCAACACCTGACATGTTGAACCTGAAGGAATGTGATGCAAATAAAATAACACAAAACACAAAAATAAAAAAATATATTTTAAGATGATAGGAATACTAAATCTACAATACAATATAATATGTACTATTTTAGAAGTATCAGACATCTTATAGATACACACATAGCAGACAAACAATGCAAACAAATATGTACTGATTCAAAAATGGTATACTATAATAATAGTATATATCGAAAAAGCTTAGAAAAACAGTCTGTATTAATATGTACTGAAGAATCATTCAAAACATCCAGAAGAAAGAAGAAAAATCATGATTCCCTGAAAAAATAAAAGAAAACCAAATAAAACTTATTATCAAACAACATGTAAAAACACTGAATACGACGATCTAATGAACAAAATAGAACGATTGCAAAATCAGTTTCAAAGATGAAAAGAAAAATTAAAACACGAACAAAAACGAGATCGATCATGGAATTCAACAAAATGTACATCATAGAAAATGTTAATCATCGGGATTTCAGTGTAAGAAAACAAACAAAAACATGAAATCAAGTTCATTATCATGATTTCAGTTAAAAAAAAACAAAAACAGAACAAAGTATAAACAACAAATATAAGAACAGAGAAGAAGATTAAAAAAAATACCTGGAGATTTAAAATCGAAACCCTAAAACTGAAAAACACCAACTGAAGCAGAAAGAGAAGAAATATTTGTGACTTCCGATTGTCGATTTTTTTTTGAAGTTTTAATTTTGACTAGATTTATAGTTCGTACAAAAAAGAGTATTTATGAGATATTAAAAATCTATTTTTCATTGTCTTCACGTGATTTGGACGCATGAGTAAAAAATTAATCCAAAAATAAAATTTTAGATTAATAATTAAATTGAATTTGATGATAAAATTAGGAATTAAACGGATCTCTAATATAAAACTATCTAATAATTCTTAGTTAAATTAATTAGACCGCTAAAAATATAACTCCTCCTAAACTGCTCCTCGCATGGAATATTTATTTTAATAGCTCCCATGGTTTTCTTTTAAGGCTTGACATTTTTAAAAGATTTATCATCAATCACCATTAAGAGTAATACATACGGTATTGGATAACTCTTGCCCAGTGCAGTTAGCCTTTACCTTCTCGAGGAAAAACACGTGGGAGGAGGATAGGATGTACTTAACCATCCAAAATAATGAAGACAAAGAAATTAAGGGAAGCCCATAAAGCTTGAGTTGATGATTTGATATTGTCAGTGAGGAGACAAAAATATTTGAAACAGATTTTTTGATTGTTTGTTAATTAGTAGAATTTAAAGAATCAGTACGTAGTAGATGACATCTGGAACAACTTTCAATAATTGCCTTAAATAAACAAGTACTACACACTAGAAGGTAGATCATATATCTTCTTGATTGTTGGGATCAGATCTTACAACACACACATACTCTCAACCAGTTCAGATATCTATAGAAACTCTCTTCATTTGTCAAGCCGAGTTTACTACCCACTATACTATATAGAATGGAGATTGCTGGAGAAGTTCCACATTATGATCGAAACAAAGAGTTGAAGGCCTTTGACGAAACCAAAGCTGGTGTCAAAGGACTAGTTGATGCAGGAATTGAAAAGATTCCAAGAATATTTGTTCGAACGCCTGACGAGCTTACAGAGGACTTAGCTTTCAAAAATGATCAAGATAACAAAATTGAGATTCCTCTGATAGACCTACAAGGAATGGATCAACGACGTAAGGAAATAATTGATGAGGTTAGAATAGCATCAGAGACTTGGGGTTTCTTTCAATTGGTGAATCATGGAATCCCTATGAGTGTGACGAACGAGGTGATCCAAGGCGTACGCCGATTTCATGAGGAAGATGCAGAGCTTAAAAAACACTTGTACAAGAAAGACCTCAGTCGAAAAGTGCAGTTTGATAGCAATTTCGATCTTTACAAATCGAGATCCGCAAATTGGAGAGATACCCTTCGATGTCTTCTATTAACTCCTAATCCTATCAATCCAGAGGAATTGCCGGACACTTGCAGGTATTTTAAAGTAATCTAATCTACTATATTGTACACTACATAGAACACCGATCTGCTTCAATCAACCTTAATAATGTTTTATTTCTGATCTTTATACAGAGATATAGTAGTTGATTATTGGAAGCATATTATGAATCTAGGAGATACTCTGACTGAGTTATTTTCAGAAGCCCTGGGGCTAAACAAAGATCACCTTAAAGGCATGGACTGTACTCAATGCTTGACACTTGGTGGTCATTACTATCCGGCATGCCCAGAGCCTGAACTGACCCTAGGTACAACTCAGCATTCAGACCCAAGTTTCTTCACTATTCTTCTCCAAGACTGTATTGGTGGACTACAGATTCTTAATCAGAGTTGTTGGGTTTCTGTCAAGCCTATCCCTGGTGCTCTAATAGTAAATATTGGTGATTTTCTTCAGGTAATCTGTCTTCTGAAATCGTAAGTTGTTGCTCATGTAAGAATCACAACATTGGAGCTGAATATGAACTCTATGAACAATATTGTTTTTTCTTTTCTTTTGAGCAGCTTATCAGTAATAGCAAGCTTAAAAGTGCGGAGCATCGAGTACTTGCTAATCGTGTCGGACCAAGGATATCAGTGGCATGTTTTTTCAGAGGAAGTACCACAAGGTTATATGGTCCTATAGAGGAGCTTTCGGATGAAAATTCCTCTCTATACAAGCATACCACGGTTAAAGATTACACTCACCATTACAACTGTAAAGGACTTAACCGTGTTTCCGCCTTGGACCACTTCAAGCTGTGAAGTGGCTGATTGCTAGTACTGTTTACAGAAAATTGGGATATAAAACTACTTGATGGCTGTGGAGTTGGCAATAGATAATTAAAACATGTTTGTTTGTAAGAACTCACTACTGTGGAGCAAGGAATAAAAGCAGACATCTGAGAAAACAGGGTCTCTTTCTTTTTGAACTCTTTTACCAATCATTACATAGTGCTAAGCTAGATTCAAAATGTAAGTTAATAATAGCAGCAATACAAAGTAATGCTATAACTTCATAGTGTCAATGGACAGTTCTAACGGGCATTTCAAACACTCATATAATATTGAGACATTCAAGTTCTTCGGAAAACTAGGATCGGTTTACCTGACTATTGTTAAGCTTCATTCCAGAGATAATAGTTCAGCATTAGAAGCTTATGACGAGGTTGGTAGACATTTAATGGTTACCACTATCCAGCAAGCCCTGAACCTGAACTAACCTTAGGTACCAGTAACCATTTAGACTCAATTTTCTATGCAATTCTTCTTTAAGATCATATTGGTGGACACATATTCCTCGTCGGAATCACTGGATTACTATTAAACCATCCCTGGAGCTATAATAGTGAACACAATTGAATACGGAGGCGATTAAGTGCTCACAAATAAGCATAATCATCCAATGATCCGTGTAATAGGATTGGCCCCACGTAGAAGACTTTGATAGTTTATAAACTCCGAGTTCACCCCATCACCCATCATCCATCATTTTCATCATTACCTTGTAAAATACGGGGTTCTTCTGTAGTTTCGTCAACAACTTTTGTCTCATATATGTGATTTGACAACCATGGTATTCCTTGGCATGATATTAGAACGTCCCTAGTTGTTCAACTGCAACGTGAAAACCATAATTTTTATCGCCAATGATGTCGTAGGTGGATATGACGTACTCATGGATAATTTGAGGTAGTTCTTCCGAGTATGACGTCTCAACAAATGTTCGATCATTTTGTTGATTAGGAAACACGGGAGCCTTTATCTTCACATCTCGAATAGGTAGTTCGCTTGGTGGCGATGGAAACATTGGACCTCTTTTCTTCATATCGCATTTACTTGGTTCACCTTTTTCCTCACTACTCCGACCTTGTTTGTTTGATTTTTTGGCGTACATTTCCACAGTGTACTCGTGACCCGAAGGATCTCTATGATTGGCGTGGTTGTCATCATTCTTCTTAGACAAAAATTTCATATACTTCTTCGCTTGTTTCCTTGTTTCCTTGGTGCTTGCGTACCTTTGGGCTTGCCCTTTTCCGTTTCATAAACATTCTCCGAAGTGTGTGGATAAAGGATCGTCCTCGTGTCATCCCAAAAGATTTATCGTTGGATTTTGTTCATGTTGCGGTATATCTTGAGTTTGGGTCTTCCAAATTTGGTATCCACAAACTCTTCTATAGGCTCTTCCGTGGGAGGGTTGAAAGTCAATTGTTTTCAAAATGGATCAATGTGGTCTATAGGAATCACACTATGTTCATAATTGACTACAATATGGTGACAAGGCATCGACTTCTTCATGTTACAAACACACACCTCGTCCGGCTTGATGTCCCAATCCTTAATCAAGTTGACTTCTACCATCAACTTCTTAATACATGCATGGGACACGTTAAAATGGATTTCCTTGAGCAACGGAAGATCAACCCATTTCTTAATCTTGAAGATAGATCTCTTTTGGAACTTCTCTTTGATTCTATCAATGTCACGAGCGAAGTAATTTTGCATAGCATCAAACACGGTCACAAAATTACCAACATATCCAAAAATATTCTTCTTCAACGAGTGGTGAGTTGACTATGCCAAACCCATCACTTGATTGCCCAAGTGTTTGTGTTGGTTGGTAAATGCATAAACAAAACTCTCTACATGTGGTTCCAACCATTGCTTTATGAAATACAGAATCATATCTGGGTACTCGGGGCTAGTCCAATGCCCGATAAACGTTGCAAGATTTAGATTATAATCATCCTCGGTGAGAGACCAAGTCAATGAGTCCCATTTATTGGAGAAACAAGCTCATTTGGCTTTATTTAATTCGTATTGTTTATCAAATTCCTCTTTCGCTTTGGCTTGTTCATCTAGCGATAGCTTCTTTATCTCATCATAACCTCTTTTCTTTGGTGGTAAAATTTGAGGCTTGCACCTATGTATCACACTACACCATATGTGGAACGTACATAAAAGATTATGTGCTAACGGGAAGACTACTTTTATTGCATTCATTAATGCGACTTCGTTGTCAGTGACTATAACTCCAGGAATATCTTCACCTTGGAAGATTGACCTCACTTGTTGTAGTGCGCAAGTGTAATTAGGCTCTTGCTTATCCTTCAAGAAACAAAAATCTATGACAA
This sequence comes from Papaver californicum, assembly GCA_023531435.1. NCBI lineage: Eukaryota > Viridiplantae > Streptophyta > Magnoliopsida > Ranunculales > Papaveraceae > Papaver > Papaver californicum. The sequence goes on along the minus strand of JAJJMC010025361.1, from coordinate 5,032,277 downwards.
ACGGTGACGTGGTCGACTTTCGCCCAACAAAATTCAACAATGCCATCTCGTACTTTCTAGTCTTGTAAATGCAATCCACTATAAGAACTTGATAAAAGCATTGTACCAACTGAACACACATTGGATGCACAATAAAGAGATGTGTTATTTCTCCATCCGGACCTACTTGCTTGGCTACGAAAATAGTTTTTCTGTTGTGCCACATAAAACAATTGTTACATTGCCTTCCTATCTCTCCATTCCTTTTTTTTTCAATATCTCGTTTGTATTATAAATGATGGAAAAATAGTATAGGTTATCCTTGTTACCTTGTTTAAGTATGAGAAGCATATCAATTGGTGGAATACGCATTTTCCTCATCTTAGCTAGTTTCTCCATTTCAAGAGGGTTGAGCCTTGCGGCGAATGAATGTCCTTCAAGATATTAAGGATGTTGGTGGTTATGTTTACCTTCCACAACTTTTAATAGGTCCCATTTCCCCAATTCTTTGTTGAAATTAAACACAAGCTTGAACGAACAATTGGTCTTTTTTGAGATAGTTACATTCTTCCTCCTGGTCTTTCCGTTATACACATAACCCTTCTTCTTGTGGCTTTCGTGCTTACGACTTCTCTCACAAACCATTTCAAAGAGGGTTTTGCTAGATTTTCCATGCAAAAACAATACACACATATCCCGTTTTGCATGTTCTCTAGCCCAACTTTTTGCTTCATCGGGATTATCCCATGTCTACATTGAGCAAAACACAAAGTTATAAAACTTTACAATTTTCTTTGAAACATCTAAGTGCACATAAATTGGTAACCTACCAAGTCATTCGCATAATGATACGATGTATCATCATACATAATATCAACAGGAGTAGGTTGATCATCCATATGTACAGTTTCCAATTATATCTACAAAATATATTACAACGTTAATTTCTACAAAAAAAATACTACAAAGATCGTCTACAAATAAATATCTATATCTAACCAAACATACAAGTTCGACTAGGTCGATATAACCTAAATAAACTGAACATTTAAGTTCGGCTAGGACATTTACGGCCATACACTACCGAACTTTACACTTAAAATTCCTGCTGGTTCTATACCTAAGAGTTCGACTAAAAAAAATTTGGACTCGAACTAGCCGAACATTACTCTGGTTTAGACAGAAGTACTCGAACAATAGGAGTTCTTCAATTAGGTATCCCAACTTAGTCCAAAACTCTATGAAATCAAAGTTCGACTACCTGTGTTCTTCATTATCCTAGCCGAGCTTTCCGAATATAAGCTATAAAATTTTATATTTTCACCAATTTTGATCCAATCCAAGCAACAAAAAAACACTAACAAGTATACCTGAGCATCAAAAGCATTATAATCTTCATATTCTTCGTTGTGATCCTCGTTTATCTCATAAAAACCTTCATTTTGATATTGAGATTGGGTTTGGGGAATAAAAAATTCACCATATAACAAATTATCCATCACCATATCGTTGTGAAGATTAACGACTACTTTATTTACTCTACGATTTGAAGGTTCAAATTCCTCTGAGCTTGCACTAGAATCACTCATTTTGAATTTAAGAATCACCAAAATATAGGTTTTAAATGTTTTTCCCAAAACCCTTCTTCTCCTTCTACTTTTCTCTCTCAATAACTCAAATTCTCTAACACAATAATAAAAGTAACTTAAATGTTTTATCTCATCTAAGACTAACAATTAACTAAGTTAACTAACACTAATTATTAACTTCTAATTAAGTGAGGATATTTAATTACTAAAATTATATGAATTGGGGGGGGGGGGGGGGGGGCGCAGTAATTAATTCTTAATGAATTTAGCAAAATATGGGGTGGGGTCCCCTCAAATTCTGAGGGGTCCCAAAAATATCGTTCATTTGGTTTGAGCTTGTAGAAAATCATAAGCCTAGTAAAAAATTTGGGCTTGCACACCCTTTCTTTACATTTTCTCCTCCTAGGTTGAGCAACGGATATGAGATTTTTACACACGTCCAGTCCATTACCTATTGGATTTGACACTAGCAGGTGGGCGGATGAGCGGATTGGATGCGGATGGATTGGCGGATAAAAAAAACAAAAATAGATAAATGTTTAACACTGAATATGAAATCATAATCACACTCTGCGAATATTTTTACTTACCTAAATCTTGATTTTTGTGTGATAATTTCCTAAATTTTTTACATGATCTTACTTTGAAATAATCTATAGAGAAGAAGATGTAAATTTCGTATACACAACTAAATAGATGAAGATTTAATACCGAAAAAACACAAATATCTAGAGTGAACAATGGAGGGGATTGATAAAATGGAGAATTGGGGAACAAAGTTCTATTTAGAGAAAATGCTAACCAGTTGGCAAATTATCCTAGCAGCTGGCTAACCAGTTAGTGAATATGCTAACCAGTTGGCGGATTAGCCCAGCAGCTGGCTAACCAGTTAGAGGATTTTCCTAAAGTACAGTAGATGGATGTCCCTTACCCCTCTTTTCAAAAAAATATGGAAATGCGATTAGAAATATATAGGTTGGGAGCTTGATTTGAATGTGCATGAGTGGTAATGCAAATAAATGTGATGTGGCCTATACGTTGGCGCATACTTGATGCATAAGCGTCAATATGCTTGTAGCTTAGCCGATGGAGCATGAATTATGCGAAAGCATCATTCATCCATGTTGCGTACTCGAGAATGCATTATGCATACTAAATAACATTAATTATGCACAAGTCGGTGCATACTTTACGAAAGTCCTTTGGTTTATACATACTAGAATTTGCTTGGCCTATAGCCTTGCTACATAAGCTGGAAATTTTAAGAGGCGGATTTTATATGCCTAAGCATATCCTTTTGAAAAGATTGGCCCTTTCGATGTTGGTTTTTCTTTAATAGGATTAACTTGCTTGTCTTTATGCAGATGATCTACGGTCATGCTTGATACCTTCAAGGTACGGGTTGGGTACGTAGGCATCCGTGCAGTGAAATGCATTGAGGTGCAGCACCTTTTCGCTTATATTATTAATTTAGAGGTGATTGCGATATTATGGTAACTCATATCATTTGGCTTGGCAATGCCAAGTCAAGGGATGATTGTTGCCACACTCGATGAGGTAGTTGCAATTCCATTTGATGGATTGTTCATACTTCCTATCAACCTTTACGATATGGAATGACATGTGTCTGGATGTTGCACCCTTGGCAAGAGCAAGATCAGTGCAGGCTCCAGCGCATGGTTGAAGAAGAGTTAATAAATTGGAAATTTGGCTTGAAATGGCCTATGCTCTATTCCAAGACATGACTTAGGCCTGGACAATGCTCGTAAGTAGGTGATGCATGCCGAAGGTTGATAGACACATTTATGTGTCTAATTTATTTTCAATCTTTATAGTGTTGGAACTCAATTTTGTACTAATATTATCACTTTATTGTATTTGTAGGTATTTTCGAAGAAATAAACATTTGGGAAAAATTGGATCAAAAAGTTATAAAGGTACCCTTCCGGAATTTAGGAACCCATGCCTTCGATTATGGGCACAACCTATTTCAAAATCAAAATTAGGCGGGAAACTATTTTTTTCTCTTATGTGAATCTGAGTTTAAATATTTGAAGATATTATACGTGATTTTTGGGCTTTAAAACAGAGAAGATATTGTCCTTATAAAGAGTGATTGCACATGATCAGAAGATATGCAAAAATCAAGAGAAAATATCAAATCAGATCACGATGTTTATGAGAAAATATTCCCGAGTATTGTTCGATGTTAATGATGATTTTTGGAGATTTGATGGCATGTGGTGTATAATTAGGAGGTGTTCGAGTCATATGAGGGGCCAGAGAGTATTGGGAGAGCTTTGGAAGTAACCAGAGAATCGAGCAAAACATTACAGGAAGAATACTTTTCTGCTGCTGTGAAAGAGAAGAGGAAGAACATAAGGCTGGTGAGAAACGTCGCTGATAGTGTTGTTGTTCGTTCATTTCTTTCTTCTATAACGCAGAGAACACTTCTCTGTAACGCTTATAAGCGTATCAATTATCCTGTTTTACTATTATTTCACCATTGTAAGCACCATTTGAGCTATGAAATATATTTTTGAGGGTTTTTCCAATATAATGTGGAGCTAAAATTCATTTCTGAGGCGACGGAGGAAGCTAATTTTCCAAAGATTATGTGGTAATTTATTTGATTAATTTATGCAATTTATTTATGATTAATTTCCTTGGTTAAAAATTAATATAATGATTTTTGTTAAGCAATTGTGATTTCGTTAGATGGTGCATGCTTTGGCCTAGGTTTTAGATATTCCATGTTTTTGTTATACAATTGTTATTTTGAAAAACTACTTGTTGCTATATTTTAGAATCAAATTAAAAGATAGAATTGCATAAGTATAATTATTGAATTTAATCACTTTAAAAAATGGAGAATAGTGAAATTCTAGCCTCAGTTTACTTTCAATCTTGTTATAAATTTTACTTGAGTTATCCTATTTTTAGTCTTAGAAATTATATTTAAAAACAAATCTTCACAAATCTTGAACGAACCATTATTTACCACTATTACAAAACCTATCAATTTTTAGCGCCGTCGACGCATACTTGTTTTTAGAATTGTTTTTACATTTTTTTTAGGTTTAGTCTAATTTAGGTTTTATTTTTATTTTTTGTTATTGTTTACGCGTTTGGTATTTTTTATTCTTTTCAGATTTGAAACGAAACAAAAAAGAAAAGGAGAAAGTGCTATAAAAAGGAAGCATAGACAAAGAAGGAAAAAAAAAGATTCCAAAAAGAGTGAAAAAGATTTTATTTTTATTTTTAGATCTATTATTTTATTTAATTTTTAGTTTTTATTTTTAGAAACTGTATTAGGGTTTGGCAATTATTTTTTGTAATTATTTTTGGTATTTTTCTGTTTTTCTTATTTTTAGAAACTGTATTAGGGTTCGGACTTTGGACTTTATTATGTTTAAACCCTACGGAAGGGTATTTAGTTATAAACTGAAACAGGGAAGGACGACAATTACGATATTGTCTCGGCCCTTCGGGTTCGTACACTAACACAGGAGTTGGTGGCTCGAGTCAACTACAATCGATTCATCCCTCGTCTGGTATGGGAGGTAAGACTCAATCAACCCACGAATCCCTTGCAAGTGGGTTTACTGTATTTCTTCGTATGCATATATGTTGAGGACTTGAATACCGAATTTATTTTCTAGTAAAGGGAAAAAACTTGTCATATAAGATAAGGGTTCGGATTTCATCACCGTATCCTTTCTGCCCTTCTTAGGAACACGTTACCTAACGCGAACCTAAGCCTAAAATTTGACTAGAAAGAGACTTATAGGGTAACGAGCTTATTGGAAAATCATTCAAAATGACTGTATTGGTTACTTTATTATCCTAACTCAAGGTTCAAGAAGATTATTTTAAGTTGATTAGAGCCGCCTTGTAACCCAGGAAAAGTGCCAAAGAGACAGGGTTATCAAAGCTCCTTAAAGCTTATCTTATTTCTCTTCAACTTAATCTAATTCAGATCGTTCTGAAAGATTCGCTAAAATTGTAATTAGTTGCCTTTTGGAAGAATAAAAGATGGTCTAAAAACAATCTAAGTGGAGCCATCATGCTTTTTATTGGCTAGATTCAATAGGTTTGATTTGGTTGAGTCGGCCTTGTTTGTTTTTGTTTAGAACTCCCTTCCGATTGGAAGTTATTGCATGCCCAGTGAGCATGCCTGGAGAAGAGATTCTATTGGTCATTTGATCAGTGACGGAAATAGAAAATCTTCCTTTGAAATTGAGAATTTAGGAAACCCTTCTTTTGAGAGCTGAAACTTTAGTTTTGAGAATTTGTCTCTCACTGAGGAACTTATTCCTAATTTTCTAGTTGTGCCAGAAATGACAACCTTGAAAGATTTATTGAATCCTACTAGGACTTCTCGTCCATCATGTACCAAGTTAGCTGAAACTCAAGCAAACTGTGAGTTGAAACCTGGGACTATACAGATGCTCCCACTCTTCTTAGGGAAAGAAAATAAAAACCCTTACTTTCACATTAGGGATTTTGAAGAAATATGTAGTACCCTAAGAATTCACCACATGTATGATGAAGCTTTGAAACTTAGGTTATTTCCTTTTCCCTGAGAGACAAGGCCAAATCTTGGTTATATAGTTTGCCATTTGAATCCATCGAGACATATGAAGAACTTACCGCTACATATTTATCTAAATTTTTCCCTAGGCACAAAATATAATCTCTTAGGCAAGAAATTTCCACATTTGTGCAGCAAGAAGGAGAATCTTTGTAAAGGTATTTGGAAAGGTTTAACGAATTAGTAACACAATGTCCCCAACACGGTTTAGAAGATCTTATACTAGTCCAGATCCTTTAAGAAGGGCTAGATTATCCAACAACGACCATGGTTGAGTTATTGTGTACATGGAGTTTTAAAAGTAAAACTGTTGATGAGGCAATGGCATTTTTGAATGAAATTACCGAAAAGACCCATCAACGGGAATGTAGTAAGGAACCCCAGAGAATTTTTTCACTGAGCAGAGGTAATATCAATATGGTAGATGGAGTTCTTGAATCAGATGCCAAAATTGCAGATATAGCAAAAAGGTTAGAAGCTTTAGAGTTAAGTCAATCTAGTCGTAGAATAGAGCCCAAGTCATATTGGGAAGGAAAGACTGTTGAAGAGCAAGCTCATGCTCTTTATAATAACACTAGATATGATAACCGTCATAAGTTTGATCCATATTCAGAAACCTATAACCCTGGTTGGAGAAACCATCCAAATTTTTCTTGGTCTAAGGGCCAAAATCAAGGTCATTCTAGTAACCCCCAGGTTTTGGTTATACTAAAAATCCTTCTGGACCAGCACAATTCAGAGTCCGTTAGAAAAGACGGTCATGAGTTTAGCAGAGTCTGTCACCCCGTTAACTAATCACAATGCTAAATTTCAGCAATAGATTGAACAAAGTTTAGAAGATAATAAAAAGATGGTCCATTTTAACTCTCAGGCTATTCACGATTTACGAACCCAGTTTAGTCAGTTGAGTGAGTCTTTGAGAGAAAAAACCAAGTTCCCTAGTCAACCACAACAGGGAACCCTAAAGGAGTTCATGACTTATCTTTTGGTGAGAGATCCTCAAACCATGTGAATTCAATTAAAACCCTTAGGAGTGGTAGAGTAGTAGACAATAAGGTAACCTTGCCCGATAGTGAACATGATATAGTGTGAATTCAATTAAAACCCTTAGGAGTGGTAGAGTAGTAGACAATAAGGTAACCTTGCCCGATAGTGAACATGATATAGTTCACCCTTCTGAGCCTATAGTTCAAGAGACTGATAAAGTCTCTAAAAAGTCCAATGCGGTTCCCGCTGAACATGATTTTTTGCCCAGAGCCCCATTCCCACAACTTTTAGTACCAACTAGGAAGATTATCCAACTTTAATGACATATTGGATATTTTTAAGCAAGTTAACATTAATCTTCCTTTATTAGATGCAATTAGGCAGATTCCTACTTATGCCAAGTTCCTTAAGGATCTTTGTACACGAAAGCAAAAGCTTAGTGTACAGAAAAAAACCTTTATAGCTAGCCATGTGAGTTCAATTATCCAGAACAACACGACTTCTAAGTACAAAGACCCAGGTTCCCCTACAAATTCTTGCACCATAGGTAACTACCATGTGGAGAAAACGTTACTTGACTTAAGAGCTGGTGTGAACTTACTTCCATATCATGTGTACCTCCATCTAGGACTTGGTGACATAAAACCTACCCAGATAACACTTCAGTTAACTGATAGGTCTGTTAAAATTCCTCGTGGTATTGTCGAAGATGTTCTTATTAAGGCCGATAGGTTTATTTATCCTGTGGATTTTGTTATCCTAGATACCCAACCTGTTCCTGACCCAGAAAACCAGATACCTGTGATATTAGGTCGCCCATTTTTAGCTACATCCAATGCGATCATTAGCTGTCGAAATGGTATTATGAATTTGTTTTTTGATAATATGACTATTAAACTGAATATTTTCCATATTAATAAGCAACCCTCTGAGTTAGATGACACATGCATTGAAGAGGTGAATATGACTGAAATATTAGTTCAGGAGTCATTACCAAACATCTTATCTGAAGATACGCTAGAGAATTGTTTAACCCATGTTGGCTTAGATTTTGACGATGTTAGCACCATTGATCAAGTGAATACTCTGTTAGACTCCACTCCTATGTTAGATACTAATAGATGGAAAGCTAAGTTCGAACCATTACCAGTTTCTAATTCTACCTTAATTCCTTCTTTAGAAGAGCCTCCTAAGTTGGACCTCAAACCATTGCCAGATACTCTGAAATATGTGTTTTTAGGCACATCAGAGACTTTACCTGTAATTGTAATATCCGAATTGGGTAGTTATCAGGAAAGTAGGCTAGTGACCGTACTTCAAGATAACAAGAAAGCTCTAGGGTGGACCTTAGCATACATTAAGGGTATAAGTCCTACTGTTTGTATGCATCAGATTCATTTAGAGAATGACACCAAACCTTCTAGGGAGATGCAACGTCGACTGAACCCTAACACGAAAGAAGTAGTTCGAACTGAGGTGCTTAAGTTGTTAGATGCGGGTATTATCTACCCCATTTCAGACAGTAGGTGGGTCAGCCCCGTTCAGGTTGTTCCCAAGAAATCAGGTATCACTGTAGTCCAGAATAAAAAAAATGAATTAATCCCAACCAGAGTGACCACGGAGTGGCGTGTTTGTATTGACTATAGAAAATTGAACAAGGTCATAAGGAAGGACCATTTTCCCCTTCCTTTCATCGATCAAATGCTAGAACGATTATCTGGACATAGTCATTATTGCTTGTTAGATGGCTACTCTGGTTATAACCATATTTTTATTGCCCCAGAAGACCAAGAGAAAACTACTTTTACATGTCCCTTTGGTACCTTTGCGTATAGACGCCTGCCTTTCGGGTTGTGTAATGCACCCACTATTTTTCAGCGTTGCATGATGAGTATATTTTTTGACATGGTAGAACGGTTTTTATAGGTCTTTATGGATGATTTTTCAGTGTTTGGTTCATCTTTTGTTAAGTGCTTGCATCATTTGTTATTAGTGTTGACTAGATGTAAGGAAAAAAAATTAGTGCTTAACTGGGAGAAATGTGATTTCATGGTTTAATCAGGAATTGTTTTAGGGCATATCGTATCTTTAAGGGTATAGAGGTAGACAAACCCAAAGTTGACCTTATTAAAAATTTATAGGTTCCCAAAACCGTAAGAGATATTAGGTCATTCTTAGGGCATGCAGGTTTTTTATCGTCGATTCATTAAGGATTTTAGATTGATTTCTAGACCTCTTTGCAATTTGCTTACAAAAGATGTTAAGTTTGTCTTTGATGATGCTTGTTTAGAGGCTTTTGAGAAGCTTAAGACTTTACTCACTACCGCCCCCATAGTCCAGGCACCTAACTGGAACCTACCCTTTGAAATCATGTGTGATGCTTCAGTTTATGCTATTGGTGTTGTGCTAGGTCAACGAGAAAACAAATTACTTCATGTGATTTACTATGCTAGCAAAACTCTAAATGATGCCCAACTAAAATACACCACCACAGAAAAGGAATTTTTAGTCATTGTGTTTGTCGTAGACAAGTTTAGATCCTATCTCTTAGGTTCTAAGGTCATAGTCTTTACTGATCATGCTGCTTTGAAGTATCTTATGTCCAAGAAGGATACTAAACCTAGATTTATTCTGTGAATCCTTTTCTTACAAGAATTTTCTCTAGAAATTAGAGACAAAAAGGGTGCGGAAAATGTAGTAGCGGGCCACTTGTCTAGGCTTGTTTTTGATTTCCCTGATGATTCCCCTCCTGTGAGGGATAGTTTTCCTGATGAACAACTTTTCTTTGTTTCCCAATTACCTTGGTATAAGAATATAGTGAACTATCTTATTACTGGTCAAATGCCCCAACATTGGGGTAAACAAGATTGTTCTAGGTTTTCAGCCGAGGTTAAGCATTTCTTTTGGGATGATCCTTATCTGTTTAAGTATTGTCCAGACCAGATTATTAGGAGATGTATACCTGAGAGTGACCAGTCCAATATTATTTCCTTTTGTCATGATCATGCTTGTGGGGGTCATTTTAGTACTAAAAAAACCGCTGCTAAGATATTTCAGTGTGGAATATATGGGCCTTCGTTGTTTAAAGAAACCCACCATTATTGTGTTACTTGTGAGCGTTGCCAGAAGTTAGGAACCATTTCCCGTAGAAATATGATGCCTCTGAACGCTATTCTAGTTATTGAGGTCTTTGATGTGTGGGGCATTGATTTTATGGGTCCTTTTCATAATTCTTTTGGTTCTTTTTACATCCTTATCTTTGTAGACTATGTGTCTAAGTGGGTTGAGGCGGTTCCGTGTAGAACAAATGACCACAAGGTTGTGGTCCAGTTTTTGAATGATAATATATTTGCACGTTTTGGTACACCGCGGGCTATAATTAGTGATGGAGGGTCGCACTTTTTTAATCGACCATTTAGGCTTTTGATGAAGAAATATGGTATTACCCACAAGGTAGCTACCCCATATCACCCACATACTAGTGGTCAAGTAGAGGTTTCCAACAGGGAGATAAAACATATTTTAGAAAAACTGTTAATCCTAATCGGAAAGACTACTGATGCCTTATGGGTTTACCGTACTGCGTTTAAGACCCCCATTGGAATGTCACTTTATCATCTAGTTTTTGGCAAGGCATGTCACCTGCCCGTCGAGACAGAGCATAAAGCATATTGAGCTGTAAAACAACTTAATTTTTCGCTTGACAAGGCAGGATCTCACAGGAAGCTCCAGCTCAATGAGTTGGACGAGATTCGTTGAGATGCATACGATAGTTCTAAGGAGTGTAAGAACAAAATGAATCTTGTGCATGATAAAAATATTTTAAGAAAGTCATTTTTTCTGGGTCAAAAAGTTCTTATGTATGATACCCGTTTGCATCTATTCCTCGTGAAGTTGCGCTCTCCGTGGATGGGTCCTTTTATAGTCCGCACTGTTTATCCTCATGGTGTTATTGAGACACTAGATGGTAGTAGTTCTTCAAAGGTTAACGGTCAGAGATTGAAACCCTTTTTAGAGCCTTTTCCTGCAGGTGATATTGAGGAGGTCCCTATGGAGGACCCTTCTTACCTTGATTGACCATCAAGGATGTTGTTGTATATTAGTAAGTTTTTGTAGGTTTTTGTTTTTATTTTTCTGTCTTATTCTCCAAAGAAGGATTATTACGCTTCACCCAGGTACTATCTTTCTGACTTACCTTTTTATTCCTCTAGTTACCTATATTTTTGGTAATGCACTTTAATTTGAAACATTAAGGACAATGTTAGGTTTAAGTTTGGGGGTAAGGGAAAAACTTTTATTTGAAATAATAAAACTCCAAACTTTAGAAACTTGTGAACAATTCAGGGTGACACTAACCATTCTAAGTAGATGGAAACTTAGTTCTTTTTCTATAGGAATTGGTGTGCCCAGCTAAATGGTCTATTCATAAAAGGATGCCTAGCTCAGGTGTTAGAAATAAAATGATAGTTGTCACCATATCTCGGAATCTATCTTGACCATATCACCTTCTGTTTTTATTTTTGCAATTTTTGTGTTTCTCTAAGTGATTTAGTGGGGCACAATATCGAATTGTTATCACCGCCAGGATGAAGTGTTTGAGATCGAGCCCCATTATTGTATTATTTAGACCATTACTCATAAATAAAAAGTAACACTTTGATAGCAATATATGTGTTCTCCCTGTCTTCGTCGCCTAAGCAAGCGTGGAACACAGGATCCATGAGAACCATCATGTACGATGCTGATAAGGAGCATGTGCTTGGATTCATTTGATCCAATCATGTTGTCAGTATATTTGAAATATTTTCAATAAATTGACCGCTGGGACCCTTGTATATACCAGCTGAGTCGATATTAGTTTAAGGAATAATACTAGTGAGAGTGTATCTCAATCCATTCATCCTGGCACTGACCTTCAGACAGATATGGGAAACACCATTCACCTTAGTCAACACGCGCAAACTTCATTTTTTCTATATCCATCTTCTAAATCATTTCATGTGATTGTACTTTGATAGATTCTGAGTATCGTGGCTGAACAACTATTTAAGTAGAGTTTTGAATTCTTGTATGAATTTTAGTAGGTTGAGTGAAAACTCGTGTACATCAATTGGACTCATATAGGGTAATGATTCTTATAGGCGAAAAATTTAGTATGTCAACTAAATAGTTTGTTTAGTGTCTATCCCCAATCGTTCACAAGTAGCTAGAGTCTGGAGTAAAAGTTTTGTGGGTACACCTTTTGTAAACCCTCACGAGAGTACAACTCGTCTGATAGGGACACCTATGGGTTTAAAGGCTTGTTGCACATGCTAAGTGCAATCGCGATGCCTCCGAAAGTGAGTTAGGATTTATATCTATTAGATTTGCTCGAGGACTAGAAAATAATAAGTTTGGGGGTATTTGATAGACACATTTATGTGTCTAATTCATTTTCAATCTTTATAGTGTTGGAACTCAATTTTGTACTAATATTATCACTTTATTATATTTGTAGGTATTTTTGAAGAAATAATTGGCTCAAAAAGTTATAAAGGCACCCAAAAAATACTAAAGGCACCCTTCCAGAAATTATAAAGGAACCCATGCCTTGGATTATGGGCACAACCTATTTCAAAATCAAAATTAGGCGGGAAACTATTTTGTTCTCTTATGTGAATCTGAGTTTGAATATTTGAAGATATTATACGTGATTTTTGGGCTTTAAAACAGAGAAGATATTGTCCTTATAAAGAGTGATTGCACATAATCAGAAGATACGCAAAAATCAAGAGAAAATATCAAATCAGATCACGATGTTTATGAGAAAATATTCCCGAGTATCGTTCGATGTTAATGATGTTTTTTGGAGATTTGATGGCATGTGGTGTATAAATAGGAGGTGTTCGAGTCATATCTGGGGTCAGAGAGGATTGGGAGAGATTAGGAAGTAACCAGATATTCGAGCAAAACATTCCAGGAAGAATACTTTTCTTCTGCTGTGAAAGAAAAGAGGAAGAACATAAGGCTGGTGAGAAATGTCGTTGATAGTGTTGTTAAAGCAGTTGTACTTCAACAGCACCAGAATTCCGTTCTTTTCTTCCGTGTTCATTTCTTCCTTCTGTAACACAGAGAACACTTTTCTCTAACACTTATAAGCGTATCAACTATCATATGTTACTATTATTTCACCATTGTAAGCACCATTTGAGCTATGAAATATATTTTTGAGGGTTTTTCCAATATAATGTGGAGCTAAAATTCATCTCTGAGGCGACGGAGGAAGCTAATTTTCCAAAGATTATGTGGTAATTTATTTGATTAATTTATGCAATTTATTTATGATTAATTTCCTTGGTTAAAAATTAATATAATGATTTTTGTTAAGCAATTGTGATTTCGTTAGATGGTGCATGCTTTGGCCTAGGTTTTAGATATTCCATGTTTTTGTTATACAATTGTTATTTTGAAAAACTACTTGTTGCTATATTTTAGAATCAAATTAAAAGATAGAATTGCATAAGTATAATTATTGAATTTAATCACTTTAAAAAATGGAGAATAGTGGAATCCTAGCCTCAGTTTATTCTCAAACTTGTTATAAATTTTACTTGAGTTATCATATTTTTAGTCTTAGAAATTAGATTTAAAAACAAATCTTCACAAGTCTTGAACGAACCATTATTTACCACTATTACAAAACCAATCAAAGGTATCACCATTGGCTTTTATATCCTTGCACCCTTTGCAGAACAAGGATAACTTTGGAATACTGTGAAACGACGCATAGAAACTACGTTTCGAGTACCATGCTTGTAAAGCATGCTTGGAAAGGCTAAATTGACCTGCATTTCCCTAGCGAGAAATGTAGATTCAGGCCGCGAATCGGGAGTTCTGGCCTTCCCAGCGAGTAGCGCGGGGGAAGAAATTTCCACGGGGCGTGAAAATAATCTACATCTATATGTATAATGCCAATATTATCTTTAGGGTCAAGTGTCTAACGGATTAGTAATGTTCCACCGGTGTCTAACCCGTAAAAATTATGGGTTTCAAAAATCCACTCGCGTTCAATCTGGTGAGAGATGGATCAGGTGTCCACCCACCAAAATGGGGATTGGTTGGGTGAAATCCACGGATTTGGGTGATTTACTCACCCTTATCTCCGCCCTGATTACTATTATCCAATGAACTTTTAGAGCATCTCCAATACTAAGAGTCAAGGTCATAAAAGGAGATAACACCTAAGATTCAAGATCTTTCATACCTAAAGTTTATCAATTATTCTCAGTGGACCATCCCAAAAACCACTTCAAAACCGCCTAATCCCCAAAATACCCCTAAAAAGGAATGTTGAACTCTTTTAAGAATCCGTGAGTCCCAAACTAAATGCCATGGAACTCAATAGAAAATTTTTATGTGAGATGCGGTTTTGAAGTGGTTTATTTGGTGGTTCATCAACCATTTTTGAAAATTTATCTCCAATGCTAGGATCTTACCTTTTATAATTAATAACATGGCCAAGTGGGTGTCAACGATAATTTGTAGCTTGACTTTTTATATGACCTTTAATCTTTAAGTCCACATAATCATTTTGTTTATAAAAATTAAAATAACGTTTGAGATACATTTAAAGTGAAAAGTTTTATTTTATTTTATTTTGTCATATAATGATGACCAACAAATAAATGTGTTACTCATATATCTACGTAGGATGACTTTGACTAGTAACATTTTGAATGTTTTTATAATAGAATATGTTGAGGTGTTAAAGATTTGCTGATGTGTCAAAGTCCAACTTAAGTATTGGATAAATGAGTTGGTCACACACCTGGTGGTTGTATAAAGAGGTTGGTTTCAAATTTTATTTATACTTTGTTTGAGACATTGGTTAGTGCACTATCCACATCTGAATCCAAAGTACCACATAACATCTCAATTTGATTCGAAATGAACGAAAAGTTTATCTTTTACATTTGCTTTTACTTCTGATTAGTTTTATTTTTCTTCTTTTATATGAAATCCAAGCTTAGCTAATTCTTTCACTGATTTAGGATGTAGCCGAAAATATAAACATATTATTTAATTAATGCATTAATTTTTTTATCCAATTTATCATATATGTTGATAATGTTTTACAACTTTTAGATGATTTATAAACTTTGTTTATATGATGATTGATGATTTTGCGTCTTGAATATTTAAGTGTGTAATTAAATAGGCTTGATAGTTCATCTAATGCTATCTTGAGTTTGAGAGATGGCCTTATGATTACAAATTACTAAGGAAATTAAAAATAAAACATGACATTAGCCAAATAGATCAAGTTGGTCAGTTTAGTTACCTAGAGTAATATTGTGTTATAAAATTTATAATGCTTTCTCTAAATTAAATCATGAGTTGTTGCAGTGGGTTATTTAGTTGAAAATAATTTAAACACAATTGGTTGCTACACTTGATGATAATATGAGACTTAGCGAAATAATTACGGTTGTGAATGTTTTTGCATGGGATTATTGGCATATTAAGAATGCAAATGATTATTTTGATATTTACTTGTATAACATGCATGTGTAGTGATGGATGGTGAAATCTTTGACCATTATTCTCTCTTAATAATTCTCTTCAAAATTTCCATCTCTAATTAAATTTATTTGAATCTCTTTTTACAACCAAAAACCCCTCAATTTTTATTTGAAGTAGATAATTAATCTTACCATTAATATAATGTATTTCGTATTTTGGATGTGTCTCGCCCGGAACCCGAACACCTTGACAACGTGATCTCGGGGAGGTTTCTGGAGAAATCTCGGAGTAATCTCTATTTTACATATCTTTAAATTTTCTAAGTTTTACACATATAACATAAGTGTATCAAGCATTCTGCACCTATTAAACTTATATAGGTATACTGAAACAACGTCAAATATTACGAAAAGAAGAACAAAATATTGATAATCGCAACCATAATAAATGCAAAATAAAGATATAACAAAGTAAAAAGCAATGATTCAATTTAATATTATCGATAACTCAAAAAAGAAAATGATACTAAGATCAATTTCTTTATTTTATAACACTGATAAGATGATTATCAAACATCAAATTTGTTTCACTGCTCTTAAGATATTTTTTTTGATTTTTTTTTTATAAAACCATGTTTTTAAGTTTATGCTTAAAATAATCTCATAAATGCCTCCCAAACGAAAGTCACTCAAATTTCCTCAAACTTAGGTTATAAAAACGTCGTTGAAGCTTCTTCTTTTTTTTTTATATAAGAAAACATTTTATTAAAATTAAATAGAGGTATAACAATTGTCTTTTTCCAGAACAAGTCCAACTTTTAAACAATCTAAGTAAAAATAAACATTTTTGAACTATACTATTTGTTGTCTGCTTAGTGCTACTAAATGATCCATTTGTGGCATTGATAACATTTTTATTATCTTCTTGTGTACGAAGATTAATAACTTCTTTCTTAGTAGCCAATTTTATTTCTTCAAGCGTGGCTAGTGCTTTTCCTTGCTTTTCATCTAGTTTTTTTTATTGTTATCGTTTGCCTATCTTGAAGGTACTTGCAACATTCCTCATTATTAATCCAATACTAGTAGGAGTGTTTTCATAAATAAAAGATACATCAATATTAAAGTGTTCAGAGGTGGGGGACAATACCACTTTAAACTTTGCTGCAAGTTAACTACGTCTTGATTATCCAATACAGACTTATCAAGCTAATTTATAAACTGTTTAGAGAGAAAATAAATTCAGATGGTCTAAAGTGTGTTAATTATGAAGGTCTAAAATTAGAAGCTTAATTTGTTAAATTCTGGCCAAATTAATACTACCCTTCTCTTGGATTACTTTAGAAAATCATTTGACCCAATTTTCATAAAATCCTTTTCAACCTTAAATTCCTTTGTCTGGATTTCTTCAAAAAAAAACCTAAATCATAAATCAAATCATTCTCTTTTTACGAACTTATCAACTTTCTCTATTACATCATTTCAATTCAAACCCAACTCAACACAACCAAGTACTCTCAGCTTCATCACAAGAATTAATTTATTGTTCAAATTTTCATTCAACCATTACAAAAAACTACATTATCAGTAAAATTTTATCAAAAGAAACAACAAGCATGTAATTCTCACATACCAATGATACCTTCTTGTTTATGGGTTCATTTTTTTAAATACCCTAACTCGTCTCGGTCTCGGTGGGATAATGGTCAGGTCAATTGAGATCCGCATTTGACGTATCGTCGTGGTTAGATGTTTCGTCTCGCTCTAAGGTTATGGGATTTTTTAAATTATACCGTAAAAGCACGGTTTTCGATGAGACAATATGCAAGCACGGTTCATTCCATAAAGATTTAAGAATTAAAATTTCTTGTTTTTAATTAACTAAGTGCTAATCAAAAATTGATTGGTGATTATACTCTAAAAATAAAATAAAAAATAGAATTATTTTAGATACAAATGAAAGAAAACCTAGGATTTAAAAATTCTATCACTATTGTGCAAACTAGGTGATTGTCACTATTCTCTATAATTTCCTCTTTTAAATAGCATAAGACGACTTAGGACAATTATATGCATCTTGGAAAATATATCGTTTCAATTAGTTATTTTTCTCAAAGAATTAATAATCATCTTCACTATGAAATGTTAATCTCTAAAAAGAATATTTTAAACCAATTACTCAAGCATTACAGGATACATGAAGAAAATCATTATCATGACAAATCAAGAATAAAGACCAAGAGAAATTATTATAGAAAATAATTAAAACATACTAGCAAACACAATATGACTTCCTCTCTAATCCTAGGTGAGGGTTCCGACTACTCATGGCAAAAAGAATGGAAAAAAGTAGAGAAGAAACATTAAAAACGTATTTGAAATCTTTTATTGATTCAACGATTTACTTCAGGTGCAGTTGATAAAGCACAACCTTCTTTTGTATTAGCCGTCATCTTTTGCTGGGACAGTTATATAAAACGTTGCTAAAGATTGAATTATTAAGGAAAAGCCAACAGTTTTAACGACAGTTTCTAATTGATTTTTCTTTTTCTTTTTCTTCTTCCTTTCTCCTCGCAGCTAGAAGCCTAGTTTTCTGGATTTTTATTTCTTCAATTCTGGCCTCTTCCATCCTCCCCTCTTCGCTTCATATCTTCTAGTATTTATAATGCAACACCTATCAATCGAATCTTCTCCAAATATCTTTGAAATAAAATCTTTAATCAAGAAAATCTTCTCGACCATTATTAGGTTTTGCTCGATCTTATTTTCTTGCGCTCCTTGCCGTGATATTGTTTCCTCGATAGCTTTGTTGTTTCCTGAGTTGCAGTTGAGAAGATATCTTCTTTTTGAACCCAAATCTAAAGGAAATAAAACTTTTTTTTATCACAATCTGATTTTCCGGCCAAGTAATACCCAAGAGTATACTTTCCCTTTCTCGGCAATTTTAACGAGATATTTTTTTTGTGTAAAACTCCTTTTTGATGGGCAAGAAGATATTTTTTCTTTAAAACAATTTTTAACTGCCAAAATATTTTGTTAGAGTGTCACGAAGGTAAGAATAAAGATTTCTCGCCTAAGAAAAATCTTTCAAATTTGAAATATGTGCCTTTAACCATATGGTGTGTTCCTTTATCAATTTCTTAGGTTGCCTTTATCCAAACCGAGGGTGCCTTTAACACTTTTTTGCCAATTTTTCCACGATTATTATTCTTTCAAAAACCTACAAACACAATAAAATGACATTATTAATACAAAAATCGAGTAATATAAATATAAATATGAGCTCAAATAAGACATATAAATGGGTCTATCAAATACCCCCAAACTTATTATTTGCTACTCCTCAATCTAGAAAATAAAGGTTCTAACTCATTTCGTAGGCATCACGATTGCACTTAGTGTGTGCAATAGGCTTTAAACCCATAGGTATTCCTATCGGACGAGTTTTAGTCTCTTGAGGGTTTACAAGAGGTATACCCACAAAACCTTTTACTCCAAAGCCTATCTACTTGTGAATGATTGAGGGTAGACATTAAACATGCTATTTAGTTGGCTACAAAATTCTTTGGCTATGGGAGGAATTACATTGTTTTAAGTCCAATTGTTGTACATGAGTTTTTACTCAAGCGTATTAAAGTTCATATATAAGAAAACAAAGCACTACTCAGATAGTCGTATAATGGACCATAATACTCGGAATGTAACAAACCACAATCTCATGAATAGATTAAGAAGATGGATATGGAGATGATGAAGTTTTCACATGTTGACTAAGGTGAACGGTGTTTCCCATATCTGTCTGAAGGTCAGTACCAGGATAGATCTTATTGGATTGAGATACGCTCCCATTGGTTTTAATCATTATACTAATATTGACCCAGCTGGTATATACAAGGGCCCCAGCGGTCGATTTATTAAAAATAAAACAATAATTTTTTATTTTTATTTTTTTGGGGTCTAAATAATATACAATAATGGAGCTTGATCTCAATCATTTTGCTTCATCCCAACACCGATAACAAGGCGATGCTGGTGCCCCACCAAATCACTTAGAGAAACATATAAAATTGCAAAATAAAAACAAAATGTGACATGGTGATGACTCCGAGATATAGTGACGACTATCATGTTATTTCTAACACCTGAGCTTTGTCCTTTTATGAATAGATCATTTAGCTGGGTCCCTCAACTCCTATAGCGAAGAAATTTGTTTCCATCTACTTAGAATGGTTAGTGTCATCATTAATTGTTCACAAGTTTCTAAATTTTGGATTTTTGGGTACAACTAAAATTTTCAAATTTTTCTCCCTTACCCCCAAACTTAAATTGAACATAGTCCCCAATGTTCCAAATATAATGAATAAATGCATGAACAAGAAAAAATACCGAGCAAAGTAAAAGAGACAAGGAAAGATGTTACCATCATCGTCTACCAAAAGCATATGGGTTGCCTCTAATAAAGGGTTAAGTTTAAAGTCTTCAGCCAGACCAAGAAAGGATTAGTCACAATTTGCGAATCATACAATAATAACCGGAATAATTGTGTATCCTTGAAGTCAATCATATTTGACTTATAGAGTTGACCATAATAGAATAAATGGAAATGGAGGTAATTCTTAAGAAAATGTGTCGATTCAAACTTTCAAGAATAATCAGATTTAGTTTTAAGAATTAGAAATCGACACATTTGAAGTTGAAACACTCCCACATTTGGTAAAAATTTGGTGGGACAACAAAATCAATCATGGTATCATGGACTTGGTAAACCACATCAATCAGAGGATGAGTTTCTAACAACTGAATTTCTTTTTGGACATGATTAGGTTCGGGAAACAGTTCTTGAAGATAATCTCTTAATATGTTAGAGGCACATACATCAAGTCCCAAGTAAGGGACCTTAATAAGATTCAAAGGTAAAGCATAGGGGGAATTGTAATCACCCCCAAACATAGAGTTTTCATTGTCCTTGGATAGACTAGCCATAATTTCCCTAGTTTATAGATCGTCAGATTTCTAAAAATGGTCAATTGATTTTTCTAGGTTAGAATCAGGTGGTGCATACTTACTCATATTTAAAATCTCTATAAGTCTATCATCTTCGTTATAGACTATGGTTTTTGAATCGTTAGACTTTAAAACACTAGTCTCGCGATAAATTCGTTCCTCTAGACCATCATCGTCTTCATAATAAGAAGGAAATATTTCACCATCTATAATAATGGTATCTTTAGTTAAATCATTTTCCTTTTGAATAGGTAAATAATCATCAACATTATTAGGATTGGAACTAGAAACATCATTATTATCATGAAGCTCAATTGTTGTAAAAATTTCCTCGTCATTACGACTACGAATTTAAAATTCTTCGTCAATACTTTCCTCAACCTCATAATAATATGAGGATGGTTTAACCTTATCGAAACATGTAGTGCTTTCAATTCTAACCTCTCCTTCTAAATTAGGTAAATATTCATCATTATTATCAAGGGTAAAATTGGAAACGCTTGGCAATTAAGTTTATTTTGAGCAATATTAGCATTTAACCATTCTTCTTCTTCAATTTCATTTAAACGTGCATTAAGTTCACTGAGAGCGGTACTTAAAGTTGCAATTCTTTTATTCTGATCTGATTTACACCTAAGTGACTCTTTATAAAAAAAATTCATTAATATGTCACTCCTACGTGAACTTTCAATCAACTTTTTGAGTGAATCTTCTAAAGAAAGACTTTGATCATAAGAAGTATTATGTTGCAACTACTTTATTAAATCCTCCAAAGATGGAGAACTAACATTTTGATCATTATAATATTGCTTATTTTTCTCGTTCGTACGATTGGTGAACGTGGGGATAGTAATTGGGATTAATATGGTATGAAATATAACCTTCAGAAGGTTGGTAGTGGTCCCAAGTACTATCCACACTTTTGTCATAGTACGGGTAATGTCCATTTTGAAATTCAAGTCGATAATCATTGTATTGGTCCTCATAATACCAGTTCGACATTTTTTTTTATTTGTGCACGTGCAAATGCAGGTTTGACTAAATAGGTAAGCTCAGGTTACCTTAGCAGTACCTATAGTCAAAGACTGGTCAAAGGTACGAGGCTAAGGCTTGGGGACTTTCAGCTGGTAACTCCCATCAGGCCCAAGGCATAGGTTCAACTTACTTATCCACGGATTTTCCTAAACTCGGTAGTATGACAAATACAATTGCTGTGTGCACGGTGTATTTTTTTTATGTACAAAATAAAATAAATAGAAAATAAAACTAAAATAAAGATTTAACTAAAAATATACAAAAAAATAAAAATAAAATAATCCTAATTTACTTATTTACAAAATGAAAATCTAAAAATTAAGGAAATAAAAGTTGGGTTATATTACTTATCTTTTTTGGTAGGTAATTTCCACAATAAATGTAAAAATATTATCTGCACAACAAAAACAAGCAAAATACTCAAGTAAAATCTAAACGATAAAATAAAAATCTTAAACTAATTAAAAAAAAAAAAAAAAAAACACAACTTCTAAATCCCCGGCAGCGGCACCAAAAACTTGATGGGATTTTTAAGTTATACCACAAGAGCACGGCTGTCAATGAGACAGTATGCAAACACGGTTCATTCCACAAAGATTTCAGAATTACAATTTCTAGTTTTTAATTAACTAAGTGCTAATGACAAATTGATTGGTGATTATATTCTAAAAATAAAATAAAACATAAAATTATTTTAGATACAAATAAAATAAAACCTAGGATTTAAAGATTCCATTACTACTATGCAAACTAGATGATTGTGACTATTCTCTATAATTTTCTCTTTTAAATAGCACAAGACGACTTAGGACAATTATATGCATCTTGGAAAATATATCGTTTCAATTAGTTATTTTTCTCAAAGAATTAATAATCATCTTCACTATGAAATGTTAATCTCTAAAAAGAATATTTTAAACCAATTACTCAAGCATTATAGGATACATGAAGAAAATCATTATCATGACAAATCAAGAATAAAGACCAAGAGAAATTATTATAGAAAATAATTAAAACATACTAGCAAACACAATATGAATTCCTCTATAATCCTAGGTGAGGGTTCCGACTACTCATGGAAAAAAGAATGGAAAAAAGTAGAGAAGAAACAATTTCATTCATGATTTTATAATAAATTACAAAAAAAAAACTGACCAATTATGTCGCTGAAACATTAAAAACTTATTTGAAATCTTTTATTGATTCAACGAATTACTTCAGGTACAGTTGATAAAGCAAAACCTTCTTCTGTATTAGAACCATTATATGTCGCTGAGACTATTACATAAACGTTGTTAAAGATATTGAATTATTAAGGAAAAGCCGACGTGTTTAACGACAATTTCTAATTGATTTTTCTTTTTCTTCTTCCTTTCTCCTCGTAGCTAGAAGCCTAGTTTTATGGATTTTTATTTCTTCAATTCTGGCCTCTTCCATCCTCCCCTTTTCGCTTCATATCTTCTACTATTTATAATGCAACACCTATCAATCGAGTCTTCTCCAAATATCTTTGAAATAAAAATTTTAATCAAAAAAATCTTTTCGACCATTATTAGGTTTTGCTCGATCTTATTTTCTTGCTCGCTTTGCCATGATATTGTTTCCTCGATGGCTCTGTTGTTTCCTGAGTTGCACTTGAGAAGATATCTTCTCTTTGAACCCAAATCTAAAGGAGATAAAACTTTTTTTTATCACAATCTGATTTTCCGTCCAAGTAATACCCGAGAGTATACTTTCCCTTTCTCGGAAATTTTAACGAGATATTTTTTGTGTAAAACTCCTTTTTAATGGGAAAGAAGATATTCTTGCTTTAAAATAATTTTTATCTCCCAAAATATCTTGTTAGAGCGTCACGCAGGTAAGAATAAAGATTTCTCGCCCAAGAAAAATCTTTTGAATTTGAAATGGGTGCCTTTAACCATCTGGTGGATGACTTTATCATTTTTTGGGGTTCCCTTATCCAAAACGAGGGTGCTTTTAACACTTTTGAAGGGTGTTTTTAACACTTTTTTGTGGATTTTTCTACCACTATTTATTCTTCTAAAAATACCTACAAACACAATAAAATAACATTATTAATACAAAAACCGAGTAATTAAAATACAAATATGAGCTCAAACAAGACATATAAATGTGTCTATCATAAGGGCGAGATTGCGAATCCTCACAAGTCATTTGTTTTAAATTTCTTTTTCAATTTTATTTTGTTTTCGAGTTTATATTTTTTTTCCAGGTATTTGATCTAGTGGCACCTAGTTTCGACGAGGATAAAGAACGTTTGAGGAAAATAATATAATCAACCCCTCATCTTTCACTCAAGTACTTAAACTAAACCTTCCTATTTTATTCAATGAATCAATCCTTATTTCTCCCTCAAGTGAATCTTCGGTACATGAAGAATAAAATTTAAAGCTTTATATATATGGCTTTTACACTAAAAGACCTAGTTTCCCCCGAATTGGACCAATTACCATAGTGTATTCAAGTTGCTATAACCTTTAAATTGAAGAATGGTTTTAATTAATGCATTACCGAAATTATATCATTTGACAAGTAAGGATCCAAATAAACATCTGATTAGAATTCTAAAGTGTAGTCACTAACATGAAACCAAAAGATGCTAAGGGTTTTCCTATATATTTTACTTAATCACAACATCTAAAGAATGGTTATACTACTTTCCATTTGGTAGGGCTACAACAACATTGCAATCTGTGGAAAAACTCTTATTTGAAAGATATTTTCCTACATCTAAGGCTACTCGATTTATAAAAGAGATATGTGGAATTCATCAAATTGTAAGTGGGACTTTACATGCGTATTGGTGGAGGTAAAAAAGGTTGTTTGCAACCTTCCCTCATCATCAAATATGAGACTAACTCATAGTGCAATACTTTTATGAAGGATTTTTACCAAGTGATAAAAATCTTCTTGATGATGCATTAGTTAAAAAACCATTGTGGAGGGAAGGAGTTAATTGAGAACATGGAAGCAAATTCTCAACGATTCTCAAGCTAGACATTCAGACCTACTTGTCAAGATGGTGAATGAAGTAAATGAAGTTTCTGAGCTCTGACAACTAATAAGAAACATGGCAGCGATGATACAACAAATTCAAGCAGTGATTGTTCAACCACCAACTAAAGCTTATGATCATGAAAGCTGAGGTTATCAAGTTAATGATAATTTTACAAATCAGCAAAGGCAAATAGTGATCTCCAACATATACAATCTAGAAGATATCATCCTAACTTCAATTATGCCATCAAGTAAACCACAACTCCAAATTATATTTTCGATCAATAAAATGGTAATCAATTCTTGCAAAAACCGCAAAACAAGCAACAAGGCTCGAGTATGGATAATAAGTTGAATCTTATCCTTAATACTATGGCACAAGACAAACATAAAACTGAAATGGTATAAAAAACTTGCAAAAACAGTTTGAGCAAGTAATCAATGAGGTTTACCAGTTGAAAGCGCAAAATTATGGAAAACTTCCTTCTTAACCGTTGGTGAATCTAAAAGAAAATGCTAACATTAAATTAAGGAGTAAGAGAACGCCAAAAACTTCAGAAGCCATGAAGCTATTTTGGATTTGAAGCAAGAAAAACATGATGCAACACTTAAAAAGGTATGGTACAATATAAAAAAACAACTGTATCACTTGTTCCAACTTATTCTACTCATCCACCTCCTCCCTAGTAGTTTCAAAGTCAAATAATGAGACCCATGGAAAATAAATTTTGGACATTTTAAGAAGATCCAAGTGAACATTCCACTAATTGAATCAGTTAACCAAGTAACACGCTATACAAAGTTTTTGAAGGAGTTTTGTACCAATAAACACAAACTGATAGGGAATAAAATCATGAGCGTTGAAGAAAACGTGTCAGTAATTTTTTAAAGAAAACTCTTATGCAACTACAAAAAATCCCAATAATTTTACCATATCATGTGTTATTGCTAAAACTAGGTTTGAATAAGCTTCGCTTGATTTATGAGTTTATATAATTATTATGCCCTCTAATTTATAAGCTACGTTCGTGTTCCTGTCCGCGTTAGTGCAACCGAGCTCTTAATTCAGGGTTAAACCCGTTTTCTAACATCAGCCTGTAAATAAAAACGGAAAATAGTATTCGTGTATTTTAAGAATAAAAATAGTATTTGTTTTGTTATAGGCTATACTTTATTTTGAAATCAGGCTACCTACTTCTTTTATTCTAAAACTGTTTAAATTTCTCACTTTGTTACTCTAGCGAGAAGCCCCGGAGTGGGCTTTTTTTTCTTTCTTTTTGAATATCGTTTTTAGACAGAAAGAGGGAGTGAGAGAGAAACCTCTCTGTATGGTGTGTTAATGGCGTTTGGGGGTTTTAGTAAGAACTCAGGTCCATCAGTACCAATTGGAAATCAAGCTCCATTCCCAACCATTCCTTCTGCTCTTCGAACTGAATCTCAATCTCAGCAAAGATCTCAAAGGTAATCCATTTTTAGCTTCGTTTTATTTTCTTAATTATTTTGAATTTGCCCCAACCAATTCAGTGTTTTGCTTTTATTTTAGGGTTTTATTTTTTGAATTTCGAATTGAAATTTGCATACTCACCGTCATGTTTTTCAGTTTTACTGGTGGTAGATTGGGAACTCCTGGCACGCGTTTTTCTATTGATAATAATAACAACAGGGCTTCTGAAGTTCCACTAAGGTTTCAATCACCTCCACAAAGGTTTCAGTCATCTCCATTGGGTGGTGATGGAAATAACTCTAATGGAAGAGGTGTTTTTCGCCCTTCTGGAGAAGCCTTGAGGTAAATTTTCTAAGCAAATTAATTAAGCTTTGCTTTGTGGTACACAATGATTCATTTGTCCATACATGGAGTGCCTACTTATTTACACAAGGGTTATGCACTCGACTAGTTAATGCTTGAATCACTAAATTGGATTCTGACTCAGTTTTTATACAATTTTTGTTCTGATTATATTGGATGTTTGCGCACAACAAATATTTAATGAAAAAGAACAAAAAGAGCTGCTTTATTTGAGTTTAGTGTGTTTCATGAGAGCGTTAAAGGGAATTGGTAAACAGCAGTTGATGTATCCAATTAAGCATATTAGTCCATACATGATTCTGTTTTGGTTGTTTTCCCATGAAAAATAAATTTCCTATTGTATTCGACAAGTTAGTTGAATTCATACGGTGATGATTATCTTTCTCAGGCCCACATCAGTATCTCCTCCTGGTTGGGTTAATCAATTAAATGATGGTTCTACTTTTCAAACTCATCAAAGGTTCTCCACAAGTGAACCATATCCTGGTTCGTGTAATTTTGCACTTAGAATTGCATCCAGACCTGTCAACCCTCAAGCTCCAAAAAGAAACAAGTCACCTCCTTTCCCTAATGAAGGCTTTCAAGAAGATTTCGGTGTAAGTTTTAATGAGAGGTAAGCTTTTAATATCTGTATCACTGTTATTGTTACTTGCTGCTGGATAGTTTTGTATTTTCCTTCACGCGATAAGTACTTAAACGAGAAAGAAAGGAAAGAGCTGCTTGTTTGAGTTTACAAGATGTAATGAGAGTCTTGGGGATAACCTGTAAACAACACTTAGTTGTATCCAGTAAGCACATTAGTCCATCGCTGTTTGTTTTTTCATGAAAAAGAAAATTTGCATTGTATTTGATAATTATGTTGACTCCTTATGGTGATTGTCTTCCTCAGGCCCACGCCCATGCCTACATTATCTCCTCCTGGTTGGGTTAGTAATTCAAAAGTGCCAATTGAAGGTTCTAGTTTCCAATCTCATCAAAGGTCTTCCCCTGTTGAACCTAATCTTGGCTCGCGTAATGCTGCAACCAATATTACTGCGAGGCCTGTCAACTCTCAAGTCCAGAAAAGAAACAGAGCACCTCCTTTTCATTCTGAAATGTCCACCCAAGAATCCACTGTGGGTTTTACTGGAAGGTAACTGTTCAGCTTTCAGATTACTAATGCTGTTACTTATTTGCTGTTATTGTTTGAAGGAAAACCTTCTTGTATGTTATACCAGTGTACTCCACTGAACCATGTAGCAAGCTTTCTATCTGCAAAAGATATTAAGTTTGGGGAATTAGGAACCTTCCCCTACCTTCCAAACAGTGTTTTAAAAAGCGCTCCCTGATGCGCCTTGAGGTGTGTTTTTTTGCGCCTCAGCTCCTGAACGCATTAGGGCGTTTAATTTGCAATTTGATAATATATAGATATAAAAAAGTGGGCTTTGTAGCCAGCCCAGTAATTGAACAGGCACTATAGTCTGTTTTCTAAACTATTAAAAAACCTAAGCTAATTTATTTCTTTATTAAACTTCCTCTAGAGGATGATGTGGATGATGCAGATATTCTTGGCTAGTTACTTAGCTACTTAGTTTAATTATTCCCTTTGTTATGTTGAGAACTTCTTAGTTTCCCTTTATTATGTCGAGACCTTTTTAGTTTCATATAGTAGATTTTATGGTTTTGTATTAGGAAGTTTCATATAAGTATTTAGTTATTATATTATTACATATTTGGCGGGGCAAACTTTACTAACGCGTCGCTTTAGCGCTTTGTGCTTTCGCTATTTTAAACATTGCCTACCCTACCTTTGAGATTGTCCGCAAGCCTCCTAATTTGGTTCTTGATTGAATTTTCTGCCTTTTTCATGCAGCACGCTGACTTGGTTATGTACTCATCATATCTAGTCTATGTTTTTCTGCCAAAGGTTTACATTTCATATATTATATCAGCTTACTCATTCCTATTTCATTTATTTCATAGGTTAGGAACCCCAACAGATTTACGGCATTCTCCTCCCCATTATGGGAGTTCAATAAATCCGCAAAGAATGTTGCCACCAACTTTTGAAGGCAGAGGCGTTGTCTCATATGAAGATCTTGATCAACCTGAAGAGGTTCAGAGGTAGATTGCTAGACCAAACTTATTGGTTATTTGATTTCATGTATATGCAAAGCCGTACTAAATTATTTGGTGTGACTCGTCCTTCTTGTTGTTTTTATGCTTGCATATACTACCATTGAGAGAAGGTTGTTGGTTTTTCTCAGGGTTGTTGGAGTTGTTTAATATATGAAGCTATTTATCAAGTCTATAGGCATAGAAAACTACATGCATTCTTGAGGGGATTATCCATATATTATGAACCTTATATGTGCTGTGCTAACTCAGCCTTGAATTTCCTCTTTGACAATTCTATAACATATAAATATATCATCATTTGTATGGCATTTCATATGCTATCATGATTGATTTAATTGTGAAAGTCTTGTCACCCGTACTGACTGAAAACAAAAGCCCTCAAAAATGGCCTTTCCTTGTTGCATTTTTTTTTTAATTCCAATGGTGTTGATTCAGGTCAAACACCATGGCTGCCAGCTTTCGAGATCCAAGAGGCAACAGGTCACCTCCTTTACAATCTTCCAGTAACGTTTATTCTAGAGATTCTCGTGCGGCGCCTCACAATGAATCTGAAAGGTAAAATCATCTAATTGAACTGACTGAAAACAAAAACCCTCAGAAAATGGCCTTCTCTTGTTGCATTTTATTCTAATTCCAATGTGGTGATTCAGGACAAACACCATGTGTGCCAGCTTTCGAGATCCAAGAGGCAACAAGTCACCTCCTTTACAATCTGCCAGTAACATTTATTCTAGAGATTCTCGTTCCCCTCACAATGAATCTGAAAGGTAAAGTCATCTTGTTAGAGTCTTTATTTATAGTTTTCTTTCTTTATATGTTCTTGGAACTTATCTGGTTGACTTCTCCTTTAGGTTTGCATCTCCTCTGGATTTGGATAATAAGTGGGATTATGTTTCAAATAAACAATTCCAACAAAACTCCTCCAAGTTTATACCTGAACTTGCCGAGTCTACTGGAGCAAGACCTAGCAGCTCTCACGTTTCCAAAAGAACCAGGTCACCTACTCATGTTACTAATGAATTAATTCATGGAACTAACAATGACAGCCAAGATGATACTGAAAGGTAGCTTCTTGTTATTCTTATGTTTCATTTGTTCATACTCTCAACATTTTGGATTCCGGTGGTTTATGTGTTCTGCTGTATGTGAACGAACCAAACCAGGGAAACCCAAGCGAAGGCAAAGAGATTGGCCCGTTTCAAGGTTGAACTCACTGAACCAGCAGACAGCAGTCCTGATGTTTCAAGGAATAAGCAGGATCAAGCTATGGTGGAGAGAAGAAAAGTAGTTGCTGAACAACCCACGGATGCATCAGGGGATATTATATTGGATTCTGAAGGCTTGGAGTCATCTGGCGCTCTAGTTGGTGTATGTCCGGACATGTGCCCAGGTATATACAGCTTTTAAATCGATGTCGAAACAAACTTGGGCACATTCTTCATTTGTTTCTTTGAGTATGTGGAAATGATTGGAGCGCTAATTAGCAAAAGTAAAGCTCTAACGACCAGCTATGTTGGACTCGATGTAACTAATGCGCCTCCAAGTTCTTAGTGTTCAAACCATAGAATATAAGATAGAATTATCATAAGTATGGACAGCTGCCCACGCAAGGGATCCTGCCTCAGAGTATTCACATGGAATTGTTCCACTCCTAATTGAGGGCTATAGACAACACTGATGGAATGAGCCGACATTTTTTCCTTTCAAATCAAGACGTATAATTGGTATATGCACCTGTTTGTAGAAGGACAACATCTGATGGATTTGATTCAACAAGATAAGTTTTGTATTAACCATGTTTCAGAGTCAGAAAGAAAGGAACGTGAGAGGAAAGGAGATCTTGACAAGTATGAACGCTTAGAAGGAGATAGAAATCAGACCACCGAATCACTTGCTGTAAAAAAGGTAGAAAGTACGCTTTGTTTTTTCTCTCAGCGTTATGTTTCTTGGAAATGGCTTAAAATGTGATGATATTTTCTTTTCTAACTCATACAGTACAATAGGACAGCTGAGAGGGAAGTGGACTTGATAAGGCCCTTGCCGGTCTTACAGAAGACTGTGTCCTATCTTCTGGATTTGCTGGATCGACCTTACAGTGACAATTTTCTGGCTTTGTACAATTTTCTGTGGGATAGGATGAGAGCAGTCAGAATGGACCTTAGGATGCAGCACATATTCAATCATGATGCTATAACCATGCTGGAGCAAATGGTACTTTGCTCATCAAATGTTATTATTTTAAATTCTAAACTAGCAGTCAGTACACTGGGTAGCAGAACAACCTAAATAATTTATCTCGTCACTCAAAGGTTTTCATACATCCCAGATTTTCTTCGCATATGATCGAAAATCATATGAACTACTGAACAGAAATCTTTACTTTAAATGCTCATTGTATCATATATTGGCTAATATCCGATGGGTATTTTCTATGCTTCTTAATCATTATATGCTTCTGCGTCTCCTTGATGCTAGATAAGGCTTCACTTAATAGCTATGCATGAATTGTGTGAATACACGAAAGGAGAGGGCTTCTCAGAGGGCTTTGATGCACATCTCAACATTGAACAGATGAACAAGACATCAGTGGAGTTATTTCAAATGTATGATGACCATAGGAAGAAAGGAACCAACATATCGTCAGAGAGAGAGTTCAGGGGTTATTATGCACTTCTCAAACTGGACAAACATCCTGGCTATAAAGTGAGTGATTAGGCCTTTCTTGTACTTGTGAGCTCAATTCATATCTAGAGAGGTATCTAAATACAGTGAATGTGTTATAGGTTGAACCGGCAGAGCTCTCACTTGATCTTGCAAAGATGACTCCAGAAATAAGGCAAACCCCAGAGATTCTATTTGCTCGTGATGTAGCAAGGTAGTCGTCATTGCCTTTTCAATTAAAGGTTCTTTTCGTTGGGATCAAGCAAAAGCTGATTGTCGAAATGGATTCTTATTTCAGGGCTTGCAGAACTGGTAATTTTATTGCCTTCTTTAGGCTGGCTCAAAAGGCAACCTATCTTCAGGCATGTCTGATGCATGCCCATTTTGCCAAGGTATCGCTTGTGTTGTTACTGATGCATTGGAACACAGCTTGTGAGAAAGTGAAATCTAGAGGCTACCTCATCTCCCAAAAAACCAATAGAAAATATGCGCTCTTTTATCTTTTAGTAACAATTAGTTAGGGAATTGGAGACCATCTCTTCATACTCATTATCCTTTGGATAGTATCTGCTTATATTTGCATCCATAAATGCATTATGTAAATATATGTTTGGTACTTCGTATTTGGTGAACTCTGTTATATTGCATCTTTATGATGTGTATGTTATCAAAGTGACTAATGGATTTTGTTTTGACCAGTTGCGAACACAAGCACTTGCTTCCCTACACAGTGGTCTACAAAATAGCCAGGGAATTCCTATTGCTCAAGTTACAAAATGGCTCGGAATGGAGGTATTTCTTCATTCATTAGTGGGTTACTTGTCTCATGAAGTAGTTCCAACCTTGTTAACTCTTTTTACTGTGTTTTAATTAACCCAGGGAGAAGATGTTGAAAGCCTTCTGGAGTACTATGGTTTCGTGATAAAAGAATTTGACGAACCGTATATGATGAAGGAAGGTGCATTCCTTAGTAGTGATAAAGATTTCCCAACTAAGCGCTCACAACTTGTTCTGGTCAAGAAGTCAAGAACAATTTTTGAGGATGTTTCTTTTGATCTGGCCAAATTGCCTTTCAAAGAAGTCAAACAAGTTGGAATATCAACCAAGTCTCCTAAACCCTTGCAGTTTTTGAAAACGCAAAGTTTACTTGACGAGATGCCCGACATCAATTTTTACTCCTCTCCTAAACGTGTATCACAAGCTCAGCCTGTTTACCCCCCTCCTAAACGTGTATCACAAGTACAGACTGTGTTTGGAATGCCAACGCCAATTAATCCAATCACCAGTAATCAGCAAGGGCCTGAAGTTACTTTCTCGCCGAGGGTTGTCCCTTCAAGTCTTTTTCCATTGTCTCCACCAGCAATAATTAGAGTCACTCAAGCAGAGACCCCTCAAGTTTCTGTAGAAATGAATTCTAGCCCTTTTCCAAAGGTAACACCCCTGAAAATTATGACAAGAGCCATGTCTATGGAGAGACCCTCGGTATCATATGATGAATCTCCTGTGAAGAAGCCTCTGGCTGTAGTAACCATTCCCGAACAAAATATAGATGTTATGGTTATTCCCCAAGAAGAAGAAAATGACAAGCTGATAGTCACTGATCAAGAAGAGGAAGCAGCAGAAGCAGAAGACAATGAAGAAGAAGCTAAGCTGGTTCAACAAGAAAATGAGGCTGCCACAGCAAAGCTTAAGCTTTTCCTAAGGTTAGTGGCTAATTGCTTAGTCGGAGCTGTTGCTTCTGTAACTTGATTTATTAATGTGCTGTCTTTTTTTTGCTAGGATGTGGAAAAGGCGTTCTTCGAAACAAAAACAGGCACGTGAACAAAGGCAGTTGGAAGCAATTGCAGCATTAAATTCTCTGTCATTTGGTCCACCAATTCGTCAAAACAAATCAGTGAGTCTCAGCTCAGTTCTTAATAATCAATTCTCTTATATAGCATAAGTATCGAATGTTTTCCATGTGCGGAATCCCAATCTTTGACTTCTTTGAGATTCTAACTCTATTTGTTGTTTTGTGAAGAAACTACGCCATGCTGGTGAGCTTAACATTGATCGTCTCCTGAGGGAGAGAAGAGAAAGGCATGCAGCCTCATGGTCAAGGCTTAATGTTTCTGAAGTTGTAGCCACCATACTTGGTGAAAGAAACCCAGATGCAAAATGCCTTTGCTGGAAACTTATTCTGTCTTGTCAGACTCGGAGTGCACAAACTAATCCAGCAGCTTCGTGGTTGTGGTCTAAGCTTATGGGTATTGGAAATGAAAATGATGATGAGCTGGCAGTCTCCTCTCCAGACTTATCTATATGGAAGAAATGGACTGTTAGTAATTCAAGTAAAGACCTCTGCTGTTTATCTGTTATTCGAGATTTAGGAGGTGATAAAACCGATGATGCAGTTGGTGGTTCTGCTGCTGTCATATTTCTTGCATCATATGGATTATCATGGGAGCTTCAAAAAACTTCCTTAAACAACCTGTTGGTTTCCTTGCCCTCTAATTCACGTGCACCTCTCCTGATCTTGAGTGACACGTATGAGGAGCAGGTTGAGAATTCATCATCGACAATTGTTAATGAATTGGGCCTTCGTTATATAGATAAAACAAGGATTAGCAGTTTCTCAGTCCTCTACCTTCTTGAGAGTCAGCAAGCAGATAACCTGGATGGATTTTTCAGTAATGATCGATTAGTAGAGGGATTACAATGGCTAGCAGATCAAGCACCTTTACAACCTGTTCTTCGTTGCGTTAAAACACATGAACTTGTAATGGGCCACATCAACAGGTCATTAGAGTTACTTGAAAGGAAGGATGTTTCTCTAGTGGGTCCCGATGACTGCATCTCGGTATTCAATTCTGTACTGGATAGAGCAACCAAGGAAGTTTCCTGTGCGGCAGATATGAATTATGCCTGTTGGCCTTGTACTGAGATTGGTTTATTGGAGGAATTTAGTGATGAGCATAAAGCTGTCCAATTATATTTACCAAGTGCCGGGTGGAGCACATCTGCATCAATTGAACCCATCATAAGCACAATACAGAGCTGCAAACTTCCAATTTTTGGTGATGATCTGTCTTGGCTGAATCATGGTTCTGATGTGGGTGAGAACATCCAGAACCAGAAATCAGAACTGGAAAAGTGTTTAATCATTTACCTGGTACATTCAAGTAAGATGATGGATTGGCAATTAGCAACAATGGAGGCAAGCATAATGCTGCAAAAAAGTGCTCACCTGGAGCTCCATGGTTTGAGTTTCTGTATAGTTCCAAGATGGGCGGATATTTTTAGACGAATTTTTAATTGGCAATTAATGAATTTTACAAGCGGGACATCATCAGTTGCTTATGTTTTGCCAAACCAGAGAGTGTCCTGGTCGGAACCCTGTCAAGAGACTTATCCTTTGAAGTGGCAGTCTAGACAGACAGACGTGCATATCGACTCTCCCGTTTCTCAACATGCTGATGACTTGATGTTAGGTGGAAACGGATCTATTTATGCTCTAACAAGTCCTTCTTTAGATGAAATGGTTGAAATTGGATGTACCCCTCTTCAATACAGAAGCAACCGACCGGCAATTAAGGCCATTGAACCTATTCAAATGAACTTTGACCAAGATGATAATGATACATTGGAGGCTGCTACTAACTACGGCTCGAAGGAAAGTGAATGTACAGAAAGTGAATTTACAGAAAGACAGAATACTTACCTGTCTCATGGTAATGGTATGGTAGTCGATGTAAAGGAGAAGCCTGAAGTTAATAAGTTGGACAAATTACTAGAACGGTGTAACATGCTGCAAAATATGATAGACGAAAAGCTATCCATATATTTTTGATATGACAATACTTTCAACCATTGTAATTTGAAAAGAGAGAATAGCAATGAATGTCTGTTGTAGCCTTGTTATCCTTTGTACATAATATAGGAATTTGTAGTCTGGGAGTCTGGGACCATACACTTGATTACATATTGGTTGCACTTAACTATATACGTATGGGACAGAAGACTAATGCGGCAATGCCCAAAAACTGATTCGGCAGAAGATTCCACTAAAACAAGAAGAAAAAATATGCATAGAGGGTCACAAATTGCACAAGTGCCCAACCCGTCAGACCCTTGATGTGACTAAAAAATATCAGATCCACTAATCGTGTGACTCCTCAAGAAGAAATTATACACCATGTTTGTTATTTTGCTGACTCGACATCTGGGTCTGACTCAGTCCAAATCAGATATCAGATCGTTTGTTTTTTATTTTAAATTAGATCTGATTTGCAATCTGAGACACGTATCCATTTGAATTAGGTATGAAAATACCTCTAATTCATTGGACCAATAACTAACTCACATATTTTTGAGTCAAATGAGTCAGATCTGACTAAAAAAATAAACACATTGAGTCAAATCCAAAGGAGTCACACGATTTCAGTCAGATCCAAAGGAGTCACGTGTTTTCAGTCAGATCCAGAGGAGTCACACGATTTCAATCGGATCTAAATGAGTCAGATAAAAAAAATGATGTAAACTTCAATCAGCCATCTGGTAATAGTTTCTTTTCTCTTTAAGTGGAATCATGGAGTACCGTTTGCATCTTCCACGATATGTATGGGTATCCCTATCAACAAGATAAAAAAAATCTCATCAGTGATGAATAATAGATTTATGACATCTCCATTATCACAACTACCTCATGCATTTAAGATAACAAAAATTCTTCACCCACCCCACCAAAAAATGCCCCTGCTAGCTCCAGGTGGGGTGGATTCCGCTCCATAATCTGCAAAAAAACCATTTAAGATAATAATGCTAAGATATCTTTTGGACTCCTCTCTCTATCTCTGCACTAAACTCAACTGTGCTTCCATGTCTTCTTCTATAGCTGTTGCATGGATTTCATCTCTTCTCTTCTTTCTCCTACTGGCTTATGTTATGTAATTCACACTTACATATCTAAATCCAGAAACAAACTTAACCCCCTTACCTCCTGGTTCAAACCTTCTTCTATAGCGCGTGGAAAGTGACTATGATAAGAGGTTTCATGAAGTTTTGCAGGAAGGGGTGAAGCTTGCTGCGGCTCCAAATTTAGCTCTTTTATTAGTCCATTTGATGTTCAAGGTATCGTGAAAAGGATGAAGGCAGTTAGTAAAGTTTATGATGAAATGTTAGATAAGATTATTGATGAACATGTGAAGGTATTTGATAAGGATAATCTTAAGGACTTCATCGATGTCTTATTGGATTATATGTTTGTTTTTCAGTAAGATATCATTACACTTGTTTGTCTATCTGATAATAATCTATCTAATTGTAATTGTATCTGTATGGTAGTCGATGTTAAGGAGAAGTATGGAGTTTATAAGTTAGACAAATTACTAGAACAGTGTAACATGCTGCAAAATATCATAGACGAAAAGCTTTCTATGTATTTGAACAGGGGGAATTAACAATGAATATCTGTTGTTGTCTTTTTATCCTTTGTACATGAACTTTGTCCATTTCTTCCTCTTCCAGAGAATGGGTATTCATTTATACCGGTTCCATCGTTCTGCGAGAAAAGCTGTATCCAATAATCATTACATTCAAATGTCAAGAGAATAAACGAAAGAAACTTGCCCATTAATTTTCAGCACTCTAATGAGTGGTAAAGATGAAAAAAGTTGGCTTTACAAGCGACAACCGATTTAACAGGATTGCCTGTTTCTGAAACACCATCTGTAAAAATAACAAACGCAAACCCATCACATAAATCCCATTTCACTTTTTTATTATGTTTCCTCCTCTGTGTTAAACCAGCAGGTGTACAGTCTACTAATCTAGTCAATGTGTGTGCAAGTCTCTTTGGTAGCAGTTGTCAGATATCTGTATAGTTGTTGGTATGGCTATCATATTGTCAGCACAGCACAAATCAGTTCTATCATAATCACCGTGCATCCATCAATAAACTCTTTCTATTGATCTGCCTAACCAGCAACATGTAAATGTCAGCCAGGTAACATGGGAAAAGACAAAAAGCTAAAAAAATCTTGTGACTATAATTCAACATTGTGAGACTATAGGGGAGATGTGCCATACCTTTTCGATTCATACCAAAGAGATCAATGTGAGGTTGCTTCCTGTATTAAATCTACATCTACCATAATCACTGACATAAAATGGAAAAGGGGAATCACACAAAGTTGGAGGAAAACAAATCTAGTAAAGGCAAAAAGAAGGAAACAGATAAGGAACAAGTAACAACTAACCGTGTTTGAAGATCCAAGGTGTGTAGGAGATGGAACAACGCATGCGGGACTTCTTTCTACAGGGGTAGTGTGTAGACAAGGCTGCGTTTCAGAAAAGATACTCCTTAATGTATGGTAAGAAACAGATGTATCCGCAGACCCTTTCCCCGTCAATATTGGAACAGGATCCGTATTAACTCCGTATGTTCCATTAGTTGTAGCACCAACACCTAATTGCTGAAATTACAGATAAAGATTTGGTAAGAAATAGAGAACATGTAAGGAAGCACATACAGTAAGATTTGTGAGGAAAAAAACACTAAAATTCAGTAATTGTTATACCACAAGACCACTGCTTCAAAATAGTACAAGGCCACAACATCTTCATCTAGAAAATCTTAATTAATATAAGAGCATTGCCATCCTAGTGTTACAGTGTAAAAACTGAAAGGGTGGAAAATCACCCATGTAAGGCATGTTTCGAGGTGGTTCCCCCACCTCAAACTTTAAGAGACTTCTATGACAAAAATTGACCCTACACACAATAATAAAGCCATTCTAATTGGGTCAGTGCCAGCTTGTAAGTCAGTTGCAAAATCACCCATCTAAAGGCATGTTTAAAGGTGGTGGTTCCCCCACTTCAAACTTTAGGGAACTTCCATGACAAAAATTGACCCTACACAGACAATGATAAGGCCATTCCATTGGGGCACTAAAAAAGGAGAGGACACCTAAAGAAAAATGCCAAAACAAGTCTTCTACCCATGCTCATATGCATATTCCATCCTATTAAGGTACAAAACTCGGAAAACAGGCAAATTTCAAGCACCAAAAGAAAGTTTTAGATGCATACATTACATAGGTCTTTGATGTGCACAACAATGATTGTTATATCGTCTGTGCGATTTTCGTGCTCTAACCATAGCCTGTATGATTCTCCCGTAATAGCGGCACATGCATCCCGCGGATCTGTATATGTTATCACCTACACGAGAAACGGTAGAATCAGTGCAATTAGAACAGGCGGCATTGTAACTTCAAATTCTCTATTTGCCAGCCTAGAGGTATTTATGGAGTACAAGGTTCACGAGCATGACACATCCTGCACATTCAGTAGGTATATATACATTGACGATAACTGATAAACTAATGCCTTCAGCAAAAAAAACTAAACAATATTTGACATACGTTCACAATTATGATGGAAACAGTCAGTAATGTGTAGAGGCACACACCATAACCACAATTTTATAATGACCAATATACACGGACTCACTTATCTCTACTAAAATGATCTCAAATTCACAATTTCTTTTGTTCTTACCGCATTGACAACTGCTTGGCTTGAGAAGAACTCAAAAACCCCATCGCTTGCAATCACAAAGAACATATGATTTGGTGTGAGCTTAACCATTGAAATCTCAGGGTCAGCAATTACACCTATCTTCTCAGCTGTACTATCTCCCAGACTCCTCGAAAAGGCAGTTCCAGGATACAAGCCATCCTGCACCCACAACCTAGGTGGATCGCCACCATCATTCTCTTCATCCCCCCAACTTTGAATACTAGGATCAGTTATCCCTTCCACCTGATCCACCGTCAAAACCCTTGCCCCACAAAGTTTCACTCTCTCATACTCATCATTTCTAAAAGGGGTCTGATCAATCGAAAGGTCCTCAGCAACAACACGATTCCCACTCTTAACAGCAATGACTGCCCTAGAGTCCCCAACATTTGCAATAAAAAGAGTATCTCCATTAACAAGTACAGTAATCGCAGTCGTCCCACTCATTGTATCATCTATCTCACTCTCATGAAGTTCAGTATTGGTTTTCTCAAATGCAATGTTATATGCTTTCGTAGGATCCACTGACAGCATAGGATCATTTGACAATATCTCAACAAGTCTATCCCTAACAAAATTTGAACACTCAGTACCATACTGACCATGCCCATCAAAAACACCAAAGAAATGAAGATTTGGGTTACCTTGAATATCAGTTTTGATGCAGAAACTATCCTGGTTGTCTTTGTCAGGTGAGTCTGGATAATACCCTCTTTGTGTCAGAACCGAATACTCTAATTTAAAGTTATGTGAAGGGACAGAAGCAATCTCTCTTGACCTCTCTGTGAGTACATATCTCTGATTAAAGCCAACCCCGCCACCATTACTTAACTCTTGGGCATCACCATCAGATGATTTTGGATGCCGGCTACAGCAATAACAGCACTTGCCCTGGACACAACCCATCTCCAACCCCAAGAAATCAAAACAAAAAAACTGAGAAATTTCTTATGATTCAGACATGGGTTTTCTCAGAAAAGTTGTGTTTTTTCCTGACACTTAACACAGAGCAATGTAATCAACAACCAAAGAGAGTAAAGTATGCTGATTAAGATGAAAAAATGAGGAGAATGGAAAAGTGGGTTTGCCTTTTGTTATCCCAAGAGAAGGGTTGTATGAAGAAATCCCATGTCTCAAGGAAACAAAAAAAGATGCCCCTCCAAAGGACAAAGTTTTAGAAGACCTAGAAAGAAAGCAAGAATCTTGTTGTTGTTGTTTTGGCGCAATGAGGAGGATGATGATGAAGAAGGAGATTGTAGAATCCAACAAGGGTTTGGGTTTGATTGAAAGCTGTGAAATGTGCTGGAAAGCATGAAGAAATTGTAAAGGTGGTGCGTTGTTGTTCAATCCCATCAAATAACAACATACCTTTTCATGCCAAAGATTGTTTTGTTGGTTTAGTTAATGTCATGGGGTATATGGTCATGGCGGTGGTGTTTCAAAATCTAACAAAAATCATCTTTTGTTGACTTTTTTGTTTCTTTATTTTAATTTCTAGGTTTAATCGGGGTGGTTGACTTTTTTGTTTCTTTGTTTTAATTTCTAGGTTTAATCGGGGTTCGTAGAATTTATAAGGGTTTTTATTCACCGTTAATTATAAGAGGGTGTCAAAAGGTGGTATAAATACTATTTTATCTTTATCCTAATAACTAATCATACTCTCTATTATACTTAATCAAAATCAATCTCCATTTTCATTTTAAATCAAAACCAAAAACCTCTTATCTTCTCCTTCCTAACGATTTTTTTTTTCTTTTCAAAATCAAATCGAAACTTTAATCCACAATTCTTCTACAAACATGGCTCGTATGAAGAATCTCCAGAGAGATGTTAGTCCACCTAGAATTGCAAAGAAAGTTAAACGAAAGTTCAAGTCGAAAAGGCGCAAGAAATCAAATCGAGAAGAATCAGACGATGAAACGGTCCCAACTAAAAAGTAAGTAAACCAAAACTCATTACTCTATTTGCTGAATGTGAATGTATGTTTGTTTTAAATGTAAATCTAGACTAGAAACCGCAAAATTACAGTTACAGGGAGAGGGTAAGCATGGTCGATAACCTTAGACTATGACGTTTTATCATATACCTGGCAGAAGTATGAAAAATCGTTATAGTTTTTGATTTTTTACCATGATGACCTTAGTTGGTTATTTCCCCCGAAGACGAAGGGTCATTAGGGTCGCATCGTCGTATTTATAAACCATGATGACTTGTAATATGTGACGGCCCTTTGATAAACCATAACGACCCCTAAAGGAAAAATATCTACTCTGCCCATTTCAATGATGTGGGTCGTCACTTTACAAATATTGTGTCGTTACTGTTTTATCTTGTGTCGTTACCGTCGACAATTTAGACCATGACGACTCTATGACTAAGTCTGAGATTATTGGTTCTGACTTTTTATTTTTTGCGTATTTTGTATTGTAGTTGGGTTGAAAAGGTAAACTTGTACCCACTCCTTCTTCAAAAACTCCCCGCCCTCATAAATTAATGGGAAAACGTCTGAAGGAGGTACCTTTCTCTATTTGTGAACGTACACAACAAGGTAACGAACCAAAGGATTCCCTTTCTCCTGCCTCCTCTATTCCATTTGTGACTTCAGACAATGACAATGAATAAACCGAAGATGAAGTTGATGACACCAATGTTGGTGGTGGTGGTGCTGGTGGGATGGTGGTTCTAGTGGTGGTGGTGATGATGATGATGGGGAGAAGGAAGAAGAGGTACAAGAAGAGGCATAAAAAGAGATACAAGAAGAGGCGCAAGAACAGATACAAGCCAAGGACAAGGGAAAGGAAATAACCCTACCTGCGAGGCACGTTCCCAAACTCCACTTGATCATGGAAGCTGAACGCGGTCGAAATGTTGAAGGCATACCTTTAGATGGAGGAAAGGTTTTATTTGCATATCCCAGGTCGTGGGCTCGTACCATCCTTCAGACCATCGTAACAATCTCAGCTTTGCTTTTTTCGTAGCCGTGACTTGGTTTATTTGAACCAACACACACATTTTCTCTTTAACCTTTGAGATAACTCATTCTTTTTCCTCACCTTTGTTTCCCATGTCTACATTTCGCAAATTTAATTTTATGAGAAGTATACTTATGTTGACGAGAGGACTAGTCAAACTTTTTGAGAACATAAATCAATTCAAAAGGTAGATCACATACCTTTTCAGTCATATATTGGTGGGAAGTACCGGGCCATATTTGAGACACTGGTTCAGGTTTATCGCTTAGTCGTGCAACCACCTACAAGGAAAGGAAAAAATAGATTTAAGCAAACAAAATGAGATGAGTCGTCATGGTAATTTTTAACAGGTAAATGACTCTTTCCAGAGACTGTGACGACACAAAATTTATACTGACGACTCTTTACCAAAACATACCCAATCCTCTGTCCAATTTTACAAACAAGTCGTCATGGTTTTCGAAAAAACATGATTGACGATTGTCCAAAAGTTACAAGGGTTGTTATGGTACTATAATACGATCATGACGACCCTAGCAGCAGTTATTGTGAATTTTGAATTTTCCACATAGGGTTACTGATCCAACGGTTTTTTTAAAAAAAATCTAGTCGTTAGTAATTTAACACTATAAAAGGAAACTATCTCTTTCATCTCATTCTCACCTACCTATTCATCTTAATTTTAATTCTGACTTATCCCTTTCATTCTCATTCTTATTTTCCAACTCATTCTTACCCGTCCCTTTCAAGCACTAAATACGGTAACTCCATACATCACCGATGAAGATGTTGTCATTGTTAGATCGTGGGTTATGATCACAAAGCACGACTACGATAGAGCATACATTACCCAAAGTAACGAAGTCCTTAATGAAGACATCATGGATCAGACATCCGATTCTTGGTGGAAGCGTTTGTTTAAGATTTTTGTGGGATTAGATGGAAATCATAATCATAGGACATTCAAACCCATTAAAAGAAGGTTCGAGGAGTTGTTTCAACAATTGGAAGCTTTGAAACATGAAATAAAAGCTGTAAAAAAACTCATCCCACCGAATCCAGTATGACAAGAGTAAATATGGAAATCACTAAGTCGTTCATCAAAAATAGTTTTCAAACTTTCAAACTTACAATTGATTTTTCTTGTTCAGTGGGTGATGGCTCTCGAAAGATATGAAACTATCCATGGTAAAATGTTTACGCATGAGGATTTCTATCATATTTTGGAAGAAACTGCCATTTATGATTTCAACCTATATGCTTAAGTGTTTAAGTGTAATCTAATGATCTATTCTATTTTATTTCCTTTAATGTAAAGCGATGTATGCCTTTTCAATTCAATGAAATAATTTTACGTTAAAAAATGTTTTACAAAAGAAAAAACCAAAAAATTCCCAAATAGAATCGTCAAGGTTATGAATATCCACATTGACGACTGCATATTAAACTTGGTTAGAGACGTCATGGTATTTCATATGAACCGATACGACCCTAACACATATTTCATACAAGAAATTTTGGGCCCAAGAGTCGTCACGGTATAGACATAGTACAGTGACGACTCTTAATGAGTAAGTTAGGTTCGTCACTATCATTTTTTGGACCATGACGATTTTTCATAGAATGGTAAAGTTGCAGGTTTGTTTCGCCAGTGTTGGATCTTAGGACATTGGCGATCTATATAAAGTCGTCACGCTCCTAACCTCACAACCATGCCGAAACTTACTATGTTTCTTTACTTTACCACTATGATTCGACGAATTTAACTAAAAAATCAACCATTCATAGACTATAAGAGGTTTACCTAAGTGTTTTGAGTTATGGGTTCTTCATTTGGAGCATTGGTTTCTTCATTTGCACCCTCATTTTCGTCTTCATATATCAATCAATCAAGCTCCAGTTTTTTCTTTTTAAAAAGAGACCCTGAGGCTGTTTACAACTGGGATCGCGACTGGAGGAAAGAGCAAGGGACAGCAGCTTATATCCAATCTAACTGAGAATCTAAGTTAAGATCAACACAATCATCTTTGGTAGTCGAAGCTTCTCCAAGATCAATATTTGTATTAAGATCACTCATCTCTCAAAACCCTAGGTTTTCATTTTTTTT
This sequence comes from Papaver californicum, assembly GCA_023531435.1. Lineage (NCBI taxonomy): Eukaryota > Viridiplantae > Streptophyta > Magnoliopsida > Ranunculales > Papaveraceae > Papaver > Papaver californicum. The sequence goes on along the minus strand of JAJJMC010025361.1, from coordinate 4,988,348 downwards.
CCCCTTAAAAAGCCCCCTTCTTCTCTATTCTACCCACAAAAAAAAAACTCTAGTTTTAATCCTAACCATAATCTAATCTAACTAATCTAATCATATATTAAGACTAATCAAATGGGGTAGTTTAGCTATTTATGAAAATATATGGCTAAGGAGTAGAGAATATTACTATTGGATGATCCTATTTTGTCTTTTCCTCCAGCCTCCTATTACTCATACAAGCCCCCAATTAAACCATGTTTAATTTCCCAACACAATCCAAATGAAATCTAATAAAAAAAAATTATGTATGGGCAATTGGGTATCACCATACCCACTTTTCCATGATCCATATTGTGCTAATCCGTAAGAGCAATCACTGTTGTGTAGCACCAACATTTCTATTTTAGGATTGTGACGTAGATGTTCTTCCAAGGTTTAGATATATGTGTCTCTATATCAGACACATCAGTAACATCACATGCATACATCATGTGAGTACCAAAAATCTATTCCAACATGTGGCAGCAACGACAGTCGCACAACCTCAAAATTCTCAACTGCGTGAAGTACATATAATAGGAAGTTGGCGTACCGCACCATGGGTGTTCGTATGTTATAGTTCAAGTGAGATCATTCGTATCATAATGCTTCCCAAGCTTAGCTGAAGACCAGCAAAACTATGAGGTGGATTGTTCCGCAAGCGTTTAATCCGCATCAACTTACAAGAGGCAATTTGAAGACAAACACAGGAGTGTAAAAATTATGGGACAATACGTCAACAGATGCAAGACTGCGGCAGTAATTCTTCAAGATCCAATTACGCAGCATAACTTGAGTCCAAGACCATAGCTAGAAGCAATAATTACCAAGCCGGCAACACAATAGTATTACCCAACAAGTCTTCATGCCCGCACGCGGATCAATTTAATTCAAATCATTCCCGCTCACTTTCATATTTGAATTTCCTACATTAAAGCTACATAAGCCCGCAACAGCAACCCAGCTAAAGCTTATTATTGTCTACAACACCAAAGTCCATCTTGACCGCAACAGCATCCTAAGTCCGCAGCCATCCAAGCCCGCAGTAATCCAAGCCTGCATCAATCCAAGCCCGCAACAACCTAAGTTTGTCCGCAAGCCCAACAACAATCTGTCCGCAGCCCGCAATACTAAAACCATTCGCCCGCACCATCCTTTGCCCGCACCATTATTTACCCGCACCAAAATTAGACTAAGGCCATTTTAGAATAAGATCAACATCGACACGTGGCGGACTTCATCGGCACATGGCGGAATGAGATGTATCACTATCGACATGTGGCAGACTAATTGACACATGGCAAAATATGATGATAAAACAGATAGCTTATTATAGCATTGAAGATAAGGGCAAAGGGGATTTTTAGTAAAAGTTATTTCTTTCACCCCTTTATATACAATTTTCATGTGTTAGAGAAAGGGGAGCTGGTTTTTCTTCTATAAGGAGGATAATCGGTAAATATTCTGTAACCTAGAAAGGAATAAGAACATCGACTTTCATTATCCGTGGATAGGCAAATCTCTGTCGAACCACATTAAACTTCTTGTGTTGATTTCATTTTTGTTCTTTTTCTCATCTTGTTTTCATTTTTTGGTTGTGGTAATCATGGAAATGGTGTAATCATAGAAATGGTAACCACAATTTGGCACTAGAAACAGGGATGTGTAAAGGATTTATCTTACCTGTGTTCATGAAGATCAGATAGGCTTCTAAAAATTTAGTTACAACGAACAATAAGCAGAACCCAGAAATGAACAAGGGAAGGAGATGAGGGGATTTCTCTTTTCTTTTCTTTTCTTTTCTTTTCTTTCTTTTTCTTCTTCGACGAGGGTTCATCTTCCTCTGCCCCCTGTTCTTTATCTGTAAAATCAAAAGAGAAGATTTTAAGAACTAGGGATTTAATTTTTCTCGCTGTGAAGAGAAGAGTAAAAGAAGAAGCTTTTCTTTTCTTTATTTCTCATCATCTTCTACTGCTCCTCTATTTTTCACCTGTGAAGAAGAAAGTAAAAGAATTAAAACCAGATTCGAGCCGAGAGAAGTGAGAAAAGATCAAGGATTGTTGTTAAAAATATTACTAATATTGATTAAGAGAGAAAAAGCTATTAATTTGAGAAGAAATAAAAAATCTAGGGATTTGGGACATAAATTGGGATTTCAACTGATTTTGAGATTATATGGAATTAAATCGAGAATCAAGCTAATAATGAATAGAGAGCAAAAGGGTTTGACGAGAATTGGAAAATAAGGTTGAAGATTGTTCAAATTTGAAAATTTGGGATTTTAGTGTTCTTCCCCAATTTTAATATGAAATTAAGTTTTCGAAATTGGAGTTCAAGAGTTCAAGTAAAAAATAAATAATGGGCGTAATTGAGTGTTTGAATTATAATGAATTATGCTGGAAAGGAGATATAGTGGTGTTAGAAATCACCATCAATTCCATGTTTGAATCAACATCAGAATGCGCATAAGGTTTTTGTGAAATTGCCTGAACTAAAGTGGTTGAGTTATAGTGATTATGATTCAAGTTTTTGGTTGTACAGAATTCTGTGAAGGATTTATTGAGATGGGTATGCCTTTGATTTGCTTTTGGACTTAAAATTGTGTCACGTGAGATGATATTGAAGTATTAGAAAGAAATCTGGGTTGCATTGCTAAAATTTAATTAGAGAACAGCCAAGAGGAGCTGAGTCATGAGTTTTGTTGTTGTGGTTTAGTTGTGAATCAAAATAGAGATTGAGGACAGGTTCGCAGAGGATAGTCATAATCAATCAAACTAAGTGAAAAGCTATTCTTCCTGCAATACATAAGCCCATTTCAGTCACAGTACCATTTCACCAATCAAGCCCGCGGATAATGCGTGTGATAAACCATTTAGCTAATGACCCGGTGGAATTCAACTTCAAGGGAGAAAGTTTTCATTTCACTACCCAGGAAAACAAGTCCACACCAGGCACATTAATGCTTTTCAACTTGGACACATATACAGAGAAATATTTGAAGACTGAATGAACAGAAGATCAAACCAGTTAAATAACGTTATTACAGTTCTAATCAAGGAGAAGAACATACAACGAGAAGCAGTGGTAAACAACTTACTCATTTACAGCAGTTCGAGCCAAAAAAGCTCAGTTTAAAGACATTTGCAGGGACTCCTCATTACTCAAGTAAGCATATTCTCACCAAGGACATTCAGTTATAAAACCTTTATAATGTCCATAAATGAGAAATAAAATTCATCACCTGAGATGAACCCCAAAGTTTTTCGCACCTGAAGCTAAGAATTCCCACACATAAAATAAAAACCAAAGTTCTAGCACATGAAATGAAGCTAAGAAATCCCGCACCTAAAGATAAATTTCTACAGTTGATTTGAACCTAAAGATGACCGCACCAAAACTGTTCAAGCTTCTCAAATTTTCCACACCATCTCAAGCTGCTCAAAGTCTGAAACTCGAGCCTGCATCACTACTAAAGTTACAATTGTATTGTTGCTGACAAATAATTCTTATAGCTCCAAAATTTAAGATAAATTTAAAGAATAAAGTTCAATTGAAATCCAGTCCGCAACAATTTGAAGTGAAAGAATCAAGCCGCAAGTACAGAACAATAAGGATGAGAGCTGATATCTAAAATACAAATCATAAACTAAGAGATCTCTTTTTAAAAGGCTACAACTCAACTAATATCTCTTACCCGCAGCTAAACAAGTGGTAGAACATAACTGGAAAAACGAAAGAAAACAATGAGAAGACATTATAAACTTTAAGAGATGTTTGAAACAACCAAGAAGGCAGAAACCGAGATTCGTGTATTGCAGGGATCAATCAATGGTGTCTATTCTACAATGCATCCTAGCTGTTAAAGAGATGTTATTCAATGAAAGACGAAATAAGTGTTGTAGGTATCTAGCTGCTAAAGTGTTGCTAACCACCATCCACAAGAGACGTGAGAAAGTCAGTACATAAAAACAAATTACAATCCAAAGTACAAGTCATTGCATCTGAAGGAGAGACCACAACTCTATGCTTTGAATCAAGATGGGATGTCAAAGCAACAGACCTCTATTCCCACAGCACACCTTTGAAGGCAATCTCACAAGCCACAGCTCAAGTGAGATGCATGCTCCCGTATGTTCCGCAACATCGATGGGCACAGGAGTGACGATATATACAACAGTGCAGCAAAAAAGGCTATGTAGATCGCAAGCTGAGCATAATAGATACAGGGAAAGCTCAAAACCACAAATGAAGTCTCCCATATCATTTCTGGCATAAAATTCCGAGAAAATTATCTACGATATAGTTCTTTGTTTCATTTTTTTATGCAAGTCTGAGGTCTATGAGATACGGTCTCACCATAGGCAAAAGATAGAGATTCTCATCACCCTTGATCCCATTTGCAGTCTCGCTCTCGGTCGTAGCCCGGAGCATTCAGCCCTAGGAACTGTACAAAGCAGTGGCAATATAGTCTCTGCGGAAAGAGGAAGTCATTCCATAAAATCTAAACATCAGTAAAGCCACTAACGCGAGCGTGAAAATCTAACATCAGGAAGTGATAGTAATAAAAGTGGGGAAATGCCATTTCCTATTTTTTATAGTGTTGGTGATTGAAGCCGGAAAGTGCCAGATTGTACTTCAGGAATTGCAATTCGTAAAAGAGAGTTTTATAGTACGATAGTTGCTAGAAAGGATCATTATGCTCAAGCTTGAGGAGGGTTCATAAAATTGAGACAAATCATTCCAATCTCAAGCCAGTGAATTGAATATCTTCTTGCGAACCCAAGTTTTTCAAAGTACAATGCTTGCAAAGTTAGTTTCTTATGGAGTTTAAGCTCAGAATTCTGAACTTGCGAAGTTCTAATTCAGACGAGTAACTTTTTTGCAAAGCCCAGTGAAGGCAAAGTTCAATTCATGCGAAACCCAATCTCACAACAAATCAAAATCCTGCAGCTCAATTCACACTTCGAAAGCTTCAGTCTCGCAGGTTTAATTCCGCAAGCTTAGTCCCCGCAATTACTTCCTAGATATGAAATTTTACAATTACTTACAGTCGAGATAACAGGTTCTCACAGACATTGGCACGTATGAGAAAATCTACGACTAATGACACCTAACACAGGACCCATCTCGAGATGACAGGCTCTCACAAGCATTGGCACACATGAACAAATTTGCGTCTAATGACACCTAACACAGGGTCCTTCTCGAGATGAAAGGTTCACACACAGACATTGGTGCGTATATATAAATATGCGTCAAATGACACCTGATACATGACCCATCTCGATTATCAACTTCAATACTCTCTTGACAAACGTGACGAGAGGATACGAGATATTGCGGGAAAAGATTCATAACCACTTGCCGAATCTGGATGGAGAAATTTTACGGCATCCATAAAACTCACAATATCACAAAACCATAATACCTCTAAACCCTCAATGCAGTCGTACAATGATTTACGCTCATACTAGGTAAAGAAGATCAAATGCAATCTCTCTAGAAAGTCCATGTAAAAGTCCAAGAATGCATGACCATTGGATCTTTCGCCACAGAGATGCCTAACATGACATTAATCATTGAACCAGGTACTCTCCGTTTCAGGAGATACTTTACTCTCCATATCCGGAGATACTTTATTTTTCTCCTTTTCAGGAGACATTCTCCGTTTTAGGAGACATTGCTATCTCTCTAGAAAGTCCATGTAAAAGTCCAAGAGTGTATGACCACTGGATCTTTCGCCATAGAGATGCCTATCGTGATATTAATTAGGGACCACATCCTAATTTCCTCCTGGCCAGATAAAAGTTAGAGATCCGCTGCAACCCTTCAAAGTAACCCAGGGTACAATATTTCCTTGCGGTTAAGCAATGCACACTCATTGAATGAACTAACAAACAATATATATATATTCAAAAAATTGTTTTGCAAGGACAAAAGTACAAGATAAAATGAAAGTACAACTACAACTAAAGTACGATACGAGCAAAGCATGAAGACATTTTCTTAAGAATTGTTCTTCGAACAAATTTTAAGATAAGGGGGCAAATTGTGAGTACCAAAAATCTACTCCAACATGTGGCAGCATTGACAGTCGCACACCCTCAAAATTCTCAACTGCGTGAAGTACATATAATAGGAAGTTGGCGTACTGCACCATGGGAGTTCGTACGTTATAGTTCAAGTGAGATCATTCGCATCAAATGCTTCCCAAGCTTAGCTGAAGACCAGCAAAACTATGAGGGTGGATTGTTCCGCAAGCGTTTAATCCGCATCAACTTACAAGAGGCAATTCGAAGACAAACACAGGAGTGCAAAAATTATGGGACAATACATCAACAGATGCAAGACTGCAGCAGTAATTCTTCACGATCCAATTATGTAGCATAACTTGAGTCCAAGACCATAGCTAGAAGCAATACTTACCAAGCCCGCACAACAATTGTATTACCCAACAAGTCTTCATGACCGCACAAGGATCAATTCAATTCAAATCATTCCCTTTCACTTTCACATTTGAATTTCCTACATTAAAGCTACATAAGCCCGCAACAACAACCCACTAAAGCTCATTATTGTCTACAACACCAAAGTCCCTCTTGACCGCAACAGCATCCCAGCCATCCAAGTCCACAACCATCCAAGTCCGCAGCCATCCAAGCCCGCAGCAATCCAAGCCCGCAGCAACCCAAGTTTGTTCGCAAGCCCAACAACAATCTGTCCGCAACCCGCAATACTAAAACCATTCGCCCGCACCATCCTTTGCCCGCACCATTATTTGCCGCACCAAAATTAGACTAAGTCCATTTTAGGATAAGATCAACATCGACACATGGCAAAATGTGATGTATCACTATCAACACATGGCGGACTTCATCGACACATGGCAAAATGTGATGTATCACTATCGACACGTGGCGGACTTCATCGACACATGGCGGAATGAGATGTATCATTATCGACACGTGGCAGACTAATTGACAAGTTGTAAAATGTGATGATAAAACAGATAGCTTATTATAGCATTGAAGATAAGGGCAAAGGGGATTTTAGTAAAATGTTATTTTTTTCACCCTTTTATATACGATTCTCATGTGTTAGAGAAAGGGGAGCTGATTTTTCTTCTGTAAGGAGGACAATCGGTAAATCTTCTGTAACCCAAAAAGGAATAAGAGCATCAACTTTCATTATCCGTGGATGTAGGTAAATCTTTACCGAACCACGTTAAACTTTTTGTGTTTGATTTCATTTTTATTCTTTATCTCATCCTGTTTTCATTTTTTGGTTATAGTAATCATAAAAATGAGGTAATTATAAAAATATTAACCACACATCATATATAATTTTAATATAAATGTATACTAATTATATCCGGATGTTCTATCGAGTATCGATTATTACATTAGTGTATATCTTTACTCATTCATAATATTAGTTGGAAATGTCGTTCATTTCGTAACGTGTCTTCTAATTTTTTGAATGGTTGTTGCATCTCTATATCTGCATCGTGTTTGTGCCTGTGTCCGTACTTCTTAGCATCACTGGCGTGTACCAAGTCCATATTCTTACTCAGATGCAGAAAAAATGCAAGCACTATAACAAAAAAAGTGATACGCAAAAACCACTTTTTCTTGTATCATTTTTGACTCTGCTTCCTGTACATGAAGATCTTATACCAAAATATATATATTATTTAAACTATAAATTTAGGAATGATGAATTTTTTTAGGTTGGTGGGTCATACACAAAAACCATATATAAACGAGTGAATGATAATGGTGTATACAAAGCATTTGTTCATTTCTTAGGATAGATCTTAAAAGATAAGGGTCTAATATCTGAGAAAGGATCTATTGATATGATTATTCTTAAACTATTTCATAATTTTAGTACTAATTTTTTTGATAAAATCCAAAAAATAACGAGTTTAAGGTTAATTTTTGTGATGATAATTTTCACTTACAAACCTCTACGTTCCTACCAAGAATGAACATAATTCGAGGATATAACCCCACCATCTACTAATTTGAAAATCAGTCGTTAAAAATTAATGATAAAAATTAAATTAGTAGATGGTGAGGTTTGGTATCACAGATTGTGCTCATTTTTGATAGGTTTTAGAGGTTTATAGAAGGAACATATCACCAACATTATCTTTGACTTCGTTGTCGATTGGGTTTTATAAAAAAAAGTTAGAATCAAAATTGTGAGATAGTACAATAATAACCATGTCAACAGATCTTTTCCCATAATTGATATCCTTTTTTTCAACCAATTATTGAAGTTTAGGCTTCCTTAAACATTGTCCAAAGCAAAGGCATCGTTCTCTTGCCTTAGTGTTAGGAAGATTCTCCTAATAGCATCTCCAATGTAAGGGGTCAAGTCATCCTAGGTGGAGGTCTTATTTACACCTTTTTTTGTGGATCATTGCTAAATAACAAAAAAAATAAAGATAATTATTTTTATCTAAAGTTCATCTTCAATCCTCAAAGTCTTATTTAACACTATTTATTAAAATTTAGAGACAAAATGATAATGTAGACTTAAACCCAAGGTTTTTACCCCACTTAGTCATGTCGTCTTTTTTTATAACCTTAATCCTTAGATTGGAGATGAAAATTTAGTAGAAAAAATATTAAATCCCAAGTGTCATACTGTTTTAAGACCTTTACCCTGAGATGCTCTAAATCCATCTAAACCATTGTGCTTGTTCATGGACCCTGAATTCATCACATGTAAAAGGCTGCCCATTGCAGAAGTTTTTGTTTTTATGCAATTTTGGTTGAATTTAATTTTGCTGCATTTGTCACGTTTTAAAGAAATGAAAAGAAAACAGTTGAAGTTAGATGTTTATTTGAAAACCAATGATTTCTTCGGCATTAGGTGAGTAACTGAGTTAGATAGATTTTGTTCATGTTAAGAAAAAACCAAAGCATTATGGGTGGTGAGATGGTCATGAAAGATATCCAAGTCTTTAGATTTGACCCTGAAATGAAGGTTGAAATTCTGTTTGTGTATTGTTTTGTAAACTTGCTTTTTCATTAACAATTCTTATACAAGAAAGTATATCAATAAAAATACATAAGAATAACAAAAACCATGGACTGGAAAAATCTTTCTTGTTGATCGCATTCTTGTGTGTAGAATGAATGACAACGCAAAAAGAAAACTAAAAAGAAAAGAATCTCTAACACGCAAGGTGGTGTTCCAAATACCTATCAAGTTGAATCAAAACATCCAAATGGATAAGAGACAGATAATTCCAAGTCTTTCTTAGAAGCATGTTTGGACACCAGTTAATTTTTTTTTAATTTCTAAAAATAAAAAAGTTAGAAATAAAATCACTTTTGGAGGGAAATAGAAGACTAAAGAGTAAATTATTTGTCATATCAAGGCTACTATTATTATCTGGTTCTCTAATTTAGATATCTTTTTTCAAAGTGACATTGTACTTTCTAGTTTGAAACATTTTATCAGCAAATAATTTTTAAGTTGGAGGTTTTGTAAACGCTTTTGAAACTTTGTTTAAAATATATTAATTTTTTTCACTTCAAAAGAGATACGTATCCACCTCTCAGGTCCTACAGGCCTGGCCCAATTGCTTTTTGGCCTTTAAAAGATTGTATATGTTTAGACCAAAAATTATTATTTGATTTTAAAAAATATATTTTAATATTATCATTCTTTAAAATAATGTGAAAACTGTTCTTTGTAGGTAAACATAAATAAAATAATTTAAAAAACCTATCTCTCTTGACTATAAATTAGAATTCAGTAAATTTTATTTATTTAGAAAAAATTTAGCGAAATCTATATAACGAATACAAACACCACTAATCCGAGGAGATGAATTTACCTAACGATTTAGCAGAGTGTGAGACTGATTCCGTGCATGAGAATAAGACAGTCTTTATCAAGTATTCCATCAATTACTATCGATTTGAGCACTAGGAAAAAGATCTGACGTCTAGGGTTCAAGTTTATTCAAGAGAGAGTGAATCAAATACGGAAGTTATCTGCTCTACTATGTATCCTAGATCTTGGGAGATTTTTTTTTCTTTTCAAGTTTGGTAATTTAAAAGACTATAATAAGGTTGTGTTTGGCAGTCTTTGGTTCACCCCATGGCATTTTCTCAACTTTCAAATGTGGAGTCTTAACTTTAGACCTTCTAACGCTAAAATTAAAAAACGGTCGTTTGGGTTAGATTTTCGGAGCTTCCATTGGAATGTTTTGACGAGGAAATTTTGTACAAGATAAGCTGCACAATTGGTCAGAATATAAAAGTTGATCTGAACTACATAACAAGTAGCAAGAGGGAATAAATTCAATAATTTGTGTTATAATTGATACTTTTAAATCACTGGTGCCGTGTATACGAATTGGAGCTTGTATTCAAAATATTGAGTATAAATGATTAAATGTGGCAAGGATACACACAAGAAGGCAAACTGTGATCACTCAAGTGATAATTGTGTGTGACTGATACTCATACTGGGATAAAAGTCCACCATATGTATGGGAAAATGCTCGAATGAGAAGGAAGAGTTTGGTCCCTTGGTGTTGGTGGAAGACTGATGTGTGTCGTGGGTGCAACAAATTAGTGATCATATTTTCACTCAATTAATAAGTAATATAATAGAAGTCAAGTTCGTTCCCACGAAAAGAAGGGAGTTTTAGTTGTTAATAATATCACAAAAGGGGTTTTTGGTGTAGGTTTATAAAACAAAGTAAATAAGAAAGCAATTGAAAGTAAAGTTGTAAGCAATGAAGAGAGAGTTGATCGAGGAATCCTTCTTCATCACTAAACACTCATCAAAGTAGTACACTCACTTATTCGTCATTAATCACATATTATCACCAACTGTAGAATAAAAATAAACTTTGTTATCCCCTAAATTCCTAATATCACTGGATATGGAAGTGCTCAACTACTAGATTCTATTCGTCTAAGACACCAAGAATAAACTCTCAAGGTATAACTTAGTCTAATACTTTAGGTTTCGTGAGTTAGGTGAACCTAGCATCAAACGCATAAGCTCGGTCTGATTATTAGTGTTGTCTTTACACGTGATTGCTCCACAGAATTCCACTGCAAGGTCTCACATTCTCTGCTTTTTTAAAGAATGTTCAACAATTACAAATCTCTTAATTATTTATTAGCTTTAGATTAATTAACAAACTGAATTAGTTGGTCACGTAAACAATTTACCAATCAAGCATAAACATTCATATCAGTAAAGACTAATGATAATCATGTGAATAACTTAAAATAAATTCATATACTAAATTAAACCATGTTTAAAAGCACGGATACTTCAAAAATGATGACGTATCCGTATCGGGGCCGTATCAGTATCAGATACCTGGGGATACGTATCGAGTACCCTATTCAAACTATCTTTTTTTATAATTACAAAAGAGTAGGGGATACTCTGGATAACTTTGGAATACTCTAAAAGGGGATACTTCCAATAATTTGATATATATTTTTATATACAAAATCTATATATTTATAAAAATTTGTACAAAATATATATATTTATAGATATTTGTACTTATCAATATACCATATGATACGAGAGTTTTGGATCCAAAGACTTGGTGGTTATTCTATGGTGCTTCATCTCCAGTGTTACAAAACTTAGCTTTAAGGCTTCTTGCACAACCATGTTCCTCATCTTGTTCAGAGAGAATCACATATAATTGTATCCATTCTACAAAGAGAAACAAGATTGAACCCCCCAACGAGCTGAGGATTCAGTGTTTGTTCACAATAATCTTCGTCTCCTTTCACGAATAGTGAAAAATATACGAAATGAGAAATTACAATGTGGGAAATTAGTGAAGATGTATTTGATCCACTTGACGGTGTGGGAGAACTTGAAATTGCAATTCTTTCACTTGATGAGGCAGAACTAGAAGCGATGCTCTTTGATGAAGACAATATTGATTAGTGATAAGTGAGCGAGATGTTAGATATATTTTTATTTAATATTCCAATTTCCTAATAATATTATGAGATTTTTTATTTTATGTGATTTTGTTTACTAGAATGAATTATTATTTAATAAAATATTTTTAATAAATATACTATCCCACTGTATCTTGTGTCCCTATTTTTTGAAAATCGACGAATCCCCGTATATGTATCCATGTATTATCATTATCGGCACTTCATAAGTTAGAATTCATTTTCAATAAAATATGGGTTTAGATATTCATGTATGTAGAAGCACCCATGATATACATAAGAGAAAATGAAAGAGAAATCGTTATGATAGTGAAACCGCTCTGAAACCCTAGCTGTTTTTCCTTGTGTTTTTATTCTTCTCCAATACTTTCAAAGTGGTGTGAAAAATATCTTCTTAATGTCTTGGGGGTCTCCTTGTATAATGCTCACAAAATCTAAGGTGTAGAATCCTTCCGGGACTGCGTTTTCCTTGTTTTAGAAGCCAAAACACATGCCAAACTTCCATGTTTACAACTAGGTCCAACCCAACCGTAACTTTGACAAAACAATCTTATCAAAATCACCAGAGCTACGGCTAGGTCCGAATCCCTTTGACTTGGATGTAATTTCTCCTGGACACTTTTTTGTTTTTTGCCATTTTGCTCACAACAACTTCATCCGATGTCTGATTGACCTCATTATTTTTGTGTTGGATTCGTCTATTTGTCCTCTACAATATATAAGTGTCCAAATATTAATATTTCTTTATATTAATTTATAGTTAGGTTGGACCTATCCTTAATATTTCCTGGAACTTGTATCGCAATCTCAGCTCGATTTACGACTAGGTTTGGAATAATTTTCCTAGACGTAAATTCTCCTAGAACTTGTGTCTAAGAGTTGTATTTCTATATTCTAACTTTTTCTTTTTATGTGGCTGGAATAAATTCTGTTTATCTTTTTAAATCTTTTTAACATTATTTTCATTGATTTCGGATGATTCACCTAAAGAAGCAAACATAATAGAAAACAAGAGTAATACAATGTAAAATGCAAGAAATGCAAATAAAATAAGAATGAAATTGACACTAAAAACATGTATAGATTAAGCACTTATCAAAGAAAAAAAGAAAAAAAATGATGTTGATGCAGCTGAAAGGAAAGGCATGTGTGGTGCTTATAGTACTAAATAAGTGATTAAGGACTCTAATTCCAACATCACATAGACAACAATCTCGAGAGGAAACCATCTATAAGGAAGGAATTAATGGTCAGCCAAGCAGTTAGATTCGTAAACAACAAGCTAAAGGTCAAGGAGTTGGATCATCCAACAAATTTGCTACATTATTAAATCATGATAATGATGGAGATTATCACACTGGAATTATTAATGATGGTATAATATATATGTGGAAATAGTGGAGCTCAGGGTACATAAATGGGGAAAGTGGATAATGGTACTAAGCATGTTTTGTCTAATGGCAAAAATAGTCAGTTAAAAATGTCTGACGTAATAACAATAATCATATACAAGGAGGCGCAATCTCCTCTCATGATATGGGAGTTACAGAGATTGAAATAAATAATGTTAATGGTGGAATTAAAGAAATGGGTGGTGGAAGGTTGCAGAACACTAAGTTTGGTATAAATTTTGATACTAATATGAAGTTTGGTACAAACAATTCTGCTAAGGATATCAATAATTTTGACACCAATATGAAGTTTGGTGCAAACAATTTTTCTAAGGATATCAATAATATAATATTAAATTTTTCTTCTAGATGTCTTTTCACAAAGATCTCAAATACCATTGGTGGAAAAATGGATGGTCACAGACTCACTAGTCCACAAAGCTCAGTAGGAGCTAATGAAAATGGGTCATATTTAATAAAGGTGATCATCGACCAAAATTCGAGAAGGGTATGTAATTTTGTTAGAATTAGTGCACACACCAAATCAAGTGAAACTAAATGGTTTCTTGGAGAAGACAAATAGGATTATAAGGACTATCAGACTTTCTAGATCCAATTGGAATTATCTCACACCAGTAAAAATTTTAAGAGAAGGGAGGGAAGAGGCAAATTGTGATCGTCTCAGAAAAGTGGTAAAAATGTGTTCGTTCGCTGAGACTTGTGAAGATTCGTTTTAGACTTAATTCTGAATTAAACTAGAAAATAAGTAAAAGATTTTAACAATATTGGGAAGAACTGGAACTCATGATTCCACCAAAATCACTTCTGATTGATTTCTACAATGATTCTTTAACAATTATAGCTCCTTTATTGACTATGTTTCTTTGTCAAAAGTAAATTTCTAAAATTAATTGTAAATCATAAGCATGGTGCATTAAAAGCTCTTAAGTCCCAGCATACACCATCAAACAAAATCATAACTAACTAAGAAGTCAATGCAAAAGTTATTAAGAATCAAAAACAGTTACCATTTATTCATGAAATATGGCTTCCTCCATTGTCCCAATGATTGGGTTTAGCTCATCATGATCAAAACACTCTCAAAAGATTGGTACATGGCTCAAAAAGTGTTAAAAAGATGAAAAAAAGCTAAAAATAATATAACAGAGAATCTGCTACGCTTTCTGGACATTCCAGATTAATTGTTGCAATGGAGCTTGAAGATAAATGTTGAAAAGCGAAGATAAACGTTGCAAAGGAAGAATCTTTGAAGAAACCGTTGCCTTATCTTTGTTCTTCGTCTTCTTCAACTGCAGTAGTAGAATTCTTCCCGAAATGATTTTTCTTCGCTTTGTTTAGCTTCCTGAGCTCGACCCAACCTTCCTCCCCGCTTTTGTGACTCAAACAACCCTTTTTATACCCAACAAGATCAAGAAATATCTAAAAAAATTCCTTCCCTTGATTTCCAGGACGAGCCTCTCTCCCTCTTTTTTCTTCCTTCTTTTTGCTTTATATATCTTTACTAAACCCTAACAAGGCTTTTTTAACCGATAAGGACTTGATTTGGTGTCCAAAACAAACTCGAATTCATCCCAACCCAAATCAGGGAGCAAAACTATTTACCTGAAAGCAAACTTGACTTTAAGCATTTTTACGGCCTGAATTACTCTTGATGACGTGTTTTGGTAAGTTTAAACTCTTTCTTCACTTTGGGATATCGAAACTGCTTTTGAATCCCTTAAATCTCGCTCTTCAAACCAACCCAGGCACTTCCATGCGTAAGATATTTATTTCCCGCCGATTTTGGGTTTTAAAAAAAGTGGAATGGGTGCCTTTAGTAATTTGTGTTGGGTGCCTTTATCACTTTTCCTAGGTGCCTTTATCAACTTTTTGAGCCAATTTTTCACAAATATTTTTTTTTCACAAATACCTACAAACAAATAAAATAATACAATAAGTACTAAATTGAGCATTAACAAAATAGATAATTAAGGACAAATTAGACACAAAAATGTGTCTATCAAATACCCTCAAACTTATTATTTGCTAGTCCTCGAGCAAATATGACCTAAAAATAAAATAAAAATTCTAACTCACTTTCACAGGCATCGCGATTGTATTTAGCATATGTAATAAGCCTTTAAACCCCTAGGTGTCCCTCGTGGACGAGTTTTGTCTCGTGAGGGTTTACAAGAGGTATACCAACAAAACCTTCTACTCCAAACCCTAGCTACCTGTGATCGATTGAGGGTAAACACTAAACAAGCTATTTAGTTGGCATACTAAATTCTTCGTCTATGGGAATCATTACCCTATATGAGTCCAATTGTTGTACACGAGTTTGCACTCAGCATACTAAAATTCATATATAATAAAACAAAGCTCTACTTAGATAGTCGTTCAACCACGATACTCAAAATCTATCAAAGTACAATCAAAGGAAAAGATTTAAAAGATGTATATAGACAAAATGAAGTTTGAGCGTGTTGACATATCTGTCTGAAGGTCAGTGCCAGGATGAATCCTAAATGATTGAAATAGCTCTCATTGGTCTTAATCCTTATACTAATATCGACTCAGCTGGTATATACAAGGGTCCCAACGATCGATTTACTGAAAATAAAACAATTATTTATTATTTTCTTAAATGTACAGACAACATGATTGGATCAAATGAATCCAAGTGCATGCTCCTTATCAGCATCTTACATGAT
The DNA here is from genome assembly GCA_023531435.1 of Papaver californicum. Classification (NCBI taxonomy): domain Eukaryota; kingdom Viridiplantae; phylum Streptophyta; class Magnoliopsida; order Ranunculales; family Papaveraceae; genus Papaver; species Papaver californicum. Next base: position 4,972,253 of record JAJJMC010025361.1, on the reverse strand, counting down.
AATTCTCATGGATCGTGCGTTCCACATTTACTTAGGCGACGGAGACATGGAGAACACACAATATTGCTATCAAAGTGTCAATACTCGATTTTTTTTAAATAATGATATAAAAAAATACAATAATCGGGCTTGATCTCAAACACTATACTCCATCCTGGCGGTGATAACAATTCGGTATTGGTGCCCCACCAAATTACTTAGAGAAACATAAAAAATTACAAAAATAAAAACAGAAGGTGATATGGTCGAGATGGACTCCGAGATATGGTGACGACTATCATGTTATTTCTAGCACATGAACTCTGTCTTTTTATGAATAGACCATTTAGCTGGGCACACCAATTCCTATAAAAAAAAGAGCTAAATTTCCATCTACCTAGAATGGTTAGTGTCATCCTGAATTGTTCACAAGTTTCTAGACTTTGGTGTTTCAAATTTCATTAAAAGTTTTTCCCTTACCCCCAAACTTAAACCTAACATTGTCCTCAATGTTCTAAAAATAAATGATTAAAAACATGAATAAGGAGAAACTGTTACCACTTGAAGAAAATGAGTTAAAGAAGGATATTACCGTGTCGCATGACCATGAGTTACCTCCCAGTAAGTGTTAAGTTTAAAGTCTTCATTCAGACTAAGACATGACTAGTCACCTCATAAAATTATATAGCAATAGTCGGAACAACTGTGGGTCATCTGAATAAAATAATGCTATCCAAAATAGAAGAAAACTGCAGCAGGCCCAGAAAGTGAACAAACAAAGTATAACCTTATCCCTATCTACTATTTTATTTAAGACAACCACATCTAGTTGAGGTTCATGTTCGGGCTCTATGAAAGGGTCTAGATAAATCTCTTTAGAATAAATTTCCTCATAGGCAGGATCCAGTCAATGAAAGGAAAGGCAGGGCTCGGGAATTCGAGAAGGAGTGTCGCCTCATTCACTGCTAGATAAAGAAGCAAAATGAGAGGATCATGTTGTAGAGTATGGAAAAACTCAACTAATAAATTTAAGGCACATATAATAACCTGAATAATTGTGGATCCTCAATGTCAATCATATTTGACCCACACAGTTGAATATAATAAAGGTGGTAGTCATTCTTAAGAAAATGTGTCAATTTTAATTTCTTAAAGTAATTAGGCTTAGTCTCAAAACTTAATAACCGAAACATTTGAAATTCATACGTTCCCACATATGGAAGAAAATATTTTGGTGGGAAAAAAAGTCAATCTTGGTATTATTTCCAAGGTAAACCATATCGACCATAAGATTGGTTTCTAACAACTGAACTTCTTTTTGGACATCAACAGGCTCAGGGAATATAGTTTGAAGATGATCTTGAAAAATGGTAGAAATGCAAATGTCAAGTCCCAAGTGAGGGACTTTAAGAAGGGATACTTGACAATCACAAGAATCATCGGTACCCCAAAAATTAGGGTGGACATTATTCTCAGATGGACTAAAAACTATTGGTTGGATTCTAGGGTCCTTAAGGTCAGAACTACACTCAACTTCCTCTATAGAAGCAAATAAGGTAGACTTATAAACTGGTAGAAGTTCAAACTTAGTTTTCCATATATTATAAGTGTCCATCAAAGGTGCAGAATCTAACAAATTACTCACCTCATTAGTAACACTATCATCGTCAACATCAAACCCAAAGTGGGCTAGGCATTTTTCTAATGGATCCTAACAAAGTGTTTGGAAAATATTTCTGAACTGAAGTACTAGTTATGTTTATTTCTTCTAAATCATAGATCTCAAAAAAAGGTTGTCTACTCATACTAAATAGATTTAGTTCAATAGTCATATCACCAAAAGAAAAATTAATTATTCCATTTCCATAATTGATGACGACATTATATGTAGCTAAAAAGGGACGACCTAAGATCACTGTCATTTGAGCCTCTGGTACCTGAAAAGGTTGGGTTTCTAGGACAACAAAATCCATTGGGGAAACTATTATATCAAACTTAATCAAATCATCCTCTATCATATTAAAATTCTCTATGAGTCTATCATCTTCGTCAGATACTATTGTCTTCGAATCGTTAGACTCTAAATCACTAGTCCCAGGACAAACTTGTTCTTCTAAACCATTGCCGGCTTCAAAACAAGAAAGTATTACATGTCTAAAACAATGGTATCTCTATTCAAATCCTCTTCCTTTTGAATAAGCGAATAATCATCAAAACTATTTGGATTTGAACCAAAAATAACACTATCATCATGAAGCACAACTGGAGTGACAATTTGCTGATCACTCTGCCTGTATAGTTCAAGTTCTTCATCAATACTATCCTTATCATCATAATAGTATAAAGATGTTTGAACGTCATCTAAATAAGTAGTGTTACCAATTCTATCCTTGTCCTCTTGAATAGGTGAATAATTATCAAGGGTAACATTATATTGGCAACTAAGATCATTTTGAGCAATATTATTCTTTGCAAGACTTTCATTCACACTTAATACGAACATATTTGTATTCTCATTTAACTTCTTGAGGGAATCCTTTAAAGAAACAAATGGATCATAAGGAGTACTAGATTATAACTGCTCGTGTGATTCTTTTAGAGAAAGAGTTGGACTACTATTTGTTCCTCTCACACTTAATTCAAACATATGTGTCATCTCAGATAACTTCTCGAGTGATTCTTCTAGAGGCATAATAGGTTCATGATGAGTATTAGATCGCAACTCCTTCAATGATTCTTATATATGTATATAGGTTCATTATAAGGAGTACTAAATTGCACATGCTTTAGGGCATCCCTCCAAAACAAAGAACTCAAATTTTTCTCATTTTCATGTTCATATGAAGGGTGTGTATATGAATAGTAATTGGAATCACCCTGGTATGAGCAATAACCTCCATAAAGATTGATGGTGGTCCCAACTACTATCCGCACTATATTGATAGTACTGATAATGTCCATTTTGAAATTCAATCGGATACTCATTGTATTGGTCCTCATAATACCAGTTCGACATTTTCTAACAAAAAATTCCTAGTATATTTACAAAAATAAACTCTACAAATAAATCCTACATGAAGGGATTCTAAACAAACGCAAGCAAGGATGACTCGACCAAGAAAACCTACTGAATCTAGCAAACAAAAAGCATGATGGCTCCACTTAGATTGTTTCTAGACCAACTTCTATTCTTCCAAAAGGCAACTAGTTACAGTTTTAACAAATATCTTAGAACGATCTTAATCAAATTAAGTCGAATAGAAAGATGATAAGCTCTAAGGATATTTGATAACCCTGCCTCTTTGGCAACGTTTCCTTGGGTTACAAGGCGGCTCGAATCTACTTAAATAATCTTCCTGAACTTTGAGTTAGGCTAATAGAGTAACCAGTACAGTCCTTTTGAATGACTTTCTTATAAGCTCGTTAACCTATCGGTCTCTTTCTAATCAAAATTTTAAGCTTACGTTCGTGTTTGGTAACGTGTTCCTAAAGCGGGCAAGAAGGACACGGTGATGAAATCCGAGTCTTTATCTTGTATGTCCAGTTCTTTCCCTTTACTAGAAAATGAATCCGTATCCAGTCCTCAACATATATGCATTACGAAGGAATACAGAAAATCCACTTTCAGGGGTTTCATGGATTGATAGATTTTTACGTCCTGTACCAGACGGGCGGTAAAAACGTTGAAGTCGACTCAGGCCACCGACTCCTATGTCAGTGTACGAACCCGATGGGCTGAGACAATATCGTAATTATCGTCCTTCCTTCTTGCAATTTATATTCAATAATACCATTCCGTAGAGCTAAAAAAATAATAATGTCCAAAAGCCCAAAAATAAATAAAGTCCAAAGTCCAAAGAAAAATTGTAAAAATAATAAAAGATTTCCTAATACAATTTTCTAAAAATAAAAATAAATAAAATCCTAAAATTAAATAAAATTAAAATTAACTAAAACGTAAAATAAAATAATTTATCTTCTTTTTCCGTTCTTTTCGAGTTATGTTTGACTCCAAGTCTTTAATCAATCAATATAATCTTTGGTTCCAATTTCTTTTTTGATCCAAAACCTGTAATATAAAGGAAAAAACCTAAAAACGTAAAATAGAACAAATAAAAATAAGAATAAAAATATAATTAAACTAACTAACCTAAAAAAAAAAACTAAGAAAAAATATACATATAAGTCCCCGACAGCGACGCCAAAAACTTGATCATTTCAGAAAAGTGGTAAAAATGTGTTCGTTCACTGAGACTTGTGAAGATTCGTTTTAGACTTAATTCTAAATTAAACTAGAAAATAAGTAAAAGATTTTAACAATATTGGGAAGAATTGGAACTCAGGATTCCACCAAAATCACTTCTGGTTGATTTCTATAATGATTCTTTAACAATTATAACTGTTTTATTGACTATGTTTCTTTGCCAAAAGTAGATTTCTAAAAACATTAACTGTAAATCATAAGCATGACGCATCAAAAGCTCTTAAGTCCCAGCATACACAATCAAACAAAATCACAACTAAGAAATCATAAATCAATTAAAAATCAATGAAAAGTCATTAAGAATCAAAAACAACCATTCATTCATGATATATGGCTTTCTCCATTGTCCCAATGGTTGGATTTAGCTCATCATGCTCAAAACACTCTCAAAATATTGGTACATGGCTCAAAAAGTGTTAAAAAGATGAAAAGAAGCTAAAAATAATATAACAGGGAATCTACAACGTTTTCTGGATGTTACAGATTAACTGTTGCAATGGAGCTTGAAGATAAATATTGCAAAGTGAAGATAAACATTGCAAAAAGATAGAAGAAACCGTGGCAGAATAGTTGAAAAAACCTTTGCCTTATCTTTGTTCTTCGTCTTCTTCAGCAGCAGTAGCAGAATTGTTCTTGAAGTGATTTTTCTTCGCCCTGTTTAGCTTTCCGAGCTCGACCCAACCTTCCTCCACGCTTTTGTGACTCAAAAAACCTTTGTTATACCCAGCAGGATTTGGTAAATCAATTGCGAAACGCTTTTGTCAAGAAATCTCTAAGACAATTCCTTCCCTTGATTTCCTGGCCGAGCCTCTATCCCTTTTTTTTTCTTCCTTTTGTTTGTTTTATATATGTTTACTAAACCCTAACAAGGCTTCCTTAACCGATAAGAACTTGATATGGTTTCCAAAACAAACTCGAATTCATCCCAATCCAAATCAGGGAGCAAAACTCTTTACCGGCAAGCAAACTTGACTTTCACCATTTTTTACGGCCTGAATTACTCTTGATGACGTGTTTTGGTAAGTTTAAACTCTTTCTTCACTTTGGGATATTGAAATAGCTTTTGAATCCCTTAAATCTCGCTACTCAAACCAACTCATCACTTCCATGCATACGAGATTTGTTTCCCACCAATTTTGGGTTTTAAACAAAATGGAGTGGGTGCCTTTATAAATATGATGGGTGCCTTTAGCATTTTGTGTTGGGTTCCTTTATCACTTTTCCCAGGTGCCTTTATCAATTTTTTGAGCCAATTTTTCCACAAATGTTTATTTTCCAAAAGTATCTACAAACACATAAAATAATATAATAAGTACCAAATTGAGCATTAACAAAATAGATAATTAAGGACAATTTAGATACAAAAACGTGTCTAACAGATTGCGACTTAAAGAACTGGTTAGAAGCAACACTACTAGAAGTGATAATATCACTACTGGTGGAGACTCCGACTCTAATAAACTCCTAAAAGGTCTCTAGCAGTTCGATACTCAGATAACTACTTGATTGGATTTGGATGTGAACAACGAAAGGATGTTAAAGACAAGGTTCACCCCATTAATGACAATGGATCAGCAAACTTCATAAGAATGAAGGGACTTTCACAGACCTATGAAGCCGCATGAGCTTAATCCTGGTTTGTGTCTTCTTTTTGATTTTAATATGAATATTTTATCTTGGAATTGTCATGATCTAGCTAAACCTTCATTTGTTAGAGTTATGAGAAGCTTATTAAAAGGTACAATCTCTTTATTATGGCCTTCCTTGAGACTAGATTATTAAATGATAATTTTTCTGACATTGTAACTAGGTTAGGTTTCACTAATTCAATAATTGTTGATCCTCATGGATTCTCTAGAGGTTTATGTATGTTGTGGAATGCTAGTAAGATTGATCTTCAGGCTACCAACAATTCTAGATGGGCAGTTATTTATGGAGAAAACGAATTCAGAGGGTAATTGGGAAACATGGGGTGAGAAGGTGGTAATTCGTCTAATCCTTAAACACTTGTACGATTGAAGTACTTTATTTAGATTCGAGAGATTAATATGTACAATGCTGGCCTAAACCAAGCAATGACCATTCCCGTCATGCTTCAGTCACAAAGAAGAAGGAGAAGGGTGGTCTTAGGGAGGGAAGTGAGAAAATGATTAAGGTCAGAGTATCAGATTCCGTAGGATGTAATAAGTGTGAATATCTATGAACAATTTCTTTGTGTGTGAGAATATTGTATGAATGATCGAGTTGTTCGACTTATGTTGTTTTGTATTAGACTTGTCTCGGAGTTCGACTTAGCCTTCTTGTTCATTCAATAAATTGAAAATCTATTTTATAATCATATCCACTGTACCGTTCATCTGACCTCATCATGTAGGAAATGTCGATGGTTGAGTAGTGGTGAAGTGGAGATGGTAGAAGGTGTGCTGAAAACCGCTCCCCATTCTGTTTGAGGTTGAATGAACGGTTGCTTAACCTACCACTTCTCTACTCAACTGCTAATCAAACTTTCCAGAGTCTCTGTAATGGGTACATTGATGCACCACGTGCTGACCGCCATACCAATACCCTAGTGAATATCCCCCCATTTGTGACATGTTTGATGTCTCGTGTAACTTTTGTAGTATTAAGTACTACTTAAGTCGAATAAGACTTGCTTAATCGTTTGACTAAGGAATTGTCCTGCTTGAATGACCCGATGAGTCTAGCAAGACCAATAAAATGTATATTTATTTTATTTATGAGGAACAATATGTTCAACTATGTCAATTTGCATTGACATGCTTGTTTTGTAGAAATAAGTGTATATTGTTGAACATAAGCATACATATGTAGCATGCTGGGAATAAGAATATGTATCTGAAGCCCCACATGAAAATATATGTGTATGAGGCCTAGTATGACCTTTGATATACACGTTAGGGTTTTGAAGCTTCCATATGTAAAGCAAGCCCAAATAGACAAGCACTAGGTGCTAACGTTAAGGTGGATGAGCTTAGGAGCTAATGCCTAGACAGATTAGCATTGGGTTAATACCTAAGTTGGACATGCTTAGGATCTAAGCCTAAGTTGGATAAGGTTGAATCCGTGTATAAGGATGATTAACATTAGGCTGAATCCCTAAAATATATTAGCATTAGGCTAAATGCCTAAGACACATTAGCTTTGCGTTAAAGGCTAAGACGCATTAGTTTTGTGCTAAAAGGTAAGACGCATTAGCTTTGTGCTAAAGGGTAAGCATCATTATCCATGAGGAAAATCCTAAGACACACAAGTCTTGAAGATGGTACTAATTCGCACAAGTATCGTGCTAGTATTAAGACGCACAAGTATTGTGCTAGGGGTAAGACGGACAAGGTATGTTTTTAGGCTAAGACACAAATGATTCGTGGCCATATGATAAGGCACACATGATTCGTGGCCATAGGCTAAGGCACACACGATTCTTGACTATATCCAGCTAAGGCTCACACGATTCGTGACTATAGCCATCTAAGGCAGATAAGAATCGTGGCTATATCCTTTGCAACGCTTGTAAGAAGGACAAACATTGCTCTAACGCAGGACAAGCTTAGTATACTAAGTAGGAAAATCTTTGTCTCACCTAAGACGGACAAGGTAAGGAGGCATCAGCCCCTTGGACTTGGAAAAACAAGAGAATTCTTGTGAAATTTAGTTGTCCGAAAATTCAGATTTAGGGTTTTCACCGAAAACGTTGTAAAATCTTCATACAGAGTTCGTTTTCGATGATCTACCCCAACGTTTTGATGCCCAGAATAAGAAATACCTCCTATCTCAAAAGGATTTGAGTTTTGAGTTCGTTGAGAGCCTCAAACAGACGACAAAATTCAGGAAGAATTCAGGAATGTTTCAGCTGTGACTTTATTGAATGTTATGATCATATCACTTATCTCGTTTTTCTGATTGACGTGATTTTTTAGTATGTTGTATTGGACATCCGTACGAAGAGTTTGGTATATAACTCATCTTTATATTTATCACCAATTGCTCTCAGCTCATGACGTTGTACAGGGAAGTGCTGAATTGCATCTGACGGGCTTGATGTAAACGCCTTTTTAGGTCTTTGGACCATTCGCTTGCGTCTTGGGTGTTAGATAATGAATCTTTAATATTTTACCACTGACAAAACCCACCATATACAACATTACATGTTGTTGTTACAAAAAAATTCTAACAACCTTGAATTTTGTCTTCTCTATATAGTAGTCCTAATAAAAATGCTAAGTAAAAAAACGTGGAATGAGTTGAATGTCATTTCTGACATTCCTAGCGCTGATTGGATATTGCTGGCATATCTCAATACTATTAGTAGTATCCATGAGAATATGGAAGGAAAAAAATCATATTGCTAGCCAAACTTCTGAGCTCGCTATGAGTGTGTGTGGTCTTATTGATATGGGCTCCAATGGTCCCAAATACACTTGGAATAACAAGAGAACTGGTGCAACCAACATTAAGGAGGGATTGGAAAGATCAATGGTCAATACCAACTGGCAGAAGTGGTTCAACAAAAATCAAGTAATACATTTACCCTATTACAATTTTGATCGCAAAGTTGTTCTTGTTGATTTAGAGCGTATATTCAAATTTAAACCCACACCTTCTATTTATGAGTCAATGTGGGATGAGGATCCTAAATATGTGGAGGTTGTTGAAAATTATTGGTCCTTTAATGCTGTGAATTTTAACAGTACTCAGTTTTTAGAGATCATCTCCAAAATCCAAGTGGAATCTAAGAAGTGGAACATGAATGTCTTTGGCAACATTCATATGCAGACTGATAGAAACCATAAAAGCCTGATCTACTCAAAATGATTTTGATAATTATCCTTATGAGATTTCTAAACAGAAAATTACATAATGTTTCTTTGAGCACCTAAAATTGCTTAAACTAGAGGAAACTTTATGGAAACAAAAATCTAGAATTTTGTGGCTTAGAGAAGGTGACATGAATACTAGGTTTTTTCACACCTTCATTATGGTTAGGAAAAAGAGAAACTGTATTGTTATGCTTAAAGATAAGGGAGGTGATTGGATAAATTCTAGTTGTAGTACTGAAAGGAACATTGTAGATCATTTCAATTGTCTTTTTAATTCCTCTAATATTAAGATTAATGATGATGAGATTTGCGAACTGTTTCACCCTTTCATTTCTTCTGATAACAATTTGGAGTTTTGTAAGAATATTAGTGTGGAGGAAATTGTAAAGCTTGGGAAGAAGCTTGGAGATCTCAAGGCCCCAGGTCCCGATGGCTTGAAAGGTATATTCTACATTAAGTATTGGAATCATGTAAGCCCAAGTGTCATTGCTCTTGTTAGGAATTTTTTCGTTGATGGTCAATTAAATGATAATTTAATATAACTTATATTGATTTAATTCCTAAGACTAGCAGTCCTACGTACTTTTATTAAAAATATTAGTTTATTTGATTTTAGTATGAAAATCATAACTAAAATTATCAATAATAGGTTGAGACCCTTTATGGGTGAGATTATGTCTGAAAATGAGCATATACATTCATCCCAGGTAGGTCTTTGTTTGATTTTTCCTTTTATGCAACAAGATCGCCCACTCTTTCAAGCTAAGAAAGGACTAAAGGTTGGATGACACTTAAATTGGACTTTGATAAAGCTTATAATAGGATAAACTAGGATTTTATTGAAAAAAATGCTAAATTGTAATGGTTTTGATCAAAAATTCACCAATGGGATTATGCAGCGTGTCTCTACTGTGTCTTTTCAAGCCCTTCGCCTAAGATGTAGTCGGTGGCCCATCTTTATTTTTTGACACGTATTTAACTTAAAAACTTACCCTTTCAAATCCCGTTAAATGCTTTATTTTTTTGAGAAAAAGTAGGAAGTTAAAAAATATATAAAGATAAACAGTTAGGTAATACAACTGTTTTGGAAATAAAATCTACTTTATAAAACGTGTCAGCATATAAAGATGGACCACATACTTCAAATGGTGCTACAAATTCTAGTTCCATGCCTTCTAATGGCTTAAGGAAAAGGGACCTTGTACCCCCTTACCTTTTTATCTTATGTCTTGAGTCTTTAACTAGATTGATTAATGCTGGCATTGTTAAGAAAAACTTTGTACGGATTTATAGTGACGAGAGGATCCTTATGATCACACATTATATTATTTGCTGATGATAGTATCATTCTTTTAAAGTCCAATTACAAGAATAATGCTAATCTTAAGAGTTTTTTTGGTAAATTCTTCATGTAGGATGATCAGAAAATCAATGTTAGAAAATTTTCGCTTCTTACTTCTTCAAGTTTGGGTAGAAGCTTCGCTAGAGGGATGGTCAATTCCCTTAGTATTAAATTTGCTACTAGCCAAGTAAATACCTTGAAATTCCTCTACAATACGGAAGGATAAGTGAGAAAACTTATACTGACATTTTTGAGATAATGAGTAATAGAATGCAGGGATGGAAGTTTAGGACTCTTAACATTAATGGCATAAATACTATGCATTGCCACAATTGATCTTATTGATAGCCATGTTATGTCTATTAATCTTCCTAAAGGTTTGTTCAATAGACCAGATATGTTTAGATGGAATTTTCTGGAGTGCTAGAAAGGATAGAATATGCATTCATAATGTTAAATGGACAATTATGTGCAAGCCAATAGAGTCGGGTGGAGTGAATATTATATATCTGGAACTTAATAACCTTGTTTTGTTAGCTAAAATGGCTTGGAAAATTTCCTCTTGTCCCGATTATGTGATGTCTAAACTTTTAAAAGCTAAGTACCATAAGTCTCCTGATTTCTGGAGTTAATTTTAAGACTGGTTGCTCTACTTGTTGGAGAAGTACATTCTTAAGGGTAGAAATGCCATAAAAGAGTATCTTAGATGGAGTATAAGTGATGGTTCTAGTGTGGATTTCTGTAAAGATCCATGGGTCAGTGATGCATGTCGTTTGCGCACATATTAATTAAGATTTTCCCCAATAATACTAACAAGTAACATAGCGGTAGTAAGGATCGTTCCCACGATGAGCTGTGAATTGTTATTTGTTTTCAACTTCTTATGTAACCAAGAGGGTTTTAGAATTACTAATATGGATTATACTAATTAAAACAAAGTAAATAAATGTTGATATTAAAGGAAGAAAATACTGGTTAGAGGTTTCATTTTCCTCACCGAACAAGTTCTTCAATCGATTAGAGATAACATTCAATCATCCTCATACCAATAACCCTAAAGCATCCTATCGCAGGTCTACTTCAGAATAATTCTTGTTATCATCAAAGGCGCAAGTGCCGTTCTTTGAATCCTTCTCAATGAATAACTTGGCGCAAGAGCCACTCAAGTTTAACCCAATGAAAGCAATGGGCTTCGTAAGTTGAGGTTATTCTAAGCAATCTGGCGCAAGTGCCACACGAATTTAACTTAAGTTAAAGCTTCTACACACAATCACATGACAATATCCCGTCGTCAGTTGTACTACTTGTAATTAGAGTTGTTCGACAATTCCAGATCTCAAACCCTAGTCTATCCTTCGCATGATCATTCAATTTGTAACTAAAACGAGCAAGTTTTCAATCATACATGGTGATATAAACAGTAGAACATAAGCGATAAAAGAGATAATTAATATTAAAACTAATCAGCCAGATTGATTCCCATATTCAGAAATTCCGATTACATCTCCAACTAAAAGAAAAATCGTCTACTCATGGGTTTACTAAAACCCATGAAAAATATACAAGAAAAGAAAATAGTAGAAGAAGATGAAGAGAAAATATCCTATTTCCCCTTTTAAAGGGGTAAAACAAAATTTGCTCTCTTTTCTGTGGAGAAGTTGTGTAGAAAATTGTATCTAAGATCCCCTTTATATAGGCTTTGGTAACCTTCTCTTGATGTCTATCCAACCAGGAAACCTAATCTAATTAAACTCTTCCACCTCCTTTTGATCCTTATCCAACTAGGAAATTTAACCTCCTCAAAAACCAACAAAACCCCTATTTTTCAGGTCAAAGGCGAGCCCAAAACACTTCCTTCTTTCTCTTCTTGTGCAGGCCCAATAAGGCCCAACAGATACCAAATCCAAGTCGGTTTCATGGTTTTGCTCATAACTTCTTCATACGAACTCGGAATGACCTCATTCTTTTTGAGTTGACTAATATAGTGAGAAGAACTCATGAATTTGAATGAGTTTCAATTTTTCTTTAATTTTCTTCACTTGTAGCACTTCACTTTCTTAGCACTTTTAAAGTCGTTTCCACTTCTTTTGGTTGAATCATCCTAACATGAGAAACAAAAATAGAAAACAAGAGTAATACAAGGTAGAATGCAAGAAATATAACTAAAAAAAGTATGGGATTGACACTAAAACCATGTAAATTACACACCTATAAGTCAGTAATAGTTCTCTTGTTGTCAATGTCCAGTTAGATGCAATGATTGTCCTTGAGAAAATGTGATTAATTTTATGGACCATAAAAATCAAGGTTTGGATGTTGCTAAACTAGAGAGTTGAATTCCTTCTAATATTTTGAATTTTGTCTTGAACTTTCATGTTAATAGTATACTTAATGCCCGATCCTCCACTGATATTGTCCCCACTTAATGATGCGTGTCGTGGGTGCAACCAAATTAGTGATCTTATTTCCACTCAATTAAAGAATAATATAATGGAAGTCAAGTTTGTTCCCACAAGGAGCGAGGTGTTTAAGTTGTCAAATGTCACAAAAGGGGGTTTTGTTTTAGGTTTCGAACAAAGTAAATCAAGAAAGTAACTAAAAGTAAAGTTGTAAGCAATAGAGAGAGATATGATCAAGGAATCCTTCTTCGTTACTAAATATTCATCTAAGTAGTATACTCATCTATTCAATTATTAATCACTAACTATCACCAACCATAGAATAACAATAAGCTCTGTTATCCCCAAAATTCCTTCACTGGATACGGAAGCGCTCGACTACCAGATTCTATTCGTCTGAGCCACCAAGAATAAGCTCTCAAGGTATAACTCAATCGAATGCTTTAGGTCTTGTGAATTTAGGTTGATCCTAGCATCTCTTGTATTAGAATTTAGAATTCATCTAGGATCATGTACTAGGAAAACAAACGATAATCATGTGATAATTAAAAGATTAGATTGATATGCTAAATTGAATCATGTATTGGAATTTAGAATTCATCCACAATCACTTAGATGTTTAGATACTCATGGATGTATAAGCACCCATGTTATACATATAAGAAAATAGTTAAGAAATCGTTACGATAATGGAACCGCTATGAAACCCTAGTTTTCTTCACTTGTGTTGTTGATCTCCTCCAAAGACTTGAAAAGTAATGTAAAGGTCCCTTCTTAATGTCTTGGTAGTCTTCTTATATATTTATCTTGTTATCTAGGGCTTAGAATCCTTTCGGGACCATGTTCTCCCCAAACTGAAGTCAAAAATGTATCAAAAACGTCCCAGAACAGTATCAGGTTCAACTACTATTGTGTATGGATTACTGGCCGAACCCGACAACCTTTATTTGCTCCAGATGAGTGTCAGGTTCGGCTACTAATTGTATTTGGATTAGTGGCCGAACCGATCTCTGTACACTCTTTGTATTTCGTCGAAAACGCACTCCAAAGTTCGGCTACTATCCTTATTTGACTTATTGACCGAACTTTCTTCTGAACACTTTGTTCAAAACTCATTCCTAGATTCAGCTACTATCATAAAATCAATTTCTAGATGGATCTCTCTCTGTAAACTTGTGGAAAAACTTGATTTTTCAGCTCCATGTTCGGCTACTATTTGAATCGAGTGTCAGCCGAACCTTTCTCTACATACTCAAATCTTCCAAACTTGTTTTGCTCATAACTTCTTCGTCCGATGTCGAAATGACCTCATTCTTTTTGCGTTGGCTTCGTATTTAAATTATATTCAAAATAAAGGTGAAGAATTCTGGGTTTGAACAACTTCCAAGTGGTATTATTTGTAGACTCCATTTCCTTAGCACTTTTGTAGCAGTTTCCTTGATTTCGGATGATTCACCTAATATAAGACATAAGATAGAAAACAAACGTAATAAAAAGTAATATGCAAGAATTATAGCAAATGATAGTATGAATTTTAAACTAAAAACATGTGAATTATGCACTTATCACTTAACCACAATGATTATCCTGCAGTTTGGAGTTTTTAACGGGCACCGCTGTAGTCATCCAACAACATCTTCCCAAGAGGTAATGCATAATTATGGAGTTCAAGAATCTTAGACTAATCGCTACATTATTAAAAAGAATAAAAAAGGCGCCAGATTTGACTGTCAAATTTAGTTGGGCGAATATAACTGCTCTCGACGCCATGCGATGTTATAATCTTCACCTGACGTAGTTATTATTCACGTTTTTCTCAAGTATGAATTACAATTACATTTGATGAAACGTAATTTTTTAATACGCCTAATATCAAGCATTAATTAAGTCTACGCTCCATTCGAGCATTAATTAAATTTGCGCTCTAGACACACGAATATTAGAACCGTCCAAGTAATAAGTAGGATCTCAATCATTGTCTACAAACATGTGACTCAGTTTGACGCTTGGTGTGAAGCAGTCGTATAAAAGCATCTCCAATAGAGTATGGATATCTAAAATTATTGACGACACATAGGATTTTAGAAATCCTCTGTAAAAAAATCTCCAGTGGTTATCTTATAGCTAAAAATTTATCCGATATAGCAATTGGAGTTTGGATGAGAATATTTACTTTTAGAGACTCTCATCCAAACCCACATCATCAATTCTAATATTTTTAAATTTATTAAAGCTCGTTTTTTATAATATTAATTAATACATACCTCAAATTTCTAAATTCTATTGAAATTGGTTTCCAGAGCTATAATATTTATCTTAGATTTTTATGGGCCACAATATAAAAATCTGTTTTTTTTATCTCCACCTAAAATATATACCATATTCCGTCGGAGATATTCTAGAGGTATGTTTCACTGAAGCGCACATTAAAACACCGCCACAAAAGTGGGCGATCGTTTAAGGTTCGTTTGTGATGGAGCATGAATTAAAAATGTGCCCGGTTTTAGTTCATCTCCAAGTGTGGGTTTTCGCCGAAGCTAAAACTAAAAGCTAAATTTGGTATTTTTAGCTTTCATGACCGTGGACTCTCTGAAGAGTGGTATAATTCTACTGGGGAGTTTTCCAAGTGGTGATTTTAGTTTTATATGGTCCTAAATATGGAACCAAACATTTCTGAGCCCACGCACTTGTACCAAGATCCTCTTGTCTGTGGTTCCGCAACGCCCTATAGGTCTATCTACACTCCCAATCTCATTAGTCCCTTTATCCCTTTATCTAGGGCTGTGACTTTATCCCATTTGGGGATACCTGCAGTTTCTTCCTCTTCGACACCAAACAATGCAATTGATTAGTAAAACAGATTTTCGGATTTCAGTTAACAAATTCAGTGGATATATCAAAAAATTTAAGAATACAGGTTTACATATAATCATTAAAATGAGAATTTACAGAACAATCAATGTTTCACGCGCTTAAACTAATGGACATTACAGTGTCAAAATGAACCTTTTTCTTTGTTTTAAGTTCCACAACTTTGTTTGAAGACTGACTATGAAATCTGATATTTTTAGCATTACACATACTCATTATCTTCACTATCAACATCATCATCTTCAGAGAATTCGTCTTCATCTCTTCTCGGGCTTAACAGTGAATTCATGTTAAATGATGGCTCCATTTCCATTTCTTCTAAGTCAATAGAATCGTAGTTCATTCGTTCTTCAAACTTCTCATCCGAGCAATTCAAAAGCCATCCAAGAGAACATTTCAAACCCATCTTCCTAACTAACAGGTCTCTAGGTTTCACCGTTGATTCCAGACCGTATGTAAAGAAAGCTGGGAATTCAACTAAATCATCCAAATCCCGACCCATTTGTTCTTGAAAGTAATTGAAGCTAAGCTTCATAATATCAAGATTTAATGCAAGTAACTGAGGACAACCCACAACCATTTTCTTCATTTGTGGTAAAGAGAACCCGCAGTGTTTCAAAAAGTCTACATGTTTCATAAACGGAGACCGACTTAGGCTAACAACCTGTGGCATTTTCTCAATCACTCTGCTGAAATCTTCAGGATCCAAATCAATGCTCGACTTGAACAAGGTCTGTTGAGAAATAAGCTTTTCCTTCAGCTCAATTCCTACGATCTCAGGATACTGTGCTATTACGGAAGCAAGTGAGTCTCTTCCTACACCAAATTGCAGTAGTGCTTCTACATTTGGTTTAACTTGATTTTCTAATCCGAATCCAAGCATGTGAGGTCGGTTCTCAATCAACCTTGCTACAGCTAGTCTTGGAATCCCAAGATCTTCAAGATACTCAACAAAAGGCTTGATCGTTCTTCCAACTCGCATCCCTAGTACCTCAGGATATCTTGTCAATAATCCCCCAATCTCTCTACTTGCAACCCCAATTCCTACCAAATAAGCCACTGATGTACTCATTGTCCCTTCAAGCTTGAACCCAAGAACTTCAGGATATTTCTCAAGAACACGAGGAATTACATTTGGCTTTATATCCATTCCTTGCAAATACTTAACAACCGGTGCAAGATCTACCACAACACTGGAATGGAGTACTTGTGGATACCTCCTCAAAAAATTCGTAAATGTAGCTTTTCTCACACCCAATTTACCAAGATAATCAAGCACTGGAATCATATTCTTCTTCACACTACACCCCAAAACTAACGGATAATTGTTAATATCTTCAATACTTAAACCAAGCTTATGAAGAAAATCCACACGTTCACGCATAACCTCAACCGTAACAGGAAGCTCTAACCCGTCAAGTTCATCAGGTACAATACCAATACTCTTAAGAAACTCATAAACCCTTGCACGGTTTATTACTCTATCATTTTTCATTTCTAATAAACTAGGTCTACTATAAAGGGTTGTAGAATTAGAACCCCCTTGTTTCCGTCCCACTAATCGATTCGAACTCCTATTTGAATTCGACCTAGATGATGACTCTGAAACTGTTCTCTCAGCAACTGAATATTGTACTCTGGTGTTAGACCCATTCCCACTTCTCTTATCCACATTGGAACATGTAATTTGAGGAGATGATAATGATGAATTCAACTGTGGAATACGGAATGTAAGTGCAGAAAACTCCGGATGTGAAACAAAGAAACTAGGTTTAATGAAAAACCCAGTATGACTACTTTGAACATTCATGTTATTCTTAGGGTTTGTAAATATCTCAGCACTCCTGCATTAGTAGTGGAATCTGTAGTAATACAAAATTTACTCAAAATCAAAACCCTAAAATGAAGATGGAATCTGGGTTATAAGATATGAAGTCATGAAAATAATACTAAAACTTCACACAATATCACTCAATTTTTTATAAATAATGAAATTCTAAATTCTAAAATAAATAAATATAAATTTTAGTGCATTTACAGAAGGATAGGTAAAAGCTTACCTAATCTTTGAGTGTTTATTATGCGTTTGAATTTTTCTTCTTCAGCCTCTGTAACGTTTAAGTACTTCGTCTTCTTCCTCTGCTTCTGCTTCTTCCTCTGCTTCAGAGTTGTGTGTGTGACCAGGGAGTGAGTCTAGTTTAGTGATTTCTGGCTTTAGCTAACGTCAACCATGGGCGTAGCTGAAGCTACACACAGGTGGGTTTGGGCCTGCACCAATTTACCGTGACCTTTGAAACTAAGTTAAGAGAACGAAATTTATGACGTGGAGTAGGAAACGTGTTTTAAGGGCTCGTGGAATTTTAAAGGGGCCACAGGAGATAAATAAGATAAATAGGAATTATTACGTTAATATCAACTTAGTTGATAGTTCAAAAACACTCCATCACATACTCATACTGAACGAGATGACTAAGCTATTTAGAATAACTAAAAGAATGAAGATGAATATGAGAAGATGAATATTGAAACTATTCCCTTGTTACTACTGTCGTTTTTCTCTCGTACGAATGACCAAGTACAAACATATAGTTTATTAAGTATATACAATCAATAGCCACCTGTGTACATATGGTTATTTATAGTTAAACATGAAACTAATACATATCTTAATAAGATAAACTCAAGCAGGTTAAGTTTATCCTTCCTCTAAAAAACCGGCTAGGTAATGCATGGTGGGTCGTCCACCAAACTCACATATAATACATCATATTTTTTATTGGATGACCACCATTTTAGCATGCGCTGCCTTATCAAAACTTTGCCAAAAAAATCTGATAGGATAAAAATTGGTTGAAGGAAAAAAAGTACAATTCTTGAAGTTTTGAAGTGATGATGGTAGTCACGATTTTTCTCCTTTTGTCAAAGTTATGCCAGGAAAAACTATTTAGGAAAAAATTGAGCTCAGAATGAGGTTGGTCACCGCCACGAATTTTCTCTTTTGTTAAACTGCGTCAAGAAAACCACTTGGGTACAAAACCTGGACGCATGCGTCAGGAAAACCACTTGAGACAATACCTGAACGTCAAAAGCTCATAATAATGCTGACGTCGATGACTATGTTGCCTCGTTAAAACCTTGCCAAAAAAACCTTGTAGGGAAAAAGTTGGTCGAAGGGAAATAGTACAACACATGTAGCTTTAAATTAGTGTGGATCACCAAAAAATTCTCTCTTCGTCAAAGTTGTGCCAGGAAAACCGCTTGGGACAAAAACCTGAGCACTTGAACCTCATAAATAAGGGTGGCCGTTTCCACGGATTCTCTCTTTTGTTAAAGTTGTATCAGGAAAACCACTCGGGAAAAAATATGAGCGCCTGCGCCAGGAAAACCATTTGGGACAAAATTTGAGTGCTTAAAAATCATAATAATGTCGGCGTCGGTGTAAATGTTGCCTCATTAAAAACCTCGTCAGGAAAACCATGTAGGACAAAACATGACCAAAGGAAAAGAGTACAACGGACATCGCTCGCTTCTCAAGTTTTGGCTATAAAAGAAAAATATTTTTCTCCATTTCAACTACTCCAGAACAGGCTACTATCCCTAGTTATTTCCCCTCTTCTTGCTTTTTTTTGCGCAACATTGCTTGTTTATTTCCCTTCATATCTTGTTGTTAAGTTCTAGAGGGTGATTTGTATTGTGCTAATTCAAATCATAATAGGCAATTCTATCCTGGACACATCTTCTCTGTTGGGGTATATCATCTCTCATTATTGAGGAGTACCCGAAAACTATTATGTGAAGAAAAAATTACTGAGCAGGTGACTCTGTTCTTGTATGTGCATCAACATCAGAATGTAATGATTTCTCTAATGTTAACAGGTTTTTTCTGTTTAATTTTTCCATTATTGCAGAACCAACAAATCTATTACCCAAAAACACTAATTATCTCTAACTAACTTACAGGATATAAACGATCAAGTCACAAAGACGAAGACATTGTGAAAACATTCAAGATATTAAGATTTGTTTATGATAATGCACATATTTTGAAACACAAATTTAGAGATAAAAAGAAGAGACTAATTTACGGACAAAAATCCTAGTCTCAATGGAGCAACTCAAATTTTGTAAGCATGACATTTCCTAAGTGGGGTGCAGTATCATTAGCAAAACCACCCCCACCATCAATTCTCTCTCTCTCTAGCCCCATATGAATCACTCTTTCTCTCCAAGGCGACCACATATGCCATATGCTACTAATTTTACCTACCATTCAACATCCCATGTATGATGACCCATGCATGCATATACTGCTCCTCTACATCTGTGCCCATGCATGCATGATTCATCGTACAACTAAAGTTTATGTTCTCTAGCACGCACCACCTTAATTATAACCAAGTGGCTAAATTAAACTCAAAAGATTCATGGAGAAACTATTTACGATTCTTCACCGTAAACGTTTGAAAAACAACTGAACCGAAACCTGGGAACTTGTCGAATGAAGATGTTGTACACTTCAATCCAAGTGACTCGACCGAATCAGAAACATATCTCCATAATAAATCTTGGGACGACTTTGGTACCTTTGAAGTAGATGTTATTGATATAGACATCATTGATGGCCGGAAAACTTGAACCACTTTCCTCAAAGTATTCCCGATATGGATATCGTTATAGTTCTTTCGGGATGATGGAGATGATAACCCAATACCTTCAAAACTTGCATAACTAAAGCCATCTTCTGGTGTGACGTGAATAGTAGAGTAATTTTCACCATCTATGCCATTCATTGAATACCCACAAGGATCAAATCCAAAATCACAAATTATCGATTTTGGATTAATATTTCTTATACCAGTAATTTCAGTCATCTCATTTCCAACTACTTCCCCACAACTTTCATCTCCAGGTCTCCGAAAAAATTTACATGCTAAATTTTTGTCAAGCTCGGTCATGCAGACCTCTATAGTAACCACCTCATCATCATTAATATCATCCTCGTGTATGGTCATCATGTTATGATGATCTATGCCATCACTAGCTGTATAAACATGCCATGAATGAGAAGAAAAAGAAGAAGAAGATTTATTGATTTTCTTAGACGGAGGAGGCATAATTGAAGCTTTCCTAAAGCAAAGATTTGCAGGTAAATTATTTTCCAAGTAAATAATTTCCTCTCTAAAATTAGTGTGAGGAAAAAGTTGACTTTTAGGAAAAATAAAATTACCTCGGGTGTACCTACACCCTGTCACAGTAAGACCCATCTGATGAGCATGAGATAGAAATAGAGGGACAGATTTCAGTAGTTGAGTGGTCCCACAGGTTTTTATGATAATCTTAGTAGGATAAACAAAAAGACTGGATTCCGATAAAACGTATGAATCAAAAAATCGGTTACCAACTGCTGAAACAACGGTACATTGAACAGCATCTAAGATCTCTTGGAGTGATTGGAAATTGAGATTTCGGAAACCATTTCTTAGTGTCTTTGGATCATCTCCTGTGAATTGGAGTTCTAAACGTTTTTCAAAACCCTCAAAACCCGATACAGCCATGGATTCAAGATAGACAGAGTGAGACTTTTTACTTAATGGTAGTAATGAACTTGGGTGTATATATGGTTTTGAGAGATGGAGAGATGGAGCTAAAATAGCATGGTTTGGTGGTGAGAATGAGAATGCAATTTATAGGAGGAGAGAAAGTGAGTGTAAGTAAATGAGATAGAGAAGGGGGTGGCATGCGTGTGAAGCGACCAAAGAGAATGATTGCAGGCACAATTAGTGAAGGAAGGAAGGAAGGAGATGCATGATAGTGCGTGAAAATTTGTAGTTATGGTGCAGTTGGGGTTGTGTCATACGGAGAGACAACAACTATAGAGAATGGAAATTTAAGTCCATGCGCATAATGCTAGCCAGTGGGGCAGTAAGATTTTTATTTTATTTTATTTTTTTGGAGTTTTTTTTTTTTTTTTTGCTAATTTGTATACCCGGTTAAGGTATAGTAAAAGATTTTTTCAGTGCTTGATAATTGGTAAATTATAATTTTATTGTGCTGAAAACTGATTTCTCTTTCGCTAATATTTTATTTTTATTTTTTTAAGAAAATTTGGAAAATCTTCTTTTACGTTTCTAAAATTCAAAAGATTATAATCAAAACATTTATAAAAATATATAAATTATTATTTGTTTTAACAAAAAAACACTTTAATTTCTTTAAAAAGTTTAAACCCTATTCTAAATATTTTTAAAACTAAAAGCAAATCGGTATATGGGTAATTGGTTTTTCAATCGGCTATCCACTGTGCATGCTGTCATCTAGTTGATCAGCTCCCCAGATAATCATTTTGTTGGTCTTAAGTTGGGTTATACGGAGTACTATTTTATCTTCTAACGCTGTTCGTATTGGGAGAAATCATGACATGAAGTAATTAGGTATATACTTTAGTGGTGGTAGCAATCGAAAATCTAATAATAAACACTATTGAGAAGGAAAATTCCCAACTCACATACAAACGTGACATGCGGAACATGGTTTATAATTATAATCATCTCATATGTCATATTAAAGATCGTTGATAATAAAGTAAATGAGTATTTTATATTATCTTCCCTACAAAAATCTATAAAGATTACTAATTAAGAAAAAAAATTCTAGAAAATAAATAATAATAAAACCTTCTATCGTTAAGTTGTCCTTCTAACCGGTAGTGGGTAATATAATTTTGGTTAAATGGTAAAAATACTTTCCTCAAAAAAACAAAAACAAACGGTTGATATAAATGCATGATATCTTATTCCAATATTAATTAGTTAGATTAATTAATGTGAATGAGACATGTATCCAAAAAAGTATGTTAATCCTAAAATTAATTATTAAAAAAATTTAATACACTATCATTTTTTTTAGCTCTTTTTCATCTCCATCGCTGTTTTCTTCCTTCTTCTTACAGACTCACCTGCTTTCTTCCTTCTTCTTACAGACTCACCAGCAGCTCGTTTCCTTGCTAGGAAGAACCCATCATTTTATTTTCTAGTAACTTCTTTCTTCTTACCGACTTACCAGCGCCTCCGTTTCCTTGCTAGGTAGTGTTGGGTGTAATAATCAAAATAAGAAAAAAATCACATAAATAAAAGATTTGTTACTTAGCTCCTTCTTAATCGAAGTGATCGATTTGACGAAACGGATGAGCTCCCCGGATCTCCGCAACAACAACATGGAAAACTTTGAAAAAACAGAGTGAGTCACGTGTTCAACAAAGCTCTCTATATACTAATGATTATTCTCTGTCCCTTCCCTATGGTGTAGACGTGATAGTGTGACTGTATGTGAAGGATGACTTTTAATAAGTCTTAATGAGTTATATAGTTTCTATTTAAGATTGAAGTGGGGTGTAGCAGTAAACACTCTTGATAGAAATCACCTTTCTGAATGTGGAAGTTGGCAGCTTCCTATGAGAATGGAGCTGATTCTCTAGAGCATTCTGAGAAACGGGATATTTGCTCAGGGCCGAAATGAGCACAACCGCACGAGCTTGGCAACAACCTTAGAGATATCATGCGTGGTGGTTATCGCGAATTACACCAAACGCTAGCAGTTCAAGACATCGCGTTCACTGTCTCTAGCAAGTAGTTCCAGTAATCTCTCACTAAGCAAAGGTTCAAGACCTCATGGAAACCTCTGCCTAAAATGGTATTTCCTACGTTCTATGTGATTTTCGTTTTTTATCGAGATTCAATTCATTTTGAGAAAATGAGTTTATGTTATTATTTATGGTCTTGGTATTACTGATACTTAGTAACAAACTCTAGAGGAGATTTTCTTAATTAGCAATCTTTGTAGAAGAGGTAACACAAAATACCCCTAAAGTAAAAGTTAGGATTTGATTCAGAATGCAAAATAAGAAGTTTATCAACCAAAACTTCATTAGAGGCTTTTTTAATAAATTTAGCTCACTTTGATATTTTACATGATGTTGGGAAATTAGAGCATATTAGTAATCAAAGAAGAAAATCAAATGGATATTAATGACTATATCGACTATAGACATAGTAAATATATCTGTGAGAAATGTTGATAATTAGTATCAATTAGATTAAAAAAATACCTATGTTGGGAGGGGAATTTAGAAAGAAAGAAAATTAGAAAAAAAAATACGTAAAAGAAAAGAAAATTAGATGCCTAGGTAGATTGTCATAGAAAATTTCAAGCTCTCTTTTTCTTTTTAGCTGAATTTCATTCCTTTGAAGTTAAAATTCTCCATAATTGTACATTATGTAGACTTGGATAAATTACATTGTGTTTTAGGCGCCAATCAAAAAAAACATTAGGTTTTAGGTAAAAAAATAATTTGAGAAAAACAAATACAAAATATTAGAAATCTTAGTTTTAGAATATTTTTTTAATAAATATTAAGAAAAATCTACATAAATGCCACCTAATGTTAGGAGCAATGGGTGCACAAAGTCACAAATCATTTTTAAATAAAGTATAGTTGAGGATATTTAAGGGGAAAAATACTTTGTTTATTTCTTGATATTCGTTTAAAATTCAATTTTATCAGCTAAACCCAGATTGTTGGAATATTTTTCTTTTATGAAAAATACCTTAATATTTATATGAAGGAATGCCATTGAGGGGTGTTATTTTTCAGTTACCACTTTTTTAATTATTTTATGAGTCTTATTTGGAAGACGACACTCAATTCGAACATATTTTTTAGGGATTTCTGTCTACACAAATGAAGATAATATAAGAAAAAAATTTAAAAAAAAACGTATAAAAAATAAAAGATGGATGCCTCATGGATTTCCATTGAAAGTTTCAAGTTCTCCTTTTTATCTATAGTTGAATTTCATATTCATAAAATTAAAATTCTCCATAATTATAAATTATGTATACTATGAGAAATTATATTATATTTTAGGCACTGATATTTTTTTTTTGAAAATCTTACTTCTAGAATTTTATTTTAATAAACATTGAGAAAAGTTTACATAAATTGTAAAACCTATATTTATCTTCATGTATATTCTAATCCTAATATGAACATACAGTAATTAAAGCGGAAGCAAAAGAGATCAAAAATAAATACCTCCAACCATTGCTATTTGAAAGCTTAATCCTTTGAGCTTACCCTAATTTCTGAATTGATGTGAACTTTGGTTCCAAACCCTCCTTCTCAATTTTAGATGGTGTATACAGGATGAGAATGGTTTTGGTGACCTTAATTCTTATTTCTTTTTCTATCTTTTCTGTATACTAACCATAGCCATCATAGAGTAGTTACCCGATAAATATAGTGGGTGGTCTTTCTAAAGGTGGGAGAGAATAGTGGGGTTACCTTGATCAGTTGTAACTCCCCAACTAATGGATCACATATTCTTTTCCCTTTATTCTAGCCCATATGGGAAAAAGCCTAACATTCTCCCACTTGATCCATTTCACGAGAGACTCCATATATGGATCATGGCAATTAATCCTCTTTAAGAGCAATAATTAATCTTCCATGTATCACAACATACTTAGTATTTCACCACTCATAATTAACTTAATGAGTAAACCATATGTTTACTCTAGGTCAAACTATAATGATATTTCTCAACAAGATAACTAAAGTAAGTACGTACATAATTCCAAATGAGAAATAATCCAACTAAATGAAAGCTTCAGAAAAAACATAAAGAATGTACTACATAATAGGACCAAGTCCCATCCTTACTACATGATACTTGAATCCTTTAACATGCATGCCTTTAGTCAAGGAATCAGCTATCATCAATTCAGTGTTAATGTGTTCAATGATCACTTTCTTTTCCTGTACACGTTCTTTTACGGCTAGATACTTTATGTCGATATGTTTACTTCGACTTCCACTCTTATTATTCTTAGCCATAAAACAACAACTGAATTTTCACAATACATTCTTAATGGTCGGCTAATAGAGTCAACCACTCTTAGCCCAAATATGAATCCTTTCAGCCATACACCATGTGAGGTAGTCTCAAAACAAGAAACGAACTTAGCCTACTACTTCAAGACTATTTGTTCGTTTATATATAAGCATGTAATCCTTAGTACCCTTAAGGTATCTCAATACTTTCTGGGTTACTCTGATGTCTTCCTAATACTCCAACGGCATATGAAATGTCGGGTCTAGTATAGACCTGAGCATACATAATGCTACCAACAGCTGAAGCATATGGATTTTTTTTTTTTTTTGTTTTATTTGTTCCCTTTCAATGTCATTCCTGGGGCATTGGTCCAAACTGAACCGATCACCTTTTACAATGGGTGCTACACTTAAGATATATACATTGATCCAACACAAGGAAACAAATCTTGCTCCCACTGACCTTAAGGTATATACATTGATCCATAAGTCTGAATCTGTAGAATTTATGGCTTGTGAAAATAACATAAGATCATTATCGGCTCAAATATTACAAAACGAATCTCGCAGATACACTAAATAGTCACTAGAAATAGTTGACAATCAACTTGTCACTTGAAACAGTAGGTGGAAGTTGACCATTATCTTATTCAGGAACAATTTCCTGAAATTGATCACTCCCACTAATCAAGTAATTCTCAAGAAATTTAGCATTTCTTGATTCCACAATTCTAGTGCTATGAATAAATCTACCATAGTACTCTCCACCTCTATCTGATCTCACAATCTTAATGTGCTTACCACATTGTTTCTCTACTTTAAACTTAAACAATTTAAAGGAATCCAAAACTTCGTCTTTGGAACGAAACAAGTAGAGATACATATATTGTGAATAATCATCTATGAAGGTGATAAAGTATTTCAGATCATTAGCGTTCATTTTTGGACAACAAATGTCCATGTGTATGATATCTAATAGGTTTGAACTTCTCTTGGCACCAATTTTGTGTTTGTTAGTTTGCTTTCCCTTAATGCAACCAACACAAGTATCAAAATCAGTAAAGTCTAAAGTACCAAGTACCTCATCCTTTACCAATCTCTTAACTCTCTTAATGGAGATATGTCTCAATCTCCGGTGCCACAAAATTGAGGAGTTCTCATTCATAATACATCTTTTTAACCCAATATTAACATGCATAGAACTATGAGTGATATCATTTTGCAAATAAAGACGATAGACAAAATACCATAACCAATAACTTCATAATTTCTGAGAATACTAAAACCAGAATATGAAAAAATTAAAGAAATTCCTAAAGGTACAAGTCTTGAAACTGAAATCAAGTTTCTAGTGAAACCTGGTATATAAAATGTCTTTTCTAAATGCAAAATAAAAACACTTCTTAAAAGTAAACTGCATGTCCCAACAGCTTCCACATGTGAACTTATCTGACTGCCTGAGTAGATGTAATGTTCACTTCCCATTGGTTTCCTTAGGTTTGTCATACCCTGCAAGGTATTCGAAACATGGATTGTAGTACCAGAGTGAATCCACCATGTATTATGATTAATATTAACCATATTAGATTCATAAACAAACGCTAGAAAATTACCTTTCTTCTCAAGCCAAGTCTTAAACTTAATGCAGTCTTTCTTCATGTGTCCCTTCTTCTTACAAAAGAAACACGGAGACTCCTTCTTTATGCCTTGGTTAGATGAAAGCTTTCTCTTTTCCTTAATGTGATACCTTTTCTTCTTTGAATAAGAAGCAGTAGTAAGGTTCACCTTTTCGCCCTCTTCCATTCTCAATATCCCCTCCTCTTGAACACACATGGTCATAAGTTCATTAATTGACCATTTATCCTTATGTGTGTTATAAGATATCTTAAAGGGGCCATATTGTGGAGGAAGAGTGCACAAAATAAAATGAACTAGGAAAGAATCAGACATGGTAACTTCCAAATCCTTAAGTTGGGCCGCAATATCCCTCATGCTCATGATATAATCACGCACACACTCAAACCCATTGTGTCTCATGGATGAAAACTTCATAATTAAGGTGCTAGCAAGAGCTTTGTCAGAACTTACAAACTGCTCATCAATGGCTTTAAGGAGATCTTTAACCTTAGCATGCTTATCGACAGAACCCCGAATACTAAATTTTGGTCTTTATGAACATAACTAAGAGACGATTAGATCGATCCCATTTTTTAGAAAGATCAACTGCATCTAGAGTACTAGTCTCAGTTATGCTAGGTGGTTCGTCTTTCTGAATAGCATAGTCGATATCCATCCACCCCAATTGTAAAAGCACTCTTTCTTTCCACACCTTATAATTATCACCCTTTAATTCAGGAATGTTTCCAGTTAAAATTGCTGCAAAGAAAAATATATACATGCTTATAAACAAAAAATTTGAGACTTAAACTTAATCATGATTTACCAATGCAAGTCATGCATAAAAAATATGAATCTAGTGACATAAAACTTGCATATAGGCTAAAGTCCTACTCAAATTAGATTCATAACTACATGATGAAACTATTAAACCATATTCATTCCTTAATTCCTGTGGGTAGATTAAGGAACATGATTCAATATTTCACCCCAATTAATCATACAAATATAATAAAATTTCCCGTGGGCATATTTCATCATACTACATATGATTAATTACAAATTTATGTCTAGTTTCCACATGTGATTTCTTAAGAAAATTTTAAATAACTAGAGATGTTGTGGCTACTCCCTAATTACTATTATTAAATCACTTAACATATTTCTTTATGTGCTACCAATATTACGTAGTAATCCGAAGCTAAATATTCCAGCATTTTACTGTAAATCACTACATAATGAATATTAAATCACTCAAATTATACCGTACAGATTTACTACATTCAACCATTGGCTTGTAATACGGCCCATCCATAGAAGTAATCCGATCGACACTTCAACCACTTAATTATCCTTGTATCAGTTAAAAGGGTTGAGGATGTAAATGATTGCAAGGTATTGCTCAGGTTGCTGGTCTCCATAATAGCAAGGTGACAACCTGCCTAAAAAACTAGTTGTCTGGTTGGACAAGGGGGAGGAGGGGGACAACTATCCCCTCTCGAGATTCATATTGATCAACCAATCGCTGGCACTAGACCTGGAAATAAATTCCTAAATCCTATTTCAGTTAAAGCGGAGAAAATACAAGCTCCGGACACTATAATCTTTGCGAACGCTCATGACTAAAGTACGGATCTCCTTATGTGGTGACCGGCCATCTAGTTCTAGGAGCAGGAACAGTACTATAGCCTTAAATGACCAGCAAATAGCGAGGAAAGCTCAAATCCCTTGACTATGCAAGCCAATAACACAATATGATGCTTCGTGATAACATCCGAGATTCTGATGCACCTAAATAATAGTGTCCAGGGAAACCATTCATCCATAACATTCTATCATCTAGAGGAAGCATCCAACTGGAGTTAGTAAGGGGTGCACGAGGTAGTTGTTTAATGGGTTCAACACAGTTTCCAAAACCTGAAGCTCTGCCTCTACTAACATCTTATCAGTAAATGGCTTGACAAGAACTCGCCCGCATGCATTAGAACACGGCTTATAAAGATAATTGGAGAATACATAACAATCATATTCTTGCACACATCAACAAGACACACTCACTTAACAGAGGACAAATAAGCATGAACGATTCCAAAGTGGATCAAGCTTAATGAAATACGTATGCTGTAGTACTTATTATGAATGACTTCTATTATTTCGTAAATGCAAGAGTAATTAACTTTCAAAGAAATAACATGTGATGGAGTCAATGGATTGATATGAAGCAAATTAATTAATAATCATGTAACACCTTAGCATACGAGCAGATAAACAGAGAAGAGGATCCCCACGTCTGGGGTTCGTATAATAATGCTAGAATTAATTATACAACCCGTAAGCCATTTGCGTCGGACATGTCGTTGGATGCACACAAGACATGTTAATATGTCTTCAAAATCAGCGGAACGAATAAGCTATACCGTCTGAGGGAATTTACAGGTTCATTAAAGACCTTTTCCATGCTTAATTTATAAAAGATATGTAATTCCATAGCGAGCAAGACCAAGGTGATTATTAGCTCTGATACCAAATGTAAAACCTATATTTATCTTCATGTATATTCTAATCCTAATATGAACATACAGTAATTAAAGCGGAAGCAAAAGAGATCAAAAATAAATACCTCCAACCATTGCTATTTGAAAGCTTAATCCTTTGAGCTTGCCCTAATTTATGAATTGATGTGAACTTTGGTCCCAAACCTTCCTTCTCAATTTTAGATGGTGTATACAGGATGAGAATGGTTTTGGTGACCTTAATTCTTATTTCTTTTTCTATCTTTTCTGTATACTAACCCTAGCCATCATAGAGTAGTTACCCGATAGATATAGTGAGTGGTTTTTCTAAAGGTGGGAGAGAATAGTGGGGGTTACCTTGATCAGTTGTAATCCCCAGCTAATGGATCACATATTCTTTTTCCCTTTATTTTAGCCCATATGAAAAAAAGCATAACATAATTACCGCCTAATATTGGGATTAATTGGAATATAAAAATTAAAATTCACAAATTATTTTTAAATTAAATATAATTAAAAGTATTTTTAGAAAAAATTAATTTATTTTTTAATATCTGTTTAGAATCCAGTTTAATCTACTAAACCCAAAAGGAAGGATTATTTTTCTTTTACAAAAAAATATCTTGTCTGAAAAATAACAGTGAAGGGTATTATTTATTCCTTTCCCAATATTTTTATTCATTATCTTGTGAGTCTTAGACGGAAGACTGCACTCAATTTGGAACAAATTCCTTTTACTTTCGATATTAAATGAATAAAAACTATGCTCTACTAAACAATTATTTTATTTTATTTCATACTCAATTGAAAGTATAAATTATCACGGTTATCAATCGATTCACAATTGGATCACATTAATTAGTTAAAAGTAGATTCATATATTATACGGGAGAAGAAATATATGAATTCATTTTCCCGATGGTTTCTTCTGTCGTGGTTGAATTTCTACGTAGTGCAAACATAATTATGCTGTTTCTTACTGAGTGGTAATCCTTTTCACATCTTTTGGACCATTTAGGAAAGGTGATTTTGACCTTATAAATAGTCAACTCAATCTTACGACTTGGGTTGACTAACGCTATTATTTAAAATGTTGGTCCCTGATTAATGGCATCATACAATTTTTTATGACATCAGGCACAGATAAATGAGTGTGGGGAGGGACCGTTGAAATTGATGGATATTGGCTAAATTTTCGGCAGTAAAAGAAATTGATATATATATATATAAATATTATAAAAACACCGGCTTTGATATTTAGTCTATGATCAATTTCAAGAGATTCATCATTTTAGATCTAGAGTTTAGATCTTGCCTGCATGGTGATCCAAAAAAATATATGAATCCGATATATATATTACTGTCATATTGGATTTTGGATATTATTATCGTGGTCCAATAGTTATACTTAAGGGTTGGAAGATAGAAGTTGGGTTAATGATCACTTTCATACACAAGGGTTTTTGCATAGCACTAATGTAGATATAGCATGATACGGATGTCGATATAGACAAATTTTAAAAAAATTAGGACACGTTATGAAATTAGTGATATTTCCTATAAAAATGTATATATTTGTTGATGAATTGTTGATAAATAACAAATTTGTGTAAGAATAAACATATCCACTAATGATTAATATGTATAAAAAAAATGCATGCATCATTAGTATACATTCATATTCACTCTGTTACAAAATATTTGTCCTCTATTCTATTAAAATTGTGTCCAGTTTCTATTTATAGTCGTATTATCTCGATAAACTCTCAAATATACCCTTGATATTTTATACTCATAAACTTATTTTTAATGAGACCTAGTTTAAAATATTAAATAATATTTATATAATTAGGAAACAATTACTCTGATATCTTTATTGCTTATATTTCCTTCATTTTAATAATAAAATGATATTTTTAATTTTAGTAATAATAAAGCATTTAGTAGGGGTAATTTTGGATATTCCTCCGGTCTCCTTAATATTTTGACTTAGTCAAAGCGGACATATAATTTAAAACGGAGGGAGTATTAAAATAGTGTGTGACATATGCATATGATGTCATCTATGTGTCTGACGCAGAGATGCGTGTATCCAAATGTCGGACGTAAATCTAACACAAAATATAATCATTTTAAGCGCATATGTGCTACATAAGTTCGTGGGATTTTCCGGTGGGTGTATAACGATTGGTGTTACCATTTAACAATTTTATTTAAAAAATTTCTCTCAAATAGAAGCTACCATTCACCCCAAATCTTTTTTTTAAATTCTCTTTTAACATAGCATATATATGAGAGACAGTTTTGAAGTTATTTTTCTAGGTATGCTGAAATAAGATTTTTCTGATTTTTTTTCTGAAGCATGAATTTTATTAAATTACTTAAAGGGTTATTACACAAGGATATATAATACCCAAAGATTCATCAGCTACAATTGGAATGATATATCATGAATCTAAAGTAGCAAAATAGTGAAGCAGGTCCTGAGCAACATGTGGTGTTTACCGGAGAAGACAGAAGTTACTACCTCTAATAATGTCACTAGAAACATACTAGAGACTCAAACTAGATTATACTATAAAAAATAAAAGAAGACTACTACTAAAGTAATGATCCTAAGTTCCTAACTATTATAATTTGAAAGGAAGGAATTAAAAATTACAATTAAAATAAAGAGAAATACAGATGTTACACTAGGAGTAGGACTCAATTATAGAAGTTGAAAATCTAGACAAGGAAGCAGTTAAATAACTAAAACTAGTAGAGGACTTAAACAACGAGCAACTCAATTAAGTTGGAGTTTCCACCGACCTATAAGCATGTCGTGAGGCTAATAGGCTATTAGTGCTAAATTGTGATGTTTGAACTTGAGGAGTTCCGTTTCAATACATAAAATTTGATCATGTTTCTAAATTCGACTTGTTGTTGATGATGCTTCACCGTACTATTATATGCTGACTATAACTAATTTCTCTAACTTTATATTTTGACAAAGCTTCAATTTTCGCGTTGGCCTCATTATATTGATCAGGAAGAGGTTAAGGAAGGAGTCTTCAAAGTCTTGTTATGTTTATTGTAACCCAAAGAAAGTTATCAACTGAAGCATAAAATCCCCATAACATTTCTCCAAACTTATCTAAGAATTTTAACCATTCAAGGTAACATTATGTAGCCCAAAGAAGGTTCCCAACTGAAGCATAAAAGTTCTCATAACATCTCTCAATTCTTATCTTAGTATTTTAACCATTAAGGTAACATTCTGTAACATAAAGAAGTTTCCCAACTGAAGCATAAACCCCATAACATCTCTCGGTTCTTATTTAACCTGACTTTTTTGAGGGCTACCAAAAACTAATTAGGGGCGACTAATAAAATAAAATAGGGTCATTTTGAAGTAATTTCAATACATCCCTTATCCAACTATTTTCTATAATGGCTAATCTATCTTGCTTAATTAATGTTAATTTTGATTAATTAGTTGATTAATTTGGTTATAGTTAGTGTTAAATGATGAATTTGAGTTTTAAATAAAAATACAGAGTGTGTTAGAGAGGAAGAAGAAGAAGAAGAAGAAGAAGAAGAATTTTTGGAAAATCAGATTTTGACTAAATTCAATCACAAACATGGATGGGTATGAGAAAGAAGGTGAAATTGAACCTGAAGAACATAGTATTGAAGTTTCAAACACATTTAGAGATGAAAATTTGGGTTATTTGTTGGATGATCCAAATTTTGGTGTGGAAGAAAACCTAGACGATGAATCACATCAAAATGAAGACAATAATACATCAAACAATCAGGTGTTGTGTTAAGAAGCTCAAAAACCAATTTGTATACGTTTGTATGTGATCGTCAACAAAAAACATTCATTTTTTCATGCATTTAATTTCATGGACGTCCCATAATCGACAGTTTAAGCTACTCCATAAACTACCGATTATACGTCTGTTCCATAATATTTGAACAATTGGTAGTCTCGTGTAGATTACTACCTACCGATTGTACAAAATCCCAAAATTCAAATTGTTTTTGATTTTTTTTTTACATAATCGGTAGTTTAGGAAGACTTATTGACTACCGATTATGTTAGTCGCCCCAAATTGAATATTTTTGAATATATGTTTGCACAATCGGTGGTTTAAGAGAACTTATTATCTTCCGATTGTGTAGTCACCTCAAATTTGTTTTTCTCCAAACCTACAAAGTTATTATTTTGCAAATTTTCCAATCGGTAGTTAATTCAAATAGTTACCTACCGATTGTATTATAATCGGTAGTTGTGTAACACTCTAAACCATCGATTATATGTGTACAAGACTTGAGTATATTTCTTCCTTGCTTGTCGCCCCAAAACTGAAATTCTCCAAACCTACAAAGAAAATATTTTGCAAACTCTACAATCGATAGTTAATATATACATCTAAGTCATCGATTGTAAATAACCGGTAGTTTTTAACAAATTAAACCTTCGATTATACTTGTTTTTGTGGACAAGACTTGAGTCAATTTCCACGTTACAATCGGTAGTTAATGAATATATCTTACCTACCGATTGTAAATAATCGGTAGCACGGGGATATTATTATCTACCGATTGTTGTTAATCGGTAGTAAGGTAACATAATTATCTACTGATTATCATTGTCTAACTCATTGCTATTTTACGTAGATTATTGAATGGGTTAATCCTGTTTCATACGAGGTTCCTGATACTTCCCTACACTATGCAAATGATTTGGTACGCTACAAATCCACTCTTAACTTGTTCTTAGAATGTATGTTACATGGTTAGGTTTATGATATTTTTTTGTTATATGCGCGTTGAGACATTTGGAAGTAAGGCGGAGGCAAATGAATGGATTCTCAACAAGGATAAAGAGAAGATGTGTGTCGTAGTTTAAAACAATTGTGTGAAAGTTGATCGATTTGAAATGATTTGTGAGAGAGGTGGCTAGCAAAAAAGTCATATGGGAAAGAATTTTAAATACGTAAAGAAGACGGATAGGATATACCGAGTTAATTCAAAGAAGATTGGATGCCCATTTAAGATTATCTTCCATAATGAAATGTAAGAAAGGAAAAGTATGGAAAATGTATAGAGTTGCTAATGGTCTTCACAACCATGAAGATCCGAAAAATCTTGTTGGGCACGTAATGGTTGCCAAGTTAAAACCACAAGAAATGGAGACGGTGAAGTCTATGAGGACCGTAATGAAAGTGAGTTCAATCCTTTCTAAGATAAAGGTGGACGACCCCAAAAACTTGTCCTTGTTGTCTATAATTTAATCGGCGCTAGCACAGATCAAAAGGACGGAATGGGACGGTCGAATGGTTATGCAACAATATGAGTGGTTAGCCGAGAAATACAATTACACGTTGAGGAAAGAAGAAAAGGATGGTAGGGTGATTCGTATTTTCTTGGCACATCCGGAGATGATCCAATTGGCCCAATGCTTTCATCAATTTTTTTTGATAGATGCTACTTACAAGACAAACAGGTACAATATGCCGTTGTTGAACATTGTTTGCCACACTTCGGACAAATGCACATTTACTGTGGCTTGGGGTTTAATGGATGCTGAGAACGATGTGAGTTTCATTTGGATGTTGCAAACATTAGGTCGATCTATAATGACGATAATTTTCCAAGGGTTATTGTAACGCATAACGATACTGGCTTGATGAATGCAATAAAGGTAGTGTTTCCGGAAGCCCAAAATTTTCTTTTTACGTGGAACATTCAATGCAATATCAAAGTCAATTGCAAACATCATATCCAAGCTAAAAACGAAACATAGGTACCAAGAAGTCAAAGGAAGAGGATGAATGTATTAGTAAACTAACCGTCGAAGAAAAAAAAGAATAGAAAAGGTTGGCCGAAGAAAAGTGGGTCGAGGATGGAATGAAGTGGTCTTTATTTCAAAAATCATAGGATAAGATAGTTTGGTCAATGACGAAGGAAGATTATGAATACAACTTGAAAAAGTTTGAGGATAAATGGGCCAGGACTACCCCAAAGCAGTTAAGTATTGCAAATCACAATAGTTGGGACCGCATAAGGATAACTTTGTGTATGCATGGACATATGAATATCAACACTTCAAGAACGAGGCAACAAGTATTGCAGAGGGTTCCCATGGACGATTAAAGAAGATACTAGTCGGAAGCCAAAATGGGGTCGTGTCTGTCCAAGAAGAAATCCATGAGTTCTCCGAACGTGACCTCACTAAGATTCATGGTTCAATGGAAAAAAGTCGGCATAGATTCAAGTTGGAACATGTAAAATATAAAGATCTTCTAAGGGGTATAGTGCATAAATTTTCTTGGTGGGAAATTTATTTCATGATGAAATAATTGGATTTATATAGAGATCACGATGATGAGACTACGGTTTGCAACTGCAAGACGATGATAGGTATTGGACTCACGTGCTATCACATGCTTGGAAGGTACAAAGAAGTGATTGCCATTAATGATATTCATCCCTTTTGGAAGTAATTAAATTTCATTCCAACAACCCCGGAGGTGGATAGTTTGTCGTTCGTGGAGACATAAATATTTGCACGACTACGCGAGCGTTACTCTAGGTCAAAAGGGGCACAAAATCAAATTTTGTGCACCACTTAGAGGAAGCCCTTCACCCCTATCAACAAGTTATTCATGAACCAATAAAAGGAAAGCCGATTGGTAGGTCGAATACCGAAAAACCAAGGTCAATTCAAAGGAAAGAGTTGAAGGAATTGTTATCTAGTCATCGTGACCTTTCTAGGCATGAACATACTAAAGCTGAGTATGAAGATTTTCCGGCTGCAGCGAAAAGGGGTCGTCCAAGGAAGGATCAAGGTGGACCAAGCTCACGACAAGTCAAAGCTAAGGTGTCTACGATTCTTTCCCAACAAAGTCAAACCAAACATATACACGATATGTATTTGGACCAACTCCCTATAATCATTATACCATTTTTTTTGTCCACCGACGGTATATGAGGATGGCAATTGTGGTTTCCACGTTGCTTTGAAACAAATGGGAAACTTTAGTGAGGCAGCTACCGAGAATATGACCCAATGGGAATATTTAAGAAATAAGATGGTCGCGCATTTATTGGAGGATAAGATTTTTATATTGAAATGATGAAAATAGGAGATACACATGGCGGAGAAGAAGGCTTCAACGAGTTATATACTCGTGTAAAAGGCGAAAAGAGATTGGAGGTGGTCGGATCTAGGTAATTGATGATAATACCGGTATGTGGGTATCTTTTAGCGGATGTATTCAACTGGGTGGTACATTTTTTCTGTCCTCCAAGAACATAAGTTAATCTCACATTTACACCCACAAGGACGGTGAGTGATGATTCGGTCAAGGATAGACGAATCATTATGGCTTTTGTTAATGGCAATCATTTTATCGGTTTAACTTTGAAAGAAGATTTTCCATTACCTCCATTATCCAGGTGGTCGGATTACTTCACAACTAACCATTGTAAGGAGTGGTTGAAGCAATACGATCAGAACATGAAACATTGGGATCTTTTTTTTGGAAGTTCAGTATATAACGTAATTGAACGTATCCAAGATGATGAATGGTTAATTCTGAATATTTTTTTTGAACATATGAATGTAAAAAAATATTATTACAATGTTTTGTTCATAACGACTAATTTATTTTTTGCATGCATTTAATTCCATGAACAAATGATAATCGGTAGATAAAGGAGTAATATATCTACCGATTCCACCATATTCGGTAGTTTAAATTTTATGCAAACTACCGATTATGTAAGTTGCCCCAAATTGGAATTCGATTTTTTTTCAAAACTCCTGGATACTAACAATCAGTAGTTTAAATTTTGTGCAAACTACCGATTATGTAAGTTGCCGCAAATTGAAATTTGAATTTTTTTTCAAAACTCATGGATACTAACAATCGGTAGTTTAAGAAATTCTAAAACTACCGATTATAATAAGTATCCCCAAATTGGAATTTAAAATTTTTGTAAAATTTCAACATTTTGTACAATCTCAATCGGTAGTTTAAGAAATTCTAAAACTACCGATTATAATAAGTAGCCCCAAATTGGAATTCGAATTTTTTTTTGTAAAATTTCAACATTTTGTACAATCTCAATCGGTAGTTTAAGAATTTCTTAAATTATCGATTATAATAAGTAGCCCCAAATTGGAAATCGATTTTTTTTTTAAATCTTAACATTTTGTACAATCTCAATCGGTAGTTTAAGAAATTCTAAAAC